>OX456523.1:138396423-138990827 GCA_949748255.1 Eustalomyia histrio | reverse complement strand
CTTAACCCTTCGTCAGGCACATATTTTGAGCCCTTAGTTCTGGCACATGGTGTCTGGCCAGACCCCTATACATTTACATGCATTTGTATGGAAATAAGGGCTGTTTGCCGTTAAATTTTTTACTAAGATAGGAAAATATTTGTTATATTTTGTATTTCTATTTCTTTTTACTATGTTATTAGCTACCTGAGGAAGAAAAAATAGACCTGAAAAATTCTTTGGAATGAAAAGGGCAACAATTTTTTTGTTCTATATATATTTCTCTTTATTATGGGTAAAGTAATAAATGTTTATGACAAAATAGAAAATTATTATGAAGAATACATTGATTTTTTTATTCAGAATTTTGCGGAAGGCAACAAAAACATAAATAATCTACTTTTGAATGTTGCTGACAAACAGGATTGTTGGATTTGCAGCAAAAAAAGCTTGTCTTACGGCGTATTTTGTCACCTTGCTGCAGGCAAATTCTGCAATCTTTTTTGGCAGCTAGTGTGTCTGGACCACTGCGTGAAGCCACATTACGGTTTGCTATATTGAGAGGTCTCCCAAAGTACGCTTCAAATGCTATACGAGTTGTTGGTTGAGCCACAATGTGCGGATTATTGATGTGATTTTCAACGTTGGCCAGTACCAATTGCTTTGCAAGTTTATATAAAAATATGCGTCTTCTTTCTTTTCTTGTATTTTCATCATTTAGCTTACATATAATGTAACTTGCCAATGCCATCACATCAATCATGTTGCAGAAAAACGCGTATGTCCAGCGTCTGGTTGACCGTTTTGTTGTGTAATGAGTTAGCATTTGATCCATCGTATCGACTCCGGCTTTGGTTGAATTATAAAATAAAATTATTATTATTATTATTTCAGTTTATTAAGTCAATGGAATATATAAAATTTCCTAACAGACTAGATACAACATGTATTATAGTTAAAAAAAAAATTACAAATTAAAAAATTCAAAAAGTAATAATTTAAAGGTTTCTTTCGAAGTGCAGAATTCAATGACATGGTTTGGATTTTTATTGAAAGCAATCTCATTTATAGAATTTATATCATTACACGCTCGATTTAAAATACTATTTTGGGCATAGTTAGTGCGATGAAAAGGGATGTTGAAAATATAATGCTTATAGCGAAGTATTCTACGTGGCACATAAAACGATATCAGCGATAACAGCTTAGGACAGTCAATTCTCCCAGTAACTATATCATATATAAGTAATGCAGATTGAGTAATGTCGATTTTCTAACGTTTCTAAACCTAAAAATAAACTCTTTGACCTATAAGAAGGTAAAGGGTTATCAAAAATTGCTTCCGGTTTCATGGCTACGCCTTCAACATATTTCGTGTAATGCACGGTTGAAATTAAATTGACTGCCTTATTTTTTTTTGGGCACGTAGCTGCAAAGTGCAACAAGATTTTCAAGAAAACCAAACACACTTGAAAGAATTGGTCGTCTGGTGCTCTTCATAACTTCCTTAGGAAGACATCTTTTGTTTGCTCGAATGGTGCCAACAAATGCCAGTCCCATAGCAGCCAGTCGTTTAGCGCCGTTCAATGAGGTGAAAAAATTATCAGAAATAATTGTTCTGCCGCTGTTTGCGTAACAATTTGCGAAATACATTAGAACGTTTTCACCTTGATTTATCTCCCGATTGTCTCCTTCCTTTCCAGTGTATAGTTTTCCTTTCAATGGAAATTTAGTCTTAGCATCGCATGCCCACCAAACTTTGAACCCATACCTTGCAGGTTTTGATGGGATATATTGGGTGAACTTTGTGCGCCCACGATTCGGAAACAACTGCTCATCGATGATCATATTTTCATAAGGTTCATAATAATTTTGCAGATTTTCATTGAGAAAATTCCAAAGGTCCCGGATAGGAGCTGCTTTATCTGTTTGCTGTCGGAATGCCCGCGTACGACTATTATCGAAACGAATATATCTGGACAGAGTAATGAATCGTTTGTGCGACAAAGCCGCACGGAATATGGGCAGCGAATCCGAACGCCACAATATACCGGAGTCTTGCATATTATTATGGCTGAGACCAGAAGCCAACAAAATCCCAATGAATGCATCTAGCTCAGAGCTTGTCAAATCAATCCATTTTCTTTGGGTAGACTCTGGATGTTCTTCATTCCATTTTCTAATTGATTCTCGCCCATGCCGATTTGTTTTACTAATGATGACGAACATAATATTGGTTGAGAAAAATAGCTTGAATACCTCAACTGGATTGGTGAGCCTTGTTTTTGTTCCAGATCGAAAACGCATGATATTATGCTGGCGCAAACGAGATGCAGGGGGTTCAGTTTCGTTCCATTTAGTACCGTCTTTACCATAAAAACAGCCTGAGTCGACTTCATTTGCTGCTTCAGCATCATTTACACTTTCTTCTTCTTCATCTACGTCTTCATCACTATCATAAAGTTCGTTAGGTTCAATTTCCAAATCATTTTCTATGTCTGATGCATCATCTTCTGGCACATAATCAGCAGTGTCGTCACCATCGTTTTCAAAAACATCATCATTTTCATCAGATTCTACCTGACTCTGAAAATCACGCACTACTGCCTCTGACAATTGGGGTTGCAAATTCGCGCTACACAAGCGTGTATTATAAATAAATTCCAGTTCATCAGCCATAATATACTAACAACGCAACAAATCTACCTGCGTAAAATTATTCACAAGTTTAAAATTACCGCACAAAAACTAGAGTACTTCTTCACTGTTCAACGTTCAATGAATAACTAACTCACAAACAAAATCAGAAAAAAGAAAGAAGCATAAAAGAATAAAGTAAATACAAATTTCCAACTCGTGCCATGTGCTTTGCCTATGCGTTCATGCAAAATGCATATGGGTCTGGCCAGACACCATTTACCAAAAGTAAGGTGAAGATTTTTTATTTGGCTTTTTGTCCTGTTCCAAAGACTTTTTTTCAATTATTAATTTATACATCGAAAGCCAAAAATATTTTGGGAGATTACCTGAAATTACAGCCATGTACCTAAAATAGAAGTATGCTAAATTGAAGCATGAAAATTAAATATGTCTGGCCAGAACCATGTGCCACTTCGAGGGTTAACGGATCGCTGCCATTTTGTTGCAAATTGGTTGTTTCGCAAAGATGACTAGTTTCGGCTGATATCGAGCTAACGACAAAAAATATGTATTTAAATGTATACATTTAATTTGAAAAGTACAAAGTTTTAATGGGGATGTGCCGCAAGTTAAACAACCTTTTCAACATATACATTTTAGAACCTAAAATAAAAAAAGCTGCCACTCTAATAAACATTTATTTCTGTTCTTTATATTTTCAACAACACTTTCTGTGATTTGACATGCAGAAAAAATAAACCAAAAAGAAAAAAAATAAATAAATCCAACCACAACAAAAATAAACAATTAAAAATATTGAAATTTCAAACTAACTACAATATTAAATCGTTTGTACAATTAATAACTATAGAGTGGCCAACATTTGCCATATGAGCTGCTAGTCAACACGTTTCGAGCACGTACTTGATCATCATGATCATAGAAGTGTTGGTCATTTTGATGATAATGAGAATATTCAATGTTTTGAGGTTTAATCTTATTGCAAAATGAAAACAAGTCATGAAAATTATTACAAAAAAATATATAAAAAATAATTAACATATTGTAATTCAGTTTTTAAAAGAAAACACACGAAATAAAATATGCAATGTTTTAGCGCCGGTAATTTAATTGAAACTGCTTATATCCAGCTAAAAATTAAATAAATAAAAAATTAAGAAAAAAAATGGTAAATCTACAAAACTGCAACATATTTTCAATAAAATTTTGTAGGTTACAAATTTTTAACTGATATTTCTAATGTCAAACAATTTTATTTTAAGGCACAAATTATAAACGATTTCTTTAAATTACTTTTGTCTGTAAACAGAGTTTTTTGATCGATCGATTTATTTACAACAGCATAGTATGTGTAATTATGTCTAGAAAATGAGTTGAGGCAATGTACTCTTGTAACTTCAAACTATTCATATTACAGATTGTGGCGCAGTTTATAGAGTTTCAGAATATATTTCAATTTACATATATAAATGAAATTATTTCTTTACTTTTGTATTGCATTAAATATCATCAACATCCATGATATTGACAGACAACTTTAGACATTCATATGCATGTTTTACAACAGCTACTGGTTATGGGTTACGAGTGAGTTTTATTATTTTAACATGAGTATGAAGATTTATTTATTTATTTATTTTTCTTTAAAATTTTAATTTTGCTTATAAAGATATTTACGATGATCATAATGACTCGTTTCATTTTATTGTGAATATAAGCAACAACAATATCCAAGTGTTGAAAGCCATTTTACATTTTTTTTTCGTTTTTTGTTTTAACTTCTGTTAATGTAATTTTTCCCTTAAACAAGAAAGTATTTCATAAAATGTTTGTTATTCCTCTCATTAACGACATTTAAATACGATTATTATTGCGCTAAAACACGCACCTTTTTTGTGCAATTAAATTTTTACTCTACTATTTTACAATGGCGGTTTTGAGTAAAACATTTATTTTGTTGCTCTGAAATTTTGATTGGGAATTTTAAAGCGCCAACGGTAAATTTATTGTGTTTATTTCGTTTTGATTTACAAAATCAATTAAACATTTAACCACCAATTTAATTATCATTACCATAATATTTTTCATTCAAACGTACGTTGATTCCGTTTGTTCGTTCAGCAAAAAAAAACACTCAATGTCTGAATAGCATTTTATCGTTAAGTATTCTATACATAAGTTGGCGTAAAATCGTAAATAGATCATAAAATGATCGTTAAAACTAATTTTATTACTGTGAACTTTTTTACAAAATTAAAACCATTCATTCTTTATAAGGCGCTGAAAATAAATTGTGGGACACCATTATATTTATTCTCAATGAAATATAAAAAACTAACAGCAACAAAATAAAGTGATCTCATATTGAGTTCAGAATTTTTACTTCTCTCCCCATAGAATAAAAAAACAAGCACAAAATTAAAGTCTGGCATGTCGACTCTATGATATCCTACACCAGTCTGGTTGAAAGTCAACTAATGTGTAGGTATGAAATTCAAATTGTTTGAAATGGACTTGTGTCAAAATTTATCTATATATTGGTATGTGAAATTTCGTCGAAATATATATGCGATAACTAGAGTGCAAACAAGCATAAGAACCAATTGTGGACATTGGGTCCAAACATAGACCGATTTTAACTTTTTACTTCGTTCTTTGGACCATATGAGGCAGTGTACTAAATGTTATTAAAAGAACAAGCATAAAAGCATAAAAGCCAAATTTTGGGGAACCTTTATATGTACACAAATTTCAAACATGGGCCGCTTCTAACTAAAATCAAAATATCTTAATATTTGCAACATAAATCGACTCAAAAAGTTATTCTCAGTCGATTGATTTACAAACATCAGCACTAACTCCGTATACCCTGACCACGAACTATTACGTCGGCACAAATTTACAAAAATTAACAATGAAGTCAACTAGTTTGTAAGAAAAAGCAAATTTTAAAAAGCTTTGAATAAATTAATGATAATTTTTTATAAAAATGTTCAGCAAATAAAAGTACCAAGAGAAGAGAAAAGATCCCGATGTTGTCAAAATTTGGATCGGAAACAAAGATTTTTACATAGGGTTGCCATATAATGGAAGTTTTCTTCTTTTTTTGATGTTCTTCACAATGTTCCATTATCTTCTACAAGAAATTTTACTCACACATTTGGTGTTGTTTCCCATATAAAGTTTGAGTTTGACTGTTAATTAAATTAGTACGGTCTCATTTATTAAATTACTTTATTCTAAATTCTTGCAATTTTACTACAACATTTTTTTATTTTTACCCAGCAAAAACATGGTCGTTCCTGTGTAGTTTGCCATCTAATGATAGATCGTTACTTTTACATTACTTTAAAAAACAAATTAATGACCTACTTATAATGGGTTAAAGAATATTGTGATTTACTGGTGGTTGTTTTTTTCTATCTATTTGTTTTGAAAAACTACAACAAAATAGAAAATTGTCTGCTATAAAATTGATTTTTTAAAAATTTTAATATTTCAAAGCCATTTTTCATTAAATATCATTAAATTATGAACGTAAATTTTTATTCAAAAAAGTAGATACTTTAAAGATTTTTTTTTCAAATTTAAAAACAAATTATTCTTATCGATTTCTTTAAGTAGGAAAATTCCACGTGCTTAAGGTCCACTATTGTTTTACTAAGAGTAACTACTTACTTTTTTGTTGTAGGTAACGACTTATTTCTTCACTATGAGTAACCATGCTGCTAATTAATTATTCTCACTTTGTTTGTAAGCGAGAGGGTAAAAACCACCCATGAATTTTGGGACTTCGCGAACAAAAGTAATTAAGCGAGTAAAAAGACTGGTAACTATTGAAAACCTTTGTGTGCCTCTGTGTCTGTTTTTGTTGGGTGTTGAAATTTTCCAGCGTAAATTCCGGTTTTATGAATTTAAAGACTGGTAAAGTGTAAGATAAAAATTAATACAAATCACTTAAACTGAAAACTTGTTTCAAAATAACCGAAATTTAGTATATCATCATAGATATGAATGACAAAATAATATGAAAATACCTGTGGTTAAAGTTTAACCTGAACTGTTTTTACAATTAGTTACTCGTCATTGATTTGAAAAGTGTTAATTTCATTAAAAATCACATTTTTGGAAGTTGTGAAAAATAATTGCTTTAGAAGAGAAAAATCAGAACTAAATGCTATTTTAGAATCAATGATAAATTTATTGCTTAAAAATTACTTCCATTTTTTTTTACTGGGTTGTTATTTAACCTAAGACTGAAAAATATTTCTAAAAATCAAACGTTACAAAAAAACTCTGGCAGACCGGGTTAAAATCCTGCCGACAGATTTTTGTTTTAGTTTTTACTTAAAAATTTTTTATATATTTTTTTAAAACTTACCAGGTACAATTTGATCTGTTATTTTTTTTTTGGGCAATTTAGATCTTATTAAATCCCAAATTTTATTGATGGATCTAATTTCATCTGCCACTTTTTTGAACAAATTGAGATCTTAACAAGTCCCCAAGTGTATTGCTGCATCTAATGTGATCTGATATTTTGCGGATCAAAAAAGATAATCTAGATATTACAGCAGGTATTATTCAAATTTATGATTTTTTTGTGGTTAGTTTGTTTTACGATATTAAAACGTATATTTATTTGTGTTTTTTTTTTTAAGTGGAAATAATCAATAATAAATGCATATTCTTAAAATATTAAATGCATATTCTACGATTTGTAATACATATTTTGTGTACATAAAACACGATTATAATTGCATTAGCTTCCTGCCCTACTCACTAGATTTGATGTAAATCGTGTTGTGTATTTATATATTTCATTTTAATCCTAAATATGTAAGAATACGATGCGACGATGGTATTTTTTGGAAAAAATTTGCCAAAGTTGCCAGACTTTATAAGGTCGTGTCTCTTTAGTCTTTAGGTGCACAATGCTAATTTTTTTGCTTTTGAGTGATCAAAAATAAGATATTTTAAATTTATTCAAATTTTGTAGTGGATCTGTATTAAAAAATTGCTTCAGAAAAACAAAGCAGCGCTAGAGGCAGTGTGATACTTTCGATACGAAAGACCCATGTCATCGTCAGCCTCATTTTGAACCACCACCCAAAAGAAAAGGTGAAACTAATAATAAATAGATTTTTCTTTAAATTTTATGTAAACTAACATTAACTCAACGAAAAGTTTTAATGAACAAAATAGAATGTTACTTTTATAAATTAAAGTTAATTGTTATCATGAATATACTTCTCTCAGAATAGGTTAATTATACTTCATTTGATATTTTTTTCTTCAAAAAATTTCGCTGGAACTTGACAGGTATAAAACACAATCAGAAATAAACCTAAAATTAATAATTTTTACCAGAAAAATAATGTGTTAAATTTGCGTGAAAACAAATTGAATCCAATATTCATGAAAAACTCATTATCGTGAAAAATCATTTTTTTATATGGGATAAGCAGGATTTAAGTCCATTCAAAACAAGTTTCTTAAAAATCACTAAATTGACATATCTGAAAGTTTATTGAAATGCGTTCTTAATTTTTTTAATGTATACAAGTTTTTTTTAAATCATTCACTTTGTAAATTTTATTGAAATATTTAAATGTCTATAATGTTGTCGTTTATTTTTTTAGTGTGTTATGTATGTATGTATGTAGAGAAATGAAAATTAATTTAATTATATAATAATTTTTAAATATATTTTTAATGATGATGTTTATTATTATTGTTGGTTGTTTTCAATAATATGTGTGGCATTAAAATATATATTCTAATTGCTGTACAAAATATTCAACTATACATATTTAAATTCTTTTAATCTTATCATTTTGTATTTGCAGTATATAATGATAATACGAGCACTACTCGTACATCATGTAGCGATAAAGTGGTGGTCTATCAAAATGATTTATATAGACTTTCAGTCATTTGGGGTCAATTCACAAGAGATTTTAATAAAGTTCTTTTCTATACATATATTTTACAGTTTATTGCTATGGAGGCATGAAGTACATATTTGTGATATTAAATTATGAGCCGTTCCAAAAGCTTTTTGTTGTTTCTGAAATGAATGTCTTTAGATTTAAAATGAAAATTCATATGGATATTTCATGTGTCTTTGATATATGTGCTAGTTTTGTTTTTTCAAGCTTCGCCGTAGTTCACGGTGTATCGCTGCCTAAAGTTGGTTACTTTTAGCATAGTGAGGAAAATACTTCAAACTGTTTTAACCTTTGTGTCTATACAGAATATACCAAAAATGAAAAAACTTTATTTATTCGTGAATATTTAAAATCACACATCTTTTAAATGTCTTGCATAATGTATTAAAAAATTAGAGTAAGATATTCATGGCCGCTACGAGCTTTTAAAAAAATTAATTTTTAACGGTGTAGTAAAAACACAAATACGACGCATTTTTAGTTTGTACCAACACAAAAACTTGATGAGATAGAGGAATTTTGACATCACATTCGGTTAGGAGCGCCAAAGACTTTTTGAAAGTATAATTTGGACTTAAGTTTTGTCGAATTTTTCTGTGTAGTTAGCAAACAAAAAATATACAATTTTTTATAAAATAATATGAGAACTTCATACCATATTATGAATATTTTTGATACCATGGGTAGCCCACTATAAATTTTGGATATTTTTTTAAAAAAACTCGAAAATGTTTCTGTGTGAAATGTTTCGTGTTTGTAATATTTTTGTACACAAGCATCCAAAAGTTTCGTAAAAATCGGGCAGTTTCTTAAAAAGTATTGTAGTATAAACATGATGCATTTTAGTCACTTTTGCTAAAAGTATCCAATATTGAGCAGCGATGCACCAGACATCATAGGAATGTCCATAGGTTAATTTTTAATGATATCGATTGACATGTTTCTGAAGCCCATTTCCAAAATTTATGAAAATATAATATTTTTCTTAATGTATTTTATATTATTTTTAGTAAAATTTTAAAGACAATTATGGCTGATAATGATGACTTTAATAATTTCGGTATTTGACACATGTTTTTAAATAAATATCAAATTAAAAATTCAATGTAGAGAGATAACACATTCGATTGAAGTAATCTACTATTTTCCATTCCGACAACAGATACTCTAATAAGACATCAGAAATTTTATAGATTTAAAATAATTTCGTTGGTCCAATATTACTTTTCATGTTGTCACAATAAATCACTTTTTTGGGTAAAATTATTTTTAAAAGGTGTTAAAAAAGCCGAACCTAAATTTGTTTGTGTTTATTATGCAAAAAAATGGGAAAATTTATCAATGATTTAAATAAATTAACTAATTTACCACCCAACGGTAGAGCTTCTAATTATAATATACATGCATATATAATTTTAATAAAACTATAACATTATAAATATTTATGATAACGTATTAATAAATAAAGGAACCACAAATAGCGTTAAAGTAATTTTCAAATACAATAACTTACTAATTTACCATAACATAATAAACAATTTAAAAGTGCATTAACATTTTAACTGAACATTCATAAATTTTATAATTAAATTAATATTAATGTTTGTACTTAAATTAATTAAAAATCGTGAAACAAAACAAAAAATGTATCCATACTTAAGTAAACCCACGAACAACAATACATGACTTTTACACGAAAACTGCACCTAAACACGCACAAGTTTTTAAATACATATCTACCAGAAAAATTCAAAATATTAAAAAACTAATAACAATTATAATAACAGTAACATTAAAGACAACGGCAATATAACTGCCCAGCAAAAAAAATGGTAGTCATTCTGTGACTATAACTTCTTTCATTGCTTCCTAAACTTCAGTTGACATTCTTTTATGAGTTTTTGGTGTTACTCTAAGGCACTTCCAAAAGAATTCATGTGTTCATATTTCAAATGCAGTGATCTGGATAAAAACCCGATGCATATCTTAAAAAATCACTCTTCATTACTTCTAAAGCATATGTTATAGCATATCGTATATTTTTTGAATCTAAAGCATTTATTTAAATTGAAAAAATAGTTCTGATGAAATTTTTTGATTATTTTTATTAAATTATTTTTTATATTTTAGTTTAAAATTTCATGATTGTTAGAATTTATGCAGTTTTGCAATTTTTATAAAAGTTTTGAAATATCAAGAAAAGCTGATTTGTTTAACCTTTCATTTGCATTTTTTCAGCCTTAAATATTTATGACGACACAATATGTGCATTTTTGCAATATTTAACACTACATCATTTGCAGTTTAATTCGGAATTTATCAAAATAATTTTAAAATTGTGTAAAAATTATTTCAAATTGCCCAAAAAAGTTTTAAAATTGTGCAAAAATTATTTAAAATTGTTCAAAAATATTTTAAAATTGTCTAAAAATGTTTCCAAACTGGTTGTACACAGTTTTTAAATTATCCAAAAATATTTTACAATTTGAATAATTATTTTAGTTTTATTCGATATTCTCTATTCATGCAATATTCCTTATCGAGCTAAAGATCCTTTTTTTTTATAAAAAATTTAATTAGAAATATTTATTTATTCCAATATTTCGTCACCACATTGGGTGACTTCTTCAAGGGAAATTGACTTTTTTTTTATAATTAATAAATTAAAATTAATTAAGTAATAAATTAAAATTATAAAAAAAGACAATTTCCCCTGAAGAAGTCACCCATGGTGACGAAATATTGGGATAAATAAATATTTATAATAAAATTTTTTATAAAAAAAATGATCTTTAGCTCGATAATTTGTCTAAAAGATCATTAAAATTTTTGAAAAATGTTTCAAAAATGCTTTTTCTGCATTCTTATGAATTAAATTTTCATTAAAGCTTAAATACTACAAAGTATATCAACATTTTTCACTCATGCATCAGAATACCTAATCATTGTGTTATCATTGCTTCCTTTGAGTAAAGTATGAGTACTGCTAGTAGCTTAATTTGAATACTTCCATCCTATGACACGCTAATGTTAAATTCATCGATGAAACCATTAGAAAAGAAGTGATGCCTTTGCCATAGTAGTGATGCTTTTATTGCTTCTTTGGTAGCTTCATTTTTGCTGGGTGTATGTATATAAAAATATTTATAATTATTCAATACTTTAATAATTACACATATTTATATCAGAAATATAAAACGAAGTTTTTGCATTTAAACAGATTAAACATGACCGGCAAAGCGAGATTTAATACTACTGAAAACAATTTCTATTATTTAAATGCATATAAGGATTTAAAACTTTACAGGATTTTAATTTATAAAAGGGTTGTAAAAACGATTTGGGGGTTGATATTAAAGCGGTTTAGAAGGGTGTTCATTAAGTTCGAAGCATTACATTTTTTACCTTGCACTTGGTATTGAAAAATATCAGTGAAAATATTTTTTTAAACCAAATAGTCGTAGCGTTTTGTATTGAATAATAGAGTACTTAGCCATATGATGGCTACAACTCATTACAAACGTGTACAGCAATTAAATACTATCAGATATATTACTGAGGCCAATTCTTCGTTGCTACTATAAAATTAAACTGACAATCTACCACAAATGATATCATGAACAGCAGGGCTATAACTAATTTTCGGCCTCTGCATCACATTTTATTAAAGAAAAAACTTTTTCCGGTTATTTTGGAACAAAAACCTTATGCAGGGAAACAACTTTACTGTGTCTTCTAGGATTATTTTTTAAATTTTAAGATCTTTTTATACCTGTGATTCGGACTAGAGACAAGCCAGACTACCCGAGTGATCCAGAAAATGGCAGATTAAATTAGATTCAGCAATATATTTAGGGATTAAGCAGATAAATTAGATCCAGCAAAATACTTGGATCTTAATTGATCCGAAAAATCGCTTATCAAATTAGATCCAGCAATATATTTGGGGATTAAGTAAGATCCAAATTTATCCGAAAAATGGCAGATCGAATTGTATCAGATTAGATCAAAGATTATAAAAATTAAAAATGCTACATATCATGACATGCTAAATATCATGAAAATTAAAAAATGATACATATCCTGACTATATTAATTCAAATAAATTAATTAAATATAGATATAAATTAATTATATATCGATATATGTAATTATTTCTAATGAACTACGAAAAAATGAGGGGAAAATTAATATTTAAAACAAAAAATATAAATTGTTCACGACCATCAGGACTTTTGAAAACAAAGATCATATTATATCATAGATTATTATAAACTAATTATATCTTATAACCTATTAAAAATTCCCAGGCATTGTTGACCCAAAACGGATTAAAATTTAAAATTTTTGCAAAAAAAAATATGAGAAAATAAAAATAAATTAAAAAACGCCAAAAATAGGTTTTTTTACCTCCCTCGCTGGGATTCAATTCCATTGACAAATAACCATATATAATTATATCTTATAGCGTCCCGGTATGCTAGTTCAAGGCATTGTTGTCCCGAAATGCATAAAAATTTTAAATTTTTGTAAAAAAATATTAATAAGAAAATAAAAGTAAATTAAAACACACAGAAAAAATATTTTTTCAATCTCCCTGGCGGGGATTTGAAACCATTGACATGGAAGCACATATTTTATATAAATACATCTTATATGATATCAAAAAATACTCTTTATATGAAAGCATATATTTGTTATACATCTCAAATTTGTTGGAAAATATTGTACCATATATAATTATACACTATATCATATAAAAAATATTTTGATATTAGGCAATTTATTGAATCATATATAATTAGATCTTATACCATAGCAATAAATATTTATTATATTGGATAATCTATTCAATCATATATAATTATTCCTCACACTATTAAAAAAAAAATATTTTTAATAAGAGAACATTATTAATATATTTTATAGCATATATAAGTATATATGGTTTTATATAAGTCATATATAAATATATTTTCATATAGGGTTATATATAATTTTAAATGATGAAATATACAGCATATCTTATCATAGAAATCATATCTTATTTTATAAAAATCAATATATGCCTAGATGTGATAATATATTGCACAATATAGGATAATTTAAAAAAATATAAGTTTTATATTAATATATGGTAAAACATTCCTACAAACGTATTTATTTATGAGAATATTTTATTACATAAGTCACATTTGATTATATATGAACTCTTTTACTCGGGTATTGATTAGATATACACTTTGTGTATTTTGTAGATGAATAAATAAAATTAATTTAAAAATTGATTTCATCTGCCTGCGTAAATATTTTTACCACCCAGAAAAATTAGTATCATATATTAGTTTCGAAAAAGAAGAAAAAGTAATAACCCTAATGGAAATCCCGAAACACAGACATATATCTTTTAGTTTTGAGAATAAAATCTTCAAAATTTTGGGTCGGTCTAGTCAGCTTTAGTTTCCGGCATATTGCTAAAATAAATACTTTGATTCGTTAAAATTCAAGTCTTTGTTTATCATAAAGGATGTAGCTGCTTAGATATTTAATGGCCATTTTATGAAAACGGGGAAAAAAACAAAAATTGGGTAATTTTTCTTTCTACTTTAAATCCTCTAAACATGTGATTGTGGACTTCAAAAAAGTTAAAAAGTTTTATATTAGATTTATTTTAATATTTCTTGAATTTTATTTAAATATTCCACACAAATTGATAAGTAGGTTAAAAGTTAAGAATTTATAAAAATGCTGCCAAGTCTTGTAAATTGTTGACTTTTCTCTTTTAATGTAAATAAAAATATTTGTCTTAACAATATTTAAAATTTTTGATTTTTTATTTTTACAAAATATTAAAAACAACAAAAGCTAATAAATGAATAGTGTCTTTCTAAGTAAAAGTAGAGTAGGGCACAATATATAATACTCTATTTGGCGTTCCGGCAAAGTCTATTTACAAAAACATCTTTCGTACAAAGGGGCCCCAAATATTCAAATTGTATTTGTTTATAAAAAATAAAGAGATATCAGATAAGTAGGGATTGTCGTTTTCTTTACAAGTCGTTATAGATATAGATATAAAATTTGAAAAAAACAAACCTATTATTGCTTTTGTTTCCATGTAAAAAAACCTATTTGAAACAGGTTCTTAAAAAAGGTTTCAATTAAAGATTAATCCTATAGAATCGAAATTCTTTGACATTATTCGATCACACAAAAGCATTTCATAAAAAGTGAAATAACATCAAATTGTTTTTGTTTTTTAAAATTACGTATTTGAAATAGATGTTTAAACAAATATGTTTAAATCCCGGATATATAAATAATTTTGAAAAATTATATATTTAACAAAGACTTTCCTTAATACATAGTTCAATTATTGATTTTTTCTTTCTTTTTGTGCAAAGTTACAATGATACTATTTTAATAATAAGCAGGTAACACAAAAAAAAATAAATTGACTTAAATAAATGACAACTAAAGCAAAAGACCCCCCAGCTGTGTGAGACATAGACTTTGACACACACACACACATCCATATGACATACACCCCATACATAAATTCATTTCCATATAATGATGGTGGTTAAAAGGAATATTGAAACCCCCAAAAAAGAAGAAAAAACAACAGACACATTGAACCAAGAACAACTACACACCAAAAGTATAATAACAATTCAGACAGCCATTGAAACCATTGTTAGTTGTATAATAAGTAACCATTATGGGAAGAGATAACAACAAAAATGTTATAAAGAATATTTTAGGGGTAAAAAATACGTTTTATATATTATAAAGGATATGAAAAGATAAAACAAGTTTTAAATATTATTAAAAATCACAAAAAATCAATAGTTAAGATTTAAATAAAAGTTAAATTCATGTGAGAAATAAAAAAAAATGCTTTAAAATTAACAAAATAAATCCGACCAATCAAAAATACAAATTCCTATGTACTTTCAAAAGTGGATCGTACAAAAATTTTGAAATTTCAAAGCTTTTTCTAAACGGAAAGTTTGTAGCCTATTTTACGCATAGAAAATTGCCTTCTTACTTTTTTCAAGTAAATCGATGTGGATTCTTAAAAAAGGTTTCAATTAAAAAGTTTAAGTTAAAACTTGACTTGGCGCTGCTGACATTGTCTTTAAGACAAAATTTCAGCTGGGATTGGACTCACTTCTAAGTCGCAGCCTTGTCTTAAACACTTATAATCCTAATATGCTCAGTTTTGTCCACTTCATTATTGTTGCATTTAAATTAAAATTTAAAAAAAAAAAAGTTGAAAAAAAGGAAGTCGACTTTCAAAAAGTCGAAAACTTTGATAATTTGAAAGTCGATTTATAGAACTCTAACAAAACCTTTTTATCTCTCTTAGCATAATGTCTAATAAATGAGAAGAGAGCTGATCATTATTATATGTGCGGAAAAATTAACGAAAAAAAATCTGAATGTAATTTCTGAAAAGAGCTTTTAAGCAAATTCCGGGAAGGTGGGTTTATTTAGAACATAGGTCCAAATGAGTTTCGATTTTATTTAACTTTAAATGCTAGATTTATGTTTAATAACCTATACAACTTTTATAATAACTGGATATCTACAGTCTTGTTTATATAAATACCGTGTTAATCCAGTTCAGAGAGGACCTTTCTATTGGAGGTACGTCTCAATACGGACTGATTCTAACCAATTTAAATAAGATTTAGAGCGCCTGCTGAAATTTGATTCAAATTGTATTATTTTTTATATTTTAGCAATTTCAAATGTTGCTTAATCTTCTAATACTCTTTATATTAGCAACTAGAAGAGTATTTTTGACTACATTAAAAATGTGAATTTTCAATAAAACAGGACATTGTTTAAACAAATTGTTTCATAAAAAATTGATAAAATGTTTAAGGGGGTTTACGATTTTTAGTTCAGTGTATAGTCATACCATGGCGAGTTGTTTGATATTTAAACGAAGAGGGGCGAATAGGCTAAAACATTTTGGGAGAATTTTCCAATTAAAATATGCTAGAAAACCATTGCAAACTGATTAATATGATTAGTGATAATGAATAACGGTTTTGGAACTCACTCTATACTTATTAATTTTTGGATATATTCCTGCGATTTAAATAAAATTCTGGCAACAGATTTAAAAATAACTTTTTTTTGGCGATTTTTTTTGTAATTCTTCTCTATAGGCCTCTAGATAATTTTAATAAATATTTAATCAAGAGTTCTCTTATTTATCAATTAATTACAGACTAGAATACAGCGAAAACCAGTAAAACAAAAAATTTGGCTTATCATGTTTTCGCAATAAGCCCTTTAATTAGTAATCTTGTCACAATTAACTGTATTTTACTACAACATTCAAAGAATTCTGCTTTTTAATTTATTTTTTATTAATATTTATTCGTTTTTTAACCCAACAAGCGCCATGTCGTTAAAATATGTGTGGAGCACAATGACGCAGCGGCGTGTCAGTTCAATGACAATTATTCAACATTCCACATATAACGTAGGTTACTCTCTATGACAATAATGCAATTCCATTCAATTGTAGTTATAAATTTTTTCAAGACGCGTTTGCAAAATATCCAAATCCGACAGTCTAACTTTTTGCAAACATGCATATACATATATATTCATATAATAGAAGACATTCACGTACTCGTGAAACTTTTCTATAATGAAAAAATAATTACAAAACTCCTGTTTGTTTTAAAAATGACAATAAGTTAATAACAAAACTAATGCTTTGTAAATTCTAATAATTAAATGTCAGGGAGTACTTTGCAGACTGTTGTCAAAGAATCGAAATTATAGAGAGAAATTAAAAATTAAACAACAAGGGGCGTTTGATGTTAGATGTCGGTCGCTTTTATAAAGTTAAAAGTTTTATCTTAAACAATAACACGAACTGTGTGTTATCTTCAAATAACCCACTGATCAAAACAGAACATTATACACTGCAAACGGATGCCAATGTCATTGACAGTATACAATTTTGTTTTTGAAAATTAGAAAGAGTAAAAGTGTTAGATGATGCTGTTTGTATAACATATTATATGATACCCTTTAATTTTAGTTGACTTTTGAGATAGTTTGAAAAATGAAAAGAAATTACACAAAAATACTCAATGCGTCAAAGCAGCAAGGGTTAATTTATTAGGCGAGATAAGCATTTATATTATAAAATAAAATCCAATATGCGCTTATATGATGATTATGCTGTGTTCATTTTGTCTTTATTGTATTATTTCATCCACTCTAGTGTTAACTGTGCGGTTTTTTTGTTTAATTTCCGATACTTTTTTGTTGTTGTTTCGGCCATTACAACAATAAGCATTGTTGTGTTATCGGCACGTTTGTGCAATTTTGTATATTGTATATTTGCAAGCAAAATAAGTGGAATTTGTCGCTATAACACGTTTTGTCTGAGGTTGAAAATTAAACTTTGGTTAATCTGTTGTATTGTGGCTTTTAGTACGTACAATATTGTATGATAAATAAGCAAAAAAAAGTTCACCATGACTGTATGGAGGAAGAAGGACAATCAGACAGTCTGCCAGTCAGTCCAACCAACAAAACACAAATATAGCTTGAATTACATAAAATGATCTCATGTTTTGAAAATGCAAGTAAAACCTTACGGTTAAAGGGTGTTTCAATATTGTTAAAGGGGTGTTATTGGTGGTCATTGTAATTTAAATTCACAGACAAAAAACCAATTAAAATACTTGTGCACATAGATATTTTGTCAAAAACATAAAATTTCTATTATACATGGTAACATACACAAACAATAATATGAGATATTTAACAAAACCGTTTGTTAGCTAGAAAAGTTAAAACTATACAGAGAAAACAGATTCATTCTGACAAACGAATTTATTGCCAACCGAATGCCGACATGTTTGTTTGTGACGACCGAAATTCGATAAAAACAATAGAAATTCGGTTGAAAAAATATATTTTAATTGAATCATGAATACATTTGGTTGCGACAACCGAATAAAGCGGTTGCTGCAAGCAATCTATACAGTTGGCAAGAAATTCGGTTGTGTAGTGAACCTACGTACAGGGTGAGCTACAAATCTTCACCCTATGTTGTTTTGCTATATCTTTAAAAAGAAACATCATAGATGAAATTTTTTAAATGTTTATTTGGACCTTTAAGTTTTTTCCATTAATTTATGATATTATATCTGTCAAGTTGGCGCCGCCATTTCATCGTTCTGGAGAGAACTTCTGGTGATTAGTTTCTCGCACTATTGTCGGATATTCTCTTTGAGAGCTTTCAGAGTCTGTAGCTTATTAACATTAACTGTGATTTCAAAAATTTTAAGAGTCGTCAAAACGATACATTAGATGTACCGAAAACGGATCCTTCAAAATGTCCATTGGCGCGCGAGCAGTGTGTGCAGTTAAGCCGTGCTTTTGGCTGCCAGTCTCAACTTATCAATTTTCGGTAATAAAAATGCTCACCAGTAACCGTAACGGTGTTACCCACGGTCCTATGACTTTCCGTCGATGTAATGGCTCATCGCGAATAAAACGAGGATTCTCAGTGCCCCAGAAGTGAAAATTTTGTTTGTTTATGTTTCCGTTTAAATGAAAATGAGCCTCGGTGCTCATGATAAATTTAAACAGAAAATCTTCAATTGTAAAATGGAAACGATTAATCCGCTATCTTGCAATTTTTAAAAATAACACCAAACAAATTGCATTTGATGATCAAATAATTGAGAACATTTTTGTATTCAATAAACATTATATTTAAATCAAACTAAAAGCAATATTTTTTTAATGTTGCTATTATTTATTTGTCATATCAGGCTTTGTGTTGCTTATGTTTTTTCTTTTCGTTTAATTTGTTTTGTTCTTTTTAAAATGATTTTTAAACTTTTATGCTGTTTAAAGCACAGAAAAAAGTTTTTATATAGAGTGTCAGTGGTGCTCATATAATGAGGTAAAACATAAAAATTCACATTTTAATTCAACAAATTTCGAAAAGTTTTTGATATATATGGATATCACTAAACACTCCACCGATATTCCACGTTCCAGTGTAGTTTACGGTGTAACGAAGTTGCATGCTTTTAGCAAAAACGAGTAAAATGCATCACGTTTAAAATAATTAAAGAAATATCTCATAAATACAAAAACGTTAGTTATTCGATAACATTTAAAAAATTATGTTGGGGAAATTATAAGGGGTATTGTACGGACTCGGTAAGAATTTTTCTAATTTTTTTGTTTGTCCTTTCCACTCTGCACGATCTTTAACAGGTTAATTGAGAAGTCCCCGGCCTGACACATAGATGGCGCTGCTAGACTTAAATCGACATGATTTTTAGTTAGCCCTAACCTTCAAAAGACGAATGTGTAAATTTGACAGCTGTCGGATCATTAATTTGTGAATTAAAGCATTTTGAGTGAAGCAACTTTTGTTATTGTGAAAAAATGGATAAATAGGAATTTCGCGTGTTGATAAAATTTTGCTTTTTAAAGGGAAAAAATACAGTTGAAGCAAAAACTTGGCTTGATGACGAGTTTCCGGACACTGCCCTAGGAAGATCAACCATCAAGGATTGGTATGCTAAGTTTAGACGTCGTGAAATGAGCACCGAAGAGGTTGTTACCGAATAAAACATAAAAAAAAAATCCACAAAATGATTTCGAATGACCGTAAATTGAAATTGAATGAAATGGCAGATACTATAAAGATATCAACTGAACGTGTACATCATATCATTCACGAATATTTGGCCCCAGCGACTATTTTCTGTTCTCAGATCTTAAAAGAATGCTCGCTAGGAAGAAATTTTACTCGAATGAAGAGGTGATCGCCGAAACTGAGGCCTATTTTGAACCAAAGGACAAATCGTACTACAAAAATGGTATCGAAAAGTTGGAGGGTCGTTATAATCAGTGTATCACCCTTGAAGGGAACTATGTTGAATAAAAAGTAAATTAAAGTACTCGTACATTTTATAGTGCCTGAAAATGAAATTGAATTGGAATTAAAAGTTTGAGAAATAGTTTTTCCAATTTTTTATTCGGTTTATACGCAAATTTATTAAAAAGCAATTATACATTAATAGCGGATCCCAGCGTGCTTCGCTACGCATTAATATTAACATTGAATCAAATTGTTGTAGTTTTTTTATATGGACAAAATCACATGTTGACATGAAAAGTCATAACTCACGAACGCGTGGACCATTTCGTGCGAACTTTAGATAAACGATCTACACGACGATACAAACAAACCCCAAAAATTTAATCGAATTCGACCGTTCGTGAGTAATAAAGTCACAACACACTTGCAACAATTTTTTATATATATTATAGATAATAGATAAAGCTTTTTGACATCCCAATGGAACTTCAGTCTATTTTTTTTAAACAAACGTACACATATGTTTACGCTGCACGATAGTTAACCTAATCATTTTATAACCACTAAAACCTACTTTATTCGTTAGAAAATAATTAAATTCCTTATTCCTATAATATTCATATGTGAAAATATCACTATTTAAAAGAATAATGTTTAAAAAATCATGAAAATCAATTTATGACAAATGTTTCATTAATTTTCATCATTGCACAAACAAATTCATAAAAAATTTTAATTAAAAAATCTCTTACAAATTAGGTACTTATTTCGGTTTTTATTTACTTAAATTATTTCAAAACAGAAATTAAAAAACTTCACCCTACTGATAATAAATATGGTGAATAACATATCTTCCAAATGCTTCCAAGGTACTAACCAAAACTTACCCAGCAAAAATGAAGCTGCCAAAGAAGCAATAAAAGCATCACTACTACGGCAAAGGCATCGCTTCTTTTCTGATGGTTTCATCGATGAATTAAAGATTAGCGTGTCATAGGATGGAAGTATTCAAATGTAGCTACTAGCATTACTCATACTTTACTCTAAGGAAGTAATGATAATACAATGATTAGATATTCTGTGGTATTTAAGCTTTGATGAAAATTTAATTCATAAGAATGCAGAAAAATAAATTTAAAGAAGCGAAATGTATGCATTGATATACAAATACTCTTTATTAAAACAAATAAATAATTATGCATTAGTGAACAAGCATTTTTGAAACATTTTTCAAAAATTTTAATGAATTTTTAGACAAATTTTAAAATATTTTTGGATAATTTAAAAACTGGTTGTACAATTTTGAAACATTTTAGACAATTTTAAAATATTTTTGAACAATTTTAAATTATTTTTGCGCAATTTTAAAACATTTTTGGGCAATTTGAAATAATTTTTACACAATCTTAAAATTATTTTGGTAAATTCTGAATTAAAACTGGAAATGATGTAGTGTTAAATAAAATACATAATGCAAAAATACAGAGATTGCGTCGTCATAAATATTTGAGGCTGAAAAATGCGAATGACAGGCCAGCTAGTTTCAATTAAAGATAAAAAAAATCTCTTTTTCTTGATTTTTCAAAATTTTTATAAAAATTGCAAAACTGCATAAATTGTAACACTGATGAAATTTCAAACTAAAATATAAAAAATGATTTAATAAAAAAATTAAAAAAGTTCATCAGAACTATTTTCTCAATTTGAATAAATGCTTAAGATTCAAAAAAAATATACGATATACTATAACTTATGCTTTAGAAGTAATGAAGAGTGATATTTTAAGATATGCATCGGGTTTATATCCAGATCACTGCATTTGAAATATGAACACATGAATGCTTTTGGAAGTGCCTTAGAATAACACCAAAAAATCATAAAAGAATGTCAACTGAAGTTTAGGAAGCAATGAAAGAAGTTATAGTCACAGAATGACTACCATTTTTTTTGCTGGGTAACTATTATGATTATTATATTGTGATTTTTTTGCGTTTAACGAAATGTTTCATATATACAATGAAACTATTGGACGAAAACCTATGAAGCATGATAGATATGATGAAGCTTTTTCTTTTCGTTTAAATTGTCTAAGCTTTTTGAATGAAAAATAAGTACTTAAATCTAAAATTTTTTCGTAATACAATTTTTAAATTTTCAAGAAAATTTCAATTCATTGCAACATTTTCTTTATATATTTCCAAACCAAAAATAATCGTTTGTGTTCATTGAACTATTACTTTGTATAAATGTAGAATGTGAATTTTTAAAGAAAATTACTTATGCGTAGAGGTATGCTGTCGTCAGTCAATTGAATGGCAAAATCATCGAAACATGCAGGGAAAATATAAAACTATGTAAAGAAAAGTAGTCACATAAAATTTGTTAAATTATGGTTAAACTCCTATATAAAAAATTTTGTGTGTGAAATCATTAGAAACCCAATAAAAGCAACAAAAAATATTCAATAAAAAAATCACTGAACCAACAATTTAGAATATAAGCTAATAAAAAATCAAATTAGAAGTAAAACGACATTTTAATAAAAAATTTAAGAAAATAAGAAAACAAAACTTTAACATTAAATTTGTATAACATTTATTTGTTTTAGTCTTAATTTAAGCTATATCAGACCCTATTTAATATCCAAATAATAAAGTATTGCATCTACATAATATTTGTAAAACATATTAAAGAAAATTCGTAAGGATTAAAGAATTCTATACACCTTATACTCTATTGTGAAACTCATATTTGTAGACACTAAAAAAAAATACATATACACCAAGGCGTAACATATTTAATGACCACGATTTCTTTCGGGTAACGCATATTATTTAAATTCTCTTCTGTTCATATAGAAAAAATATGTGATTTCATGTTTAAATGTCTGTTAGCCCTCCTGTCTTTGACTTACATAACCAGCATACATCTGTGCTTGACACATCTATGAAAACGCACCAAATTTTCATTTTGTTTTTTTTTTTTGTAATTGAAGCTTTTTGAACACAACATACAAAAAAAAAAAAAAAATGCTGTACTTAAATACAGCATGTGTCTTGGAAAATTTATGGATAAAATACTTTTCTTTTTCGTTCCTTTTTTGGTCCTCCATAAGTTATTTTCAGATATTTTTTTGTTTATTTTTTTTTTTTTTTTTTGTTTGTTAGTTTGAGTTTTTGCATAAAAGGTTTCGAGTTAGATTTTCTTGTTATAATTTTACCAGTATTCATGTGTTTTCCTATAAGTTGGGGATTTGTTTTGGTGTGTAATGTTATTTTCTCTTACCAAAGTTACCCAAACATTTTGTAGGATTGGTCATATATTTTTCACATTTATTATGGATATTTTGTCTTATCACACCCTCCTGTTAGAATGTATCAAATATAAACAGACATCTTTTAGAAGAATCGCTTGGTATGTGGCAAAATAAGTAATTTCCTTCAAAAAAATAGTTATCAGAGTTTGGGTAAGATATGTTTTTTCAAGGTTGGCAACCGATATATTTTTTAATACCGTTATTCGTTGCAATCCCGTTTCGCTTAATATCATACCAGTATTGAATCGGTTTTTAACAAATTTTTTGATACTTAATAGTAAATACATTTGTTGCATAATTTGTAAAGTATTCATTTCTTCATTCGATTTTTAATTCTGATTGACTATGGAATGATTGAATTCTCAAACTAAAATGTTTCCAGATCACGAGTCGAGGCAAACGAATAAAAATACAATAACAAAATATATGCAAAGCAAAAACAAAAATAAATGCTAAAGAATGAGTGACGTACTGCAAAAGTCTTAAAGAAATAGCACATAAATTTTAATAGACTTTATTGGTTTTCATAATTCTATTTGTCAATCATTGAATTCAAATTGAAAAAAAAGCTTAAATTGAAAAAAATTGCCAAAAATTTAAAAATCTCCACAGAATCGTCAAAGTTGGAAAATCGCAAAAAAAATTGTAAAACTCGCCAATTTGGAAAAAACACTTGAATTTAAAAAAAAACATCAATTTTTTTTTTCAATTGAAAAATTGATACAAATCAATAAAAATTAAAAAAAGTCGCCAAAACCTAAAAACCCTAGAACTTAAAAAAATCGCCAAAATTAAAATATATTGCTAATATTTGAAAAAAATTTTAAAAATTAAAAAAACACCATAATTATTGTAAAAATAAATTTTCGAAGGTTTAGATAAAATTTTTATCGTCTATATCTCGAAAACCAAACGCACTAAAGAAACACTTTTTGCAATAGAAGTCTCAAGTTTTGAGTTAACTGTAAATATTTTAGATCGCGTTTGTCTCGAGAACTCTTCATTGCAGAGAGAGAATTTTTTAGGCGAATTTTCACTTTTGGCCATATTTTTTAAAAAAATTTTCCATTTGTTTTTATCATGAATTGACTAACAAACGAATAACGCTTGCAAATCATTAAATTTTATTACATATCAAAATTTGTGCTGTGTGAGAAATGCTAAAAATTGAAAGAAATTGTCTTCAGCGACGAAGCTCATTGTTGCTCAATGGGTACATCAAGAAACAGTATTGCCGAATTTGGTGTGAAGAGCAGCCAGAGGTTGAGCTGCCCATTCAACCTGAAGGATGCACTGTTTGCTACGGTTTGTGGGCCGGCGGCATCATTAGACCGAAATTTTTCAAAAAGGATGAAAATCGCATAGTTACAGTCAATGCAGCATGGTACCATGCGATGATTACCGATTTTTTTTTTGCCAAAAATGGCTTAGTTGACATCGGGTTTCAACAAAACGGTCCCAAATGACACACGGTACGCGATACCATGAACCTATTGAGAGGCGAGTTTGGTGAGCATTAATATCACGTTTTGGAAACTATTTTTATGGGATTCGTGAAGTCTCTCGTATACAGGGACAAGCCACCCACAATTTCAGAGCTGAAAGACAACATTAGAGCTGGCATTGATAAGATAACGGCCAAAATTCTGGAAAAAGTATGCCGAAATTGGACCTCACGGATGAACCACCTACGGCGTAGCCGCGGTCAACGTTGACATGAAATAATCTTTAAAAACTAAATGGCAGGCACTCATTTATTACCCCAAATAAATATTTCATTCACTTATGCAAATTTTCATTGTTTTTTTTTAATTTTTAAAACCCAAACTATTAAAAAATCAACCTTTATTTGTAAGACATCGTTAAATTTACTGTAATAAAATAACATAATTGTTAAATTTTCCATTTTTTTTTAAATCAAATGAATGATAACAAACAATTTTGTAAATGGATTGAGTAAAAATCGGTTGTATTCTCAATGAATGATTGAATTACGAAAAAGTAAATCGAATGAGTAAAAAATTTAATGAATTCTTAATGATATAATTCAATGATTGATAAAATCAAATGACATAAATCGATTGAATTCCTTAGATGTGAATTCGATCGAATGAATTCCAAATGATGAATACCGCGAATCTTTAAAAAGAAATTTACTCGATTAAAAAGTAAATAGAATTCGATTTTTATTAAATTGATTCAAAATATAATTTAATCTTCGAAGCCACATTTTAAGACTTTTATATTTAACCACCTATCATCTCTTCTCTTCTAGGGATAGTTTATTTTCCTGAGTGTTAATTGTTTATTTGAGTTGGCAACATTTTGTTTTTTACCGGTATTGATATTTCGGCGGTAGCACCGATAATAGGAAGAAGAAATACCGCTATCAATACCAATAAAGAAAAATACAAAAAAAAAAAAAACGATACCAATATCGTTATTCATTTCGGTTGCCAAACAATATAAAATAATATGAAAATGAAACAGGAGTGGATCAGATTTTCCCAAAACACAGGCGCTTAGTTAATTTAACTATGAATTGTTAGCTCTCAACCTTCATATATTTACAAAAACTAAGCAACTAATTTTTAGCCACGCTGATTCGGCAAAAGATCTCATCAGAACCCAAAGTGTTAAAATAGCAAGTGCTTCCTAAAGAGGCAGAGCTCAAACAACAAACTTACGAAAAAATTATTTTCGCTCCATTCATGTTTAATTTGTTTTCGTAACACGCACTGTGAAGTGTTTATAATTTGAAGACCAAAAATATTATTTTATATAAAAAAAAAATATTATTTTATATAAAATAGTTACGTTAGTAACATTAAATTATGATCTCGAGCCTGATAAAAATTAAAAATATATAAAAAGTATTTAGTTATACTCTGTCTCCATTAATAAAGCAAAAATATTGTATTGGGAATTAAAAAGAGGGAAAAGGAACTATAAAAAATTTATGAATTGTGGGTGATTATAGACGCCAATAATGATTGGGATTAGTAAACTAATGTTAAATAATATAATTTTTCTTAACAAATTATTTAAATTCAAAATTTGCCATCAAAATATAAAAGTGTTTGTGTAGTGGGTACAGAGGTTGCCTAGTACTCGGAATTTTCGATTTCAAATCCCAGAAGAGGCAAACATTTATATTTATTTTAATTAAAATAAAATATTTAAATAGCAAATATGTCAAAGAAAATTAAAATTATATATCTTGCAAGAGTGTGAACTATGAATCTGATTGCCCAGATTCGATACCGAAAAAATCTAAAAATAAACTTTTCATTAAATAAAATTTTGTGAAAAGTAATAATATTTATGTGGAACATGAATATAAAATTATACATCTAAATATTGGCTTTTACGACTTAAAATATAATTTAATATGAATTTGATGGGCAACAAATTCGGCACCCACAACTGATACTGTTTTCTGGGTGTATAATTTATTAAATTTATTAAAACTACAAATACGGTTACCACGATCAAATATACTATTAAATTAGGGTCGGGTCTCAATAGAACCAACCTAATTGTGGATTGTATTGATTATACTTGTATACGCCACTAATGATTGGTATTGGTAAACGAATGTTATGCTATTCTTTTTAATAATTTATTTAAATTCAAAATTATTCATTAACATTTAAAAGTGTTTGTGGTGTAGTGGGTAGAGAGGTAGCCTAGTACTCCGAATTTCCGTATCAAATCCCGGAAACGGCAAACATGTAAACAAATATATATTTTTTAATTAATAGCAAATATATCAAATAAAATTAAAATTAGCAGTATGCAAGAGTGTGAACTATAAATCTGATTGCCCAGGTTCGATACCGGAAAAATCTAAAAATAAAAATTTTCTTTAAATAAAATTAATATTTATGTGGAATATAAATATAACATTAGAAAACTAGATATTGGCTTTCACAGCTAAAACTATAATTAAATATGAAGACAGTTGTCGTAACCGCCAGAATTCGATTGGGAAAAATTCCGTGGCCATTACTGGTACTCTTTTCTGGGTGTATAAGTTTTTCTTTTTATTTCAATTAACATTATTCTATTTCTGTTTTAGGTCATTAAAACACTATTTTTCTTTATCGGGATATTCTCCAAATAAATACTTCATAGACTTTTATTAGCCAAAACATTGATCTATTACTTTCAAGAATGAGATGACGCGTTTCGGGGATTTTCTAGGTCCCCATCTTCAGATCTCTTTAGAAAGTAAAAAGATAACTTTAAGGTCCCAAAGCAAACACTATATTGGTTGTATAATTTCAACTAATTGAGAATTATACAACGAACAATATTGCCTTTGTTTTAAACCAGCTATATTTATAGAAAAATGTTATGGCAATCTTGTTTATTTACATAGAGACAACCTTTGGTTGCCATAGCTATGTATATTTTACTTTCCAAAATAGGAAATAAACAAGATTGCCATAACATTTTTCTATAAAGATAGCTGGTTTAAAACAAAGGCAATATTGTTCGTTGTATAATTCTCAATTAGTTGAAATTATACAACCAATATAGTGTTTGCTTTGGGACCTTAAAGTTATCTTTTTACTTTCTAAAGAGATCTGAAGATGGGGACCTAGAAAATCCCCGAAACGCGTCATCTCATTCTTGAAAGTAATAGATCAATGTTTTGGCTAATAAAACTCTATGAAGTATTTATTTGGAGAATATCCCGATAAAGAAAAATAGTGTTTTAATGACCTAAAACAGAAATAGAATAATGTTAATTGCAATATTGAAAGGTCAAAAAAAGCAAATTTTAATTTTTATAAATTAAAATTGAATAAAATATAAATTTTTCTTTTTATTAATAAAAAACAGAATAAAACGAAACATTGGGTAATTTTTTACCTCGGATTTTACCTCCTATACATAAGAAATCACACCCTTGAAAAACACGCGTCTACTTTTAGTTTTATGTGGTCTACAACATATCTAAATATTATTAAGATATATTTATTACACCACTGTGTAGTTTCCTGAGCCACCCAAGCAAACAACCATGAAAACTCTAGGGGTGAATTCTTGTAATAAGCAGATTTTGCTTTTTGTTAAAACAAAATATACAAAATTGTTTAAAAAATATTTATGTTTTGTGTTTTGCCTTATTATTCTTTAAGGGCAGGAATCTATAAAGTGAAACAAAAATTAAAGGAAAACTTTAATTTCAAAATGTATAGATGTTTTTTTAAAATGTTAAAACAAATAAAGAATTACATTTATATTAAGTTTTTAAGCATCACTACTTGGTTACCAACAACAATAGCCAACCATTGATTTTTATTTTGTTTGTTTTTAATTTTATAATAACTCCTTAGAGACCTGCAAAGGATTTACTATGTAGTAATACAACATCATACTGGTCAATCCAACCAACCAAACTACCCCTTATGAAATTCAAGAAATCTATATATTACAATTATATTACGTAGTAGTAGCTGAAGCCGTAAATTGTAATAAAAACAGTTAATATAAATTAGTTGCTGCCATATCAATAGCAATGTTATTAATGGCGTGAAATATTTTCTCCATTATATTCTAACAAAATTAATCCCTCATGATTACTTGGTAGTATAAATTGTTGTTTGGTTGGATTGAAACCAAAGGCACGAAAAGCTTTTTAAAAATTTTTTGGTTAGCATTTGTTGGCAAAAAGAATTTTGTAATTAGCATTTGCTAGGTGTTCGTTGTAAATATAATGGTCGTTCTTTCATTTAGAAGAGGGTGAAACATCCCTTGACATTATTTTGTTGTTGTAATACTTTAAGTTTAATTTTTTTAAATGTGTTTTATGAAGCACTTCTTAAGTTATTGGGCTTTTGTTTTATAAGCCCAAAGATATTTTAGTTAAAAACAGATGTTACTGCTAAACGAGACTTTTAGAGAATGTGAAGATTCCAATATTTTTACAATTTAGTAGTCAAATGCATAATAATTTTATGTATTAATAACATTTTTCATATAACATCGTGAAATGGTCATTCTCAACGATGACATTCGTAAGCCTACTTAAAAATGTGAATAAAAACCAAAAACTAATATTCTCACTGTAGATTAAGAAGAAAATTCAACAGCATTTTTAAACTATTTCTTTCTAAAACTGCATAAGTATTTAGATTTCCATGGTCATATCAGATGTTCTTTTAAAATGACCTTAAATTTTTAAAGGATAGCCTTTTGGTCTTAATTTTCTCTGATTTACTAATTATATGATGGTCATGTAGGTATTAAAAGAATAATAAAATCTCTAGTATACTTTGATATTTTGAACTTTAAAAAAGACATCCGGCGTGGGGAAGATCACGTGATCCATGCTTCTTCGTGAACATCGTTTTTTAATAGCACTAAAATCTAAAATCGACAAACGAACAAAGTTTTTGATATACGAGGGCAGTTAGATTTTTAAAATTATGTTTATTTTTCCTGAATTTTCAATACTTAGTCCAACGCTTTTCTAGCAATTCGATCCCTTGATTAAAATAGTTCTTTAAAGCTATGCAAACTAATGGTTTACATCTGCAATTGCATCTTTATTCGAGGTAAAACGCTGGCCAGTAAGAAATTTTTTAGATTTGGTAACAGGTAGAAGTCACATGGAGGAGAAACTACCCACGTTAGTCGATTGACTAAGTAGATTGAGCTACGAGTGATTACTCGTACCTCAATTCGTTGAATTTTGTCATTGTTATGTGTTGTGATGCTTAAATCAATGCAAACAAGCTTCAGAAATTTTCATTCGAGTGTGTTTTTAATCAACTGTTACCAAATGTGGCACCCATTATACAAAAATCTTTTCCGATACAAAATAAAATGGACTCGATCATTACCTACTACACGCACTTTAAATCGCTGAATACCATATCATGCAGTTTATCTATAATTTCTACTGTTGTTGCAGTTTTTGGAAGTCCATTTCGTGGTTCATGTTCAATGACCACGTTTCAGTTCAGAAACCGAATTTTTTACTGTTGCATATACCTAAGACATCACCTTATCATTATAAATTTCTTGTCCCGATGAAACTTGATTTTGTAAATATTTAATGACACGATTTTTTGATTTGTCCATTACAAAAAAAATCTGAAGCGTCTTTTTTGAACAGCTGTTACTATGTGAATGAATTTGCAGATCGAAATAAAATTCATATTATATATGTTTTATATGTTTTCAGAAGAAATTTTCTAATATACTTAACTTTTTGCTGACTATACCACCATCTCTGTTTCAGGCTAAGAACATTTTTAACGACCCTCGTATTTTTTTTTCAAGTACGAATAACGTACGTGTGAGTAACATTTTTTGTTAACGCGTTTTTTGTTAACCTTTACTAGTAATGACTCCTACTGCTAGTGTAAATAGAATTAGATTAATGGTATGTTAAGTTATTTTGTTAGGTAAGCCTAAGGTTAACGATTATATTTTTTGGCATTTTTGACAACTCCTCGCACCGTACTTAAACTTTATGTAAATAACAGCAATGGCTGTCCCAAAACGGTATTTTAAGTAATTTCGTTAAGGTATTTTAAGTTATTTCGTTAGTGATATTTTAATATTAAGGATAATCATTTGAAAGAGTTTCAAATAAGTAATTGTTTTTTAGGATTTACTGATTGCTAATAATATACTTTTTTCCACACAATTTCCTGAAATGTATTTTGACTGGTTTGTAACAATTCAGGCTTTACGATAAATATGATAATGAAATATATTTGGTTTATATAATCTTTAAAAAAAATAAAAATATACATTGGAATATTTTTTTTATCGTAACAACTAAATAATTTAAATTTAATTACTTTGCCATACTTGATGATTAATGAGGTGTTACCAAAATAAAAATAAATACCATATAATTAACAATAAATCCAAATATTTGACCGAAAACCCAAACAACAGAACAAGGTGCTGTCTTATGGTCGTAAAAAAGTACTTATAAAATAATAAAATGTATTCCGATTTGCTTTCGAATAATACTGAACACAGAAAACAAAGAATTAACTGCACATTAAAAAGCCCATTAAAACACATTTATAGAGATAATAAAAATAATTTACTAGCGCAACCACCAAAAATAAAAAAGATCTTTATGTAAAAAGAGAACTACACCAATTGACTTTATAATTAGTAATACTTAAACAATTAAATTAAAATTTAAATAATTAAAAAATATATATATAATTATTGAAAAAATAAATAAAAATTAAGATATTAACGGAATAACATTTTAAATAAAAGTATTGTACTATTCATCCAACCAACAACTTTACTTATGATGCTATAAAAGCTATTTAACATTGTTATAAAAAACATAAATATTAAAATACATTCAATTCTTTTTAACATGTATGAAGTCACACGATATCATAAATTATACTAATGAAATAATAAACCATTTTTTATGCATTTTTTTTTTTTTTTTTTTTTTGTTGGTCCCGGTTTACACACAGCAATTTTAATTGCAGCAATTCTGAGTTTATAGAAGAGGGAGAAAAGAAGAACGGAAAGGGGTTCAGACTTGCGTGCAGACTTTAGTTAGTTACTGTAAAAATATCTTGAGTGTAGATTTAAAAACTCTTTTTGATTTAATAGCCAATATCAAAAAAAAAAAATAACCGGTTATGAATACGCCTTTAAATTTTTTTTCCAAATTTGTTCAGCATTCCAATATTTTTTACAAATTATTAAATTGAGTGGTTAATTTCCTTTTTAAATTAATATTCAGATTCCTGCGGGAACTTTTTTATTATCCGAGAAGAAGTAACATACATTGATATTTTCAAAAAATTTTCAGAAATTATACCCCTAATGTACAATATACAGTGAATTCTCGATTTAACGACAACCTTAACTATATTCAGACTATATGGAAAATTTATTGCTTGTAAGCAATAAGATTTCCATTGAGTTAGCCGTTTTTCGAGTGACCGGTGTTATAAGGCTAAAAGTCTATCTAAAGAAATCACATACAAAAAAATTATAAAAACTAACATTTATAATGTATATACAATATTGTATGTACATATTTTTTAAGATTATTGTCATTTGTATAAAAATACTCGCACAATGAATGAATTTTTTTTTTATATATTTTGTGAATCATTTTTTCTACATTCAGTAAAAAATGTATTTCTGTTTTTGTATACAAATTTTTATATATTTTTTTATTTTCTTCATATAACTTCTCTTTTATATAATTGATTTGTCAGCAATTTTAAAATTCTTTAAACATTATTTGATTTTTTTGTTGTTTTTGTCTTTCTTAACTCTTAACATGTATGTGTTGTAGGTTTTTTCTTTTTGGATATTGATTTGTTTATTTTTTAATATCGTACTTCCCGGATGGCATGCTAAAAGAAATCTAAACAGCCATTCTTTATTGTACAACATCTTTTCATTTTACTTGATATTCTTCTTTCTTTCGAATTAGTTAAATCGAACTAAATTGTTCGTTTCTTTTTGTTATTATTCAATATAAATACATATAAAGTCATAAATAATGTTAAATAAACAATTAACACAAATTAGATGAAATAAAAAAGAAGGGTTGAATTATTTATTTGAATTAACTATTTCTTTGTTTTTAAATATTGGTAATAAGGAGATTTTATTTAAGAATAAATTTGTTTTCTAATTTATGTACTCCACTGTAAGCAGTTTTAAGTTGCTGGAACAACTTGAATAAATTCAAATTTTTTAGAATTTTATTTAAATTAATTGTGACGTTATGGTCTTCTATGAGATAAAGTGATCCTGATTTTAAATAATTTTGAAGAATTAATGATGTGCGATGTTCTTTGTACTGCCATGGTTTAAAACCGAACGTGAAACTTACACAGGGTTCTCTAAATCAAAAGAAAATTTAATTAAACTTAGAATAATATTTAAAAATATGACAATAAATATCTAATTTTAATGGTTTATTTTTTTTAATAATAACAAAATGAATGTTACGAATTCTCTGTAATTTTATGTTCATTTCTTTATTATATTTCTTCTACAAATTAATGTTATTTTCGCTTGCAAATGAAAAAATTTAAATACTACTACTAACTTCAAATCTTGACTGCGGAGAACGCTGGTTGTAATCTTTTGATAAACACATTATAGACAATTTTTTGATAGAATCTTAACAATCCCCAGTAATATTGTAATACATAGTCTAAATCTAATAATGTAACAATTTTAGTAGATTTGAAGTCAAAATTTTGGTATTTTTAAACAAATCCAAAAACAAAATAGTCATATCTTGTAACACATTATTTTTTATAAAATTTAATATACTGAAAATATAGAAACAAATTTAAAGTCATTAATTGGCTTTTTGAAATATATTGTTCTTATTCTAATTTTGTATCACTTAGGTGAAACCATGATTTTTAGCGAAGCTCGCACAACATCTCGAGAACTGCTTGAGTGATTTCAAAAATGTTTTCCTATTCATGTTCAACGTATTAAAGTAGTTTCCAAAATTTCTAAACTTTGAATAGTGGTTCCCAACGTGTGGCGATGACCCCACTGGGCGACAATTTCAATATGGCGTTAATAGCACATTTTTGATAAATATTATCAAATCTTTAAGACTTTTATTAATAGTAACATTTCGATAATTTAAATACAAATTTTTGTTAATAATTCATTTTTACAAGCTCTCACTCAGAGAAAAGATTGGTTGCAATTTGATAAAAATCATCAACATTTATTGGCAATGATCTAATTTTATTTGGAATAACCTTTAAATCCATTATTACACCAAAAATATGGCATTTGGAATTGGAAAGAGAGAAAAGGTACCAAAAAAATACATTATGTAATTATTGATATTTCCAATCAACTTTACGAATAAAATTAGTTTAGAAATTGCGTACAGTGGAAGCAACCGTTTATTTAATGAATGTACTAGAAAATTAGTACAATCTATCAAATTTATTAAAAAATTGTCGATAATCGAAAGTGGTAACTACAAATACGGTTATCCTGATTAAATATACTCGTATCATTAAATTAGGATTTCAGTTGAACCAAGCGAATTGTGGATTGTATTGATAATAGAAGCCACTAACGATTGGTATTTGTGAACTAATTTTCTGCTATATTTATTTTCCTAAAAAATTATTTAAATTCAAAATTAGTCATTCGAATTTATAACACTTTGTGGGCTAGTGGGTAGAGAGCTAGCCTAGTATTTCTGATTTCCGAGTTTAAATCCCGGTAAAGGCAAACGTTTAAAAACATTTTTTTTTAATTAAAATAAAATATTTAAATGTTAATATAACAAATATATCATAGAAAATTAAATAAAATTGTGGTTACTGCACCAGAGTGTGAGTTATGAATCTGGATACCTAGGTTCGATACCGGAAAAATTTAAAAATTAATTTTTTCTCAAAATAAAATTTTGTCGAACGTAATACTATTTCTGTGGAATAAAAATATTAAATTATACAACTAGATATTTGCATTCACAACTAAAAATATAATTTAATATGAAGACGCTTGTCGTAATCGCCAGAATTCGATTGGCAACAAATTCGGTGGCCACAACTGATACTGTTTTCTGTGTGCTGACTGTCCGAAAATATATTCGCGAATATTGTAACCCTGGCATTCAAAGAAAAACTTGGTTACGCCAGAACAAATATCAACACAAGGAATATGAATCTCAATTTTTCAAACTTGCTTGTGCATCTTTCGCAATTATTCAGACGCATATTTAAAGTTTAGTTTTTAATCAAGTCCTCGGGATGGTGGTTTAGCATTATGTATGTATGTTGTGCGACATCTATAAAAAGATCTACTTGAAGTTTATTAAAAGGAAAAAGCTTAAAATATGTTTAACCTATTATTAGGCCCATTATATATATGAATATATGGAAGAAATTCGAAAAAAATTTACAATAAATTCTCTGCAACAACAAATCATCGTAATCTAGAAGCTAGTTATGAATTTCTTACTGCTTGTGTCTAAAGTCGTAATATCATGCTAAAGAAGAGAATCTAATTTGCCAGCTATATCAATTTTCCTTAAAAAAGTTCTTGAAAAGATTACAATTTGCATCCTTATCTCAAATTGTAAAAAATGTTCAGTTACGAGATGCCTTTTTATGGTCTTCGATATATAAATGTATTACCTATGATGTTATTAATGATAGGCCGACATGGATGTATTTGAAACTTTGAACAATGTCACCTTCGCTGATTTTCAGCAAACGATTGTGCTGGAATTTGTAATTTTTCTCAAGACCAAAATGTTGCTGACTCAGCAACATTTTGTACTGGCTTTACTAACATTATTTTTTTAAGAGTCAAACTGCCTCAAAAAAAATATCGAAATTAAAAAATTTAAATAGTGATTTTCGAATTCCACTGGTATAAATACATAAGAAAAGAATTTGACACTTAGTGCGCAGATAAATTTAATTATTTTATAAACTAGTGTAATTATTTACAGTTCGCTATAGTGTAATGTCAAAAATAAAAAAATAACGCTTTAGTTACTTCCCCAAAACTCCTACCACAAACAATCTTTATCGATATGGCCACACCAAACTATTCTCTAAAATAGAGATACTCACCACTTTTATACGAATTCAACGCACTTATTTTAGTAACATATTCTCTCTGAATCATCGTTTACTCTCCTTTTTGTTTTAAAATAAATGCATTGGGAACTAAATACTGTTGCTGTTGTTGTTGTAAATGTTACCATGGGAAATCGCGCACATGTTTACCTGAGTACGAAAGAAAACAAATTTTTGGCAGCCATATTGGATGCCATAATTGTTATTGTTGTGAATGACAGAAAAATTCAAAACAATAAGATATAAGGCATCTCTTTTACTCGCATTATTTTACGGTAGCAGTTATGGAAAAGGAAGCAATTAATCTATGTAGAGCTGTATCAATGATTTATGATATTTTTTTAATGGAAGGTAAATTGGAGTTTATATTAAAAAATATATATGTATATATATATGAAATATGAGAAAAACAGACAAAAAGATGGAAGTTGGACTATTATTTAATATATTTGAAAAAAAAACTGTTTGTGTAAAATAAAAAAATACACTTAAAAAATTTATAAGTTTTAAAATTATTTGAAAGACGTATAAAATTTCGAATTTTGGAATATAAATTATGGTGACGTTTCCATTAGACGTTCGTCGCAAGACGACTAAGTTGAATGAATTTTGTTATTGTATTTTTATTTATCTGAAGCAATACGTGATCTGCAAACCTCACTTAAGTGATTTAAATTAATTAAACCTATTTAGTGTAGGTAATTGTTTAAATATATCTAAAATTATAAATTCGAAATGAAAGATAATGATTTTAAAATTATAGAAATACTTAAAAAATCTGATACCAAAATGCTGCATTTTTCTCAAAAGTATATATAATTATTTTCGTTTGAAGTAATTTTCTTTTCGAAAATATAAGCATTAATAGCAAAGCGAAATAAAGTTATTTGTTGATGGATTAAACTCTTAGCCTTTCTAATACAAGTTAGGACGTAGATCTCATTTATAAAATAACAATTACGATGTTACTTTCAGTTTTCAAAATATCATCAAATAACTAATATTTGTCTTCGTTTACTATTTTGTAATAAGCATTTTCTGAAAATAGACTAATAAAAATATTTAATTCACTAATAACGAGATTAGTTTTAAAAAATATATTTTTTTGTTCTATATTATTAAAAATGCATATCGGAGGTAATCGATTAAGCAGTTTTTGAAGAATTCGCGCAAACAATTCCATAAATTTGTGTATGTGCGATAAAAATTTTGTAGCGATCGGAATACTAATTGCTATTCCACTTAGCGAATTAATAGGATAACAAAATATTACATATAACTAAAAAGATTAAAAAAAAAATAATATTTGAACTTGAATAGAAAATTTTATTTTTGATAAAAAAATCTTTTTCCTGTCCTTGCTTAAGAAACATTATCTTACAATTTTAAGCCAGTTAACTTTCATATTAAGTTCGCAAGTTCTATACCCAAGAAAAATGTTTAAATAAAAATTATAATATTTTGTTTCTTAATTTTATGTCTTACTTTCAATTGATGAAAAAGAGTTTTCGTTGCACTAGTTCACTACTAAAATATATTGAAACGGGAGTACTCTCCACCTATGCTATCTCAATCTTGATCATTAATTGTTATGCTTTTTTTACTGCTTTTGCAGGGTTACTATAGTTTCAAAAGTTTTAAGGGCTTTTTTATAAGTCTATATCAAATACAATAAAATGATTAAACAAAATATTTTGTTTCTCAATTTTTTTACTTTCAATTGATGAACAAGAGTTTCCTTTGCACTCATTCACTACTAAAAAATGTTGAAGTGGGGGTATATTACTCCCCACCTATGATATCTCAGTTTTTAAATAAATAGAGTTTCTGTAGTATCAGTGCTTTTTCTAATGCTTTTGCATCTCTCCTTTTGATGGGTGGCTATAACTTCAGAAGATTTCATGGCACTTATATGAGTCTCTTCGGAGTTTAATTGTAGACTGGAATTTCAACATACATAAATTTTTAAAAAAATTTTCGCAACGGACCTCAGTAGCATTTAATTTGATTTTATTAAACATTTTTATTTTGTTTATCACTTCATTTTAAAATTAAATTTTATCGCTTTAACAAAAATATTTTAAAAATATTACAAAACACAACAATGTGATGTAACTGAAAACAATCGATTTTCCTGAAAACCATAAAAAATCATAAAAAATACTTAGATACCTCAAAAAAAAACACAAAAGGGTGCCATAAACAAAAACAGCTAAATAATTTCCAAAGAAAACGCAAACAACAACAAATTGTTTAGGATTTTCTTAAAAATTATAGAAAATAGTCATAAAATTTCCCCTAACACTACCAGTAAAAAAATTAGTACAGGTAGCATGAACAATTCCTAAAAAATGTATAATACAAAAAATTTGCACGCACAAAAAAACTGTAATCGCTAGATTTACAAGCGCAACTAAAACAGTTTTGTTTTTTGCCAAAAAGCCGACGCGAGGACATGCTGTTTTAAGAACGGCATGTAGTCCATCAAATTACAGCACTATACAATTCATATATAACAAATAAGAATGTGAAAACAAATTTTTACCCTTTTTACTTCAACAAACTCTCGCTGGGTGCCAAAAACGAAACAAAATCCATAGAGAACTTGCGTTTGCAGACAAATATTTGAAAAATCTAAACATATATATAATTTTTATATAGGAAAACAGCTGAGATATTTTTTAAATAAATAATTTTTTTTAAAGAATTATATCCTGTTGAGCTGGCTATTTTACGTCATTCATTAGACAAATTTCAATTCAGTTTAATAAATAAAATGTGTGTGTGTATGTGTGTCGTTCTCTAACAAAAACAACACCTTAATTTACCTTTTAAAACTTTTTAAATATGTTAACTGAAATTTATTAACTTTTAGAGACATTTTAATGCAAAAAGATTTCGTTTTGTTTTTTAGGTAAATTGACTTTTATATCTTGTTATTTTGTTTTGTTAATTAACATAATTTGCATATTTCTTCGTTATATGGATGAAATTAATAATTTGTATCTTTTTTCCCAGGTCCCAATGGTTGCCCTCGTCGTCGCGGTCGTCAAACTTATACACGTTTTCAGACTCTTGAATTGGAGAAAGAATTTCATTTTAATCATTATTTAACACGACGACGAAGAATTGAAATTGCCCATGCATTATGTTTGACAGAACGACAAATAAAAATTTGGTTTCAAAATCGTCGTATGAAACTTAAAAAAGAATTAAGAGCTGTTAAAGAAATTAATGAACAAGTAAGTATCGCTTAAAAGTAAACTAAATAAAAACCAACAAGATATCAATAACTGAATATTAAAATGACAGCGATAGCTTTATACGGAAGATTGTTTGTTGTCCAAGTTAAAAAGGTTAATCTGGCGCAATATTTAATCATATCCACTTTGATATGCTTTAATATCTACTCTAATATCTAGTTGATCTTATCCTATCCAAAAAATGGCAGATTAAATTAGATCTAGCAAATATATTTGAGGATTTAGAAAAATTGTAGATTCCGAAAAATGGTATATCGAATTATCAATATATTTAGGGATTAAGAAGGATTTAAATTGATCCGAAAAGTGGTAGATCAATTAAGATCCAGCAATATATTTGGAGATTAATTAAAATCTAAATTTATCCGAAAAATGTCAGATCACATTAGATCCAACACTATTTTTGGAGATTTAGTAAAATCAGAATTGATCTAAAAACTGGCTGATCAAATTGTTTTAGTTTAGATCCAACAAAATATTGTATGGAATCTAGTTTATATAAAATAATTAAAAAAATATATATTTTTTTACAGTGAATATTTTTTGTAATTTCCTACTGAAATTCGGTTACTACAACTAATTATTAATTTTCACAACAAAATTCGGTTAGTTGAAACACCCAAAATTTGGAGAAATTACATTTGAATATAGTTATTTGTTCAGCATCCAAAATATGTATCAAACTTCGGTTGGTAATATGTGCATCACAATTTATATTTTGAAGATTACATCAACATTGAGCATACACAATTTTCAAAAATTTGGATATGCTCCCATAAAAAATTTTAATTTAATAATTTGCGATTTACGCAACTAAACGAATTGATTTAAAAAACTAAAACGTATGGGTATTTTTTCGCCCTTCCTTCAAAATAAATTAGATTTTTTCATGGGTGCAACCAAAAATTTACATTTTTACAGTCGCACTCTTTCAGAGAAGGGTGACACAATTCTATAATTTTTGATGAAGTTATTCTATTTTAGTGCGGAGTTTTTATGATATTTTTTAAAAAGACGAGTAATAAGAAGGCTATTAATAAAGAGTTTCACTTAGAGGCTCCGGTCATATCCGGTCGACCAAGTTGACCGGTATAGAGTTCTTTACTTTTCATATATTTACATGGTAATGTCGCGGTCTTCTGCGGTCCCATGTCTGGCTTTTTTATGACTTGGCTCACAGGGGACTAAAACTATGTAGAAATAATTTAAAAGTAATTCTGACTGGGAACTCTAAACTGTTTTAAAATTGTGGAACTAACTGTTGTATTACTGAATTTCGGTCGCCACAAACATATCGGTGGCTCCAAGCAATCAATTCGTTTGATTGTTAAATTCAACTTTAATTGTTTTTTGCGTAAAATATACAATTTAAATTAGTCAGATGTAGAAAAAAAATTGGTATTTATTTTTGTTTTTACCTGAGTAAAAAGCTTAGATATATTCATATGTGGCCTTATCTAATAATATAATATTATATATATTTACATAGGTCAGTATGCATTTCCATATATAATTTTATATTACATTATTTGTATTTTTATTCACTTACATATATTGTGTCATATAAAACCACATCTTTATAAAATTAGATATGATTTATATGATAAGATATGGTATATATCATATAAAATTATATATAATACTATGTATAATTTCATATGGCTTACAGGATCATATAAATTTATTTTTTCTATCTAATATTCGAGATGTAATAATATATGATCCATTATCAAAAATAGGTACAAAATATATTTATCTGTATTTGAACTATGTATTAAGGGCCATTAACTTTTCTCCAGCAGTTAACTTTATCTTAACTATGGGAAACTAATCAACACTAAATATTTGTTCCAACGACAATTTAACGATAATAACTTATCAATATTTTTACTCTTAACCTTAGTATGAAGTGTGGAAATAAAAACTAAAGAAAATACAAAAATATATAACTAAATTTTATTTGAAAACGCGAAAACTTAAAGATTTTAGCCGGTTTTTTGTGTGGTCATAAAAAAATAATACACTTAACCACTTTGTTGTTTTAAGATTAGCGGCCGCTAAATGATATAAAACGATTTTTCGAAAATTGTGTTCCAAAACCTGTTGCGGGACGCATGAATTTAGTTTTATTAAAAACTCAAATTTTAAGTCTTTATTGTATATAAATTTACCATAAGTAAAACAAAAATGTTTTTATAGAAATATATTTATTAATAAAAATATTAATTATTTTTGCTAGACATAATGCACCGCGTTCGTTGCGCAAAAAATTGTTCACAAATATACGTGCTACCAAACATGAATAATATGTGGAATGCAAAATGTCGAATTCCTGAAAAACGGTCTGCGGTATTGTCGCATTGTAGTTTTATAAACTCTATTTGCAAATTTTCGTCAATATTTTCAATATCAACAGACATCGGCGAGCAAAAAATATTGAATCAGAATTTTTCCAACATTTTCAGTTGTTCATAGTATTTGTCAAATTTTAATTCTGGATGTTAAGGCAAAAGAGTCCTACAACTAGAAAAATTTGATATATTTTCTTTTTTAATTGTATTTTCCACAGGGTTATTTTTTGTTTGAAGTTATAATCACCTGAAGGTTAATAATGAGTTGACTGAGATGGCTAGTAATGTCAACTGAGAAAGTCAAATATTGTATCCACTTAACGTCTTTCAGTTCAGAGCAGTCATAATCTTTAACTTAAAAAAAAGTACAAATTCGTCCAACAGTTGTAAAAATCTGCTTAAAACTTCAGTATAATATGCAAACCTTTGTGTTCAGATTCGACATCTTTCAGCAATGACGTAAATTTAAGATGGTTCAATCCGCGGGCTCGAATAAAATTAACAATCTTAGCAACTTTTTTATATACATCATCAATTTTGATTACTTTTGAACTTAAGACTTGCTGGTGGATAATGCAATGAAAGTGTTAAAAAGATCTATTATGTTGGGTTTTAACATAATCTTTTAGTCTACCAAAGACACCACGTTGCCAAAGATACCAAGTTATTCATTGGCAAATCATATTTTTTAAAAGCAATCATAAGTACATCGAAAATATCATCAGCAGTTGTTGCACCATGCATTGGAATTACTTCTAATATATCTTTAGTTATTATCATATTGCCATCACATCCTCGAATAAAAACGACTAACTGTGATATATCTGTTAAATTAGTACTCTCATCGATTGTAATTAAAAATATTTCAAAACTCAATGCAACTGAGTAAGTTGGACTCTTAAATTTGTAGCAATGTCAGTGACTCTATTCGCAGCTGCTTTTCGGGATAAACTTATGGTTTAAATATTTTTATTTTGATTATTTTGAAATTGCATGCGATAACCGATAACTAGCTTTTACGGCAGCCACATTTTCTCAGCATGACGCGGGCAGCAAAGAATCATGTCGCGGGACGCATGCGGCCCGTCAAACGCGGGTTTGACATGCCTACCTTACATCATTTTGTAAACTTTTATAATAGTGAGTCAAAAACGAGCGATTTCCGCGCACTTTTTAATATACAAAGCGCGTTGCAGCGCATATTCAGTATAACTTACACGCAAAATAACGAAAGATTATATTGTTTTTGAATGATTCTAAAAATTTGTATGCAATATAACAAACAATTGGTATGCTTCAAATAGTTTAAAAGTTAAAATAACAGAAAATGTCATCCACAAGAATAGATATTTCATTTAAAAACCGGTCCACTTACTTATCATTAAAATCAAATGATTTTAGATATTTATTTTTAAATGTTGTTTCAACAACTGACACATCTGTAAGAAACAAATGATTAATCAGTTAAAATAAATGTTAAAAAAAATGATTTATTCATTTATTTGAAATTGTATCCGTTTTTGTATTTTTGTTTGTTTTTTAATCTATAAATGTATGTCTATACTTATGTATGCCTTTATTTATATATGTAAACTCTATAGACACATTTTTTGGGAATGTGTATGTGCATGTAAAGGGTGGTCTAACCATAATGCACGATGTTAATTGTAAATAAAACAAAAAGTTTTCAGAGAATTATCTTAATATTTTTTATTATTTGTATATTTTTAATTTTATCAGGGTCAACATCATAATTAAATGTTTCTACCTGAGCGACCAGGTCATCTTCAGCCTACTTATGAACCACCCAACCTACAAATAACTCATGGTTTCTGAACAGGCTTATATATCACACACTACGAAAAATTACTATGCGAAATTCCATTTTTCAGTTAGTGAATGATTATCCGTACAAATGAGCTTTTTCCATCTATTTATAGAAATACCCTTTGGCAACCATCTTCGATTTTCGAAGCACAAATTGAAAATGATATCGGCAAAATATCGTCCAAATTCTCGCCACGGCTTCGGTAGCATACCTCTATCCGATGGTCCATATTTTCAATGACTCTAAGACATAATTGACGTTCAATTTCGTTAATAAGCCGTATTATCTCACCCTTTTGCTCTTGAATTGTTCTTGGCTTATTGGCGTACACTTTTTCTTTTAAATAATCCCAAAAGAAAGAAGTCCAAAGGTGTCAAATCACATGATCGTGGCATCCAATTAACATCGCCACGACGTGAGATAACACAGTCATTGAATTTCTCGCGTTGTGTGGCAAGTGGCACCATCCGTTGGAACCATATATCGTTCATATCCTCAATTTCTGGCCACAAGAAGTCCGTTATCACCTCGCGATAGCGAACACCGACGACGAGTCAAGGTTGACGGCTTTTCTGCCACACTATCGCGAACAACAGCTATGATTTCCGAAGAACGAACTGGGCCATCATGCACAGGTATTTTTGACATTTCCTACAGACCCGGTTTGCTGAAATGTTCGCACAATTCTCCCGATTGTGGACACATTTAGTCGATTATGCTAACCAAAAAAATCAAGTGCATTTTGATTTGAAAGTCCATATTCGTAAGAGCATTCAACAATCTTAACGCGCTGTTCAATTGTGGTTGAATTTGTCAAACACTGAAACAATGAAATGTCATATTAAGTTAGGAAAAAATCTTGACTGACAATTAACATCGTGCGTTTTGGTTGGACCAGCCTTTATGTGTGAATGTGTGTTTTTATGAAGTTATTGAAATAATTTTGTATTTTAGTTTAAATTGAGCTTGATCTTTTTTTATTTATAAAAATTAATAATAAATATTTATTTATCCCAATATTTCGTCATCACATTGGTTGGCTTCTTCAGGCGAAATTTTTTTGTATAATTAATCAATGAAAATTATAAATTGAAAACTTTCAATTTATATAAATCAAGAAGATCGGAGAAAACTAAAAGAATTTTTTGAAATAATTTTGTATATAAACAAACAATTTAAATAAAAATCAAATTGGCTTTTTTGCATATTTTTTATTTTTTTGAAACAGACAGCCAACAAAATTTAAATTTGTAATGACTGTAACGGACACAAATAAACAAAAAAATTTTCGTTTTGTGGGTAAATTTTTATTAAATTTCAAACAAATAAAAAATATAAATGACAGTAAATCATTTCGAGTAAATGTATTAAAAAGTTAAAATATATATTTCTTTAAAAAATAAATACGTCCTTTTATTTTTAAATGGAACGAAGAGATCTTTTGCCGGATCAAAATACATTTATCAACCTAGCTAAAAATCGTTAATTTGCTTTGTTTTTGTAAATATACGGACTAAAAATAGTAACAAACGAAAAACCTATTATGTATGTTATATAAAATCTGGAAAACAAAAAAAAAACTAGGAAAACTTCTTTTTATTAAACTACAAACATTTCACTACATAATATTCTGAGTGTAGTAATATGTATAAATAAGTTTCAAAAAATAGAAAAAAACGAAAAAAGAAAAAAAATTGCATAATTATTTCTAATACAGCTTCTAGGTTTTTAAGAAACTCAGAAATTTCAGAAATGTTAAATTTGCAGTAAAACTAGTACAAAATGTTATTGGGATATAACGAACGTTTCTATATAACGAATGGACCTGACAATATATCAGTCGCTATACCAAGCATTGACTACACTTGAGAATTGAATGCAATCACTTTTTGTATTTCATGCAAACTAAAATTATATAAATCACAAATAAATCTTGTTAAATTTTTCTTCAAATTATAACATAATCTTCAAATTGATACATGAGGACAAATCCATACACTACTGCAGAAACCTTAATCAAAATAACAAAAAAAATTTGAACTATTTTAGGTACTGAACACTTTTTGTATGTTTCATTAAAGTATGATTGTCAGTCAAATATTATTACCAGTTAATTTGTTAAAATATCTCGTTCAGGGCGAATTTATCAAAAATAGCCTTGTTTAAGACTTAATCATTTAAAACAAATGTACGGATAACTTTTTAAATAAACTACTTTCAGTTACTGTAAAAATACTTTGAGTGTAGAAAATTAATTAATTCGTTTATAAAGAAAGCGAACGACGCCAAGTTTGAATAAATTTCAATCAATATCAAAAGATTACAAGGTGTACTCAATATTGTATTGTGTCGTCGTATTAAAAACAGAGATGTTAAAACTTTTTTTTCCACTATATTGACAAATGTTTGTTGAATTTTCTTTTTGTTATCATTCTTTAAGATGGCATACTAAATATAGGTTCAAATGTTAATCGTCTATCATCTATTGTATTTTTTTAATTTTATCTTAACAGATATTTTGTTTAGGACAATTAAACACCTACAGCACATTGTGAACAACCTAATGGTGATTGTGAATTAGTTCATTAAACTGAAATATCATAATTCACGAACTGAATTAACGAATTAATTCATCAGAGCTTTTGGGAAATGGGAAAGTCAAATTTTGTTCGTCCTACTAATTCATGTGTTGCTTTCTTTGAAAAGGGGAGAGAGCAGAGATGAAAGGTATTGAAAGATGAACGCCTGCAAATATGCCAATTTAGTTTTCGTCTAATTATTCACTAACCTTTGATTTCTCTTTGGAAGGCAGGCACAATGATGTTACAATAGGTAATATAGTGTGAAAATTTCATAGCCATTGATACCGAATACATTACAATGTATTAGTTTTTGAGTTTCTTTAATAATTAATTTCTTTGCTTGTCTAAAACCCCACCATTTTTATTCTTTCAATTATCATTACAGGCACGTCGTGATCGTGAAGAACAAGAAAAAATGAAAGCCCAAGAAGCCATAAAATCCGCCCAACATAATAACAATAAATTGCAACAACAGCAACAACAACAGCAACAACAGCAGCAGCAACAGCAGCAGCAACATCAACAGCAACAACAGCAGCAAGATCACCATTCAATTATTGCGCACAATCCCGGTCATTTGCATCATTCCGTAGTGGGGCAAAATGATTTGAAATTAGGTCTTGGTATGGGTGTTGGTGTTGGTGGAGGTTTAGGTGGTAATCTGGGTATGATGAGTGCGTTAGATAAATCAAATCATGATCTTTTAAAAGCTGTTAGTAAAGTAAATTCATAAATTTTTAAAAATTAACACTTTCAAAAAAACACGTACTGAATACTTTTTTGTTTGAGCAGAAACAAAACAAAAAAAAAACACTTAAATTAAAGAAATAACCTTTCTGATGATATATAAATATAAATAACTTTATAATAAAAAAACAAAAACAAGTTGATATACATGCAACAAAATACGTAAAAATTTACATAGTAATTTTAGTTTGTAAAAATCTTAATTCTCTATAAATATTTAAACTAAATGAAAAACAAAAAAAAAATAAAAATATTTACATTTTATAAAAATATAAAATTAATATAGGAACATACTTATATATTATACATACGTACATATATTTTAAATAGTAATTATAAATATAGATGGCTAAATGCAGAAAGACCCTAACTTGATTTTTTTATTTCTTTAGAGGCGAAGATATCTTAAAATGGAATTTTTACTTTTTAGTTGCCAGTATAGATTAAAAATTGCCTATAAATAAATTATCCAAAGTATTTCAAATTGTATAGAGTTTGTTCCTTCACCTCTAAAGAAATAAAAAAAAATCGAGTTAATGGCTTTCTACTTTAATTCATCGACTTATATATTCATAGAAATACATATTTTAAATATTAATTTAAAAGTAAGAGATAAACTAATTTAAAAGAAAAAAATGAAAGTACTGACTTCTTTTGCTTTATTTTTTATTTTCTGTAATATTTTGTAATAGAAATGCAGTGCATTTCTTTTGACTTATTTAAGTATTTTATTTTTTAGTTTGTTTCCTTAAGTTTAAAACTAAAAAAATAATTGTTTTTGTTTTCCTTTAATTGTATTTGATATTTCAAAATTTGTTTTGTTAATGTTTAGTTTAAACAAAAAATTTGTCAAAAAAAAATCGTAATTCTTTTTGAACTATTATGCCATATTTTAGAAAATTAAAAAAATGTATTTTTATTATAAAGTGAAATTATTAAAAAAAAAATATTTAAAATGTTTTAATTGAATACATTACAAGAGTAACAGTTTTTCAAAAGAAAACGTATAACAAACTCATTCAAAACTTTAAACCCATTGTGTTAATGTAATAAAATATCCCCGTACTGGTTTATTAAAAACAAACTAAAAATCGTTTTTACAGTTTTACAAACCAAACACCTTAAGTAAAATGTTATGCATAGTCCGGTTGTTTCATTACATTTTAGTAGGAAAAACGTAATATTTGCCAATAAATTGCGTTAATAGCACTATGCACGGTCTTTTTTTTTTTTTGTAAATTGTATAAGGTTATTTCTCGATAGTTTATCATAAATCTTGATAGCAACAAGATTATTTAAGGTAAAGACCAAGAGTTTTTTGTCATTCGTGAAGGAACTAGTTCAATTAGTTGAATTCACACAGTTGATCGAAAAACCCAGTGCACTACAAAACAGTCTTTTATTTCAATTATTCATTTAATTATTCAACAGGTACGAAATTTTTTCTTAATAAATTTATAGTAATAATCTAATACGAAGTTACACAAAGTAAATAAAATCGTTAAAAATATTTTTTGTTTTACAAAACCTTTTTCCTTTATTCAATTTATTTTTTTTAGAAAAATAAAAATACTTACTGTAAACTCCTACACAAGATAACAGATTCATCGTTACAACCGAAATTTTCGCCAACTGCATGTTTTGGTTTAAGCCATCTTTTTTTTTTTTTGTTTTTTGGTTTTTCATGGGTCAACCAGGACTACATTTAATTTTTACAACCAACAAATTCCAAAACCATTTAGTTGACAAGAAATTCGGTTGTCACATTAAAACTGTTTTCTGTGTGTATAGTATTTCATTTTGGTAAATATTGCGCAGAGAATTTCAAATATTTATCGACTAGAATTGACTCACTTTCTTCTAAAAAATACTCTATTTCTTATTTTAAAAATTAAAATATAACTATAATGTAATTAAATCAACTAAAGCATTCAGTTTTTGAAATTTTTAAAGATATTAACGAATATAAAATTGTATATGATTAAATATTGTGCCAAATAATTTTTTTACTCTGGTATCCAAAGTTATTTTAATGCAAATTTTATACTTGGTTAAGGTAGCGATGTTGGTCTTTACATTTAACCATGAGTAAAATTAGCATGAAAATAACTCTGGATGTTGTTAAATTGGGCATATATTTAAATAAGTTAGCCAACTTTAATGGTCTTCATCTTTTTAAATTAGAATAAACCTAAAGCATGGTTTTATGTGCTGGTTAACTAGATTTTTATTAAAACATATTTTTTTTAATGTTTGCACATTTTTACATCATAGTATTTAAATAGTCCATTGCCAAGATTTAAAATAATTGATTTTAGTAGTACACACAGAATTCAGATTCATTGTAACAACTAGAGCCACCCATTACCCGATTTTATGGTCGACCGTTCTACCTGGTTATACCGGTTTTAAAACGGGTCGACCAATATTTACGTTTTACTCGGTCGACCGGGTAGACCGATCTACTCGGTACAATTTTGATACTTTTTTTCTTTTAATTAAATAAGAGCAAAACTGCTACAATTTATATAAATTTGATGTCAGAATTATGCAGATTATTTTTGCAAAAAGACATTGGCATTTTAATATTAATGTATGACAGTTACAGGATTTTTTAAATTTAGGAGCCAGTATCGGAATATTTTCTGTTCCGCAACTTAAAAAAGTTTGCAGCTCGAAGTCAGCTCATTTTTGCAAAGTTTTAGTCCATTCTGAACCAAGTCATAAAAAGGGAGGACATAGGACAGAAACAGACATTGTTGTTTCCGTATAAATTTATGCAAAATTAAGAACTTTTTCAATTCAAGAGCCAGTATCGAAATATTTTTGTTCCACACCTTAAAAAAAGTTTGCATTTCCAAGTCAGAATTGCGTGTAGATTATTTCTGCAAAGTTGTAGTCCATTGTGAACCAAGTAATAAAAATGGCGGACATGGGACCGAAAAAGACCGTGGTATTTCCCTCTAAATGTATGTAAAGTAAAGGATTTTCTGAATAAAAAAGCCAGTATCCGAATATTTTTGTTCCACAAGTTAAAAAACGTCTAGAATATTTTTACAAAGTTTTAGTCCATTGTAAGCCAAGTTAAAAAATCGATGTACATGGGATCAAAAGCGCAGAACTTTCTTAATTTAGCAGCCAGTTTCGGAAGATTTTTGCTCCACAAATTAAATAAATTTGTTTAATATGAAGTCCAAATTATGTACACATTGATTCTACAAAATGTTAACTCATTGCGAGCAACGGTATAAAAAAGGCTGTATATAGGACCAAAAAGTACCGTTGCTCTTTTATATACAATACGTAAATGTGTAGTATACCAAATATGTAGGCATTTATAAACTAAAGATACTTTATTATTAATTTTAGAGAAAAATGCTATCGATTTTTTAAATTTTTAATTTTATAGCTCGGTTAACCGGGTCTAGACCGAGTAGCCGGTGACCGTAGCCTCTAGTAATAACCGAATTTCTTGTCAACCGAATGGTCTGGTTGAAGCCACCGTTATATTTGCTTGTCAAAACCGTAATTCAGTTAATGCAACAGAATTTCGGTTGAAAACAAATATTGCAATTGTATCTGGAAAACATTTGGTTGGGACAACTAAATAATTCGGTTGCTGCAACCAAAATATTCAGTTGGCAAGAAATTCGGTTGTCACGATGAATCTGTTTTCTCTGTATAATAACTAAACGCTGATAAAGTTGTTTAAATTAGTACTTTCTTCACATAAAAAAAAAAAAATTAAATAAAGCAGAAAATACAATACATAAATTATATAGGAAAAGTTTTAAACTTAAACAAAGTTTGTGTTCTTTTTAATTCAAATATGTTTCTACACAGACAAACCAGATTCATTAGGACAACAGAATTTTTTGCCAACGGAATGGTTTGGGTGGAGCCACCGTCATAGTTGTTTGTGGCGAACTAATTCGGTACAACAGAATTTACAACAGAATTTTAGTTAAAGCCATATATTTCAATCGAATTAGGGATATAACTCATTTTGAAGAAATGTATAAAGTAAAAATAAACATTTTTTTAAAAATAAATGGTTGTTCCTTTATTTTGTACCGAACTGAAAACAAACATTAAACTGTAAAATATTCTGAGTATAGTTATCTAAGCCCTGGTAAGGATCCATTGCTTAAAATTATGTATATATTTTCCAACTTTAAATATAAATACGGATTTCTTGCTACACTTAAATTGCTGATAGCTAAAATAAACAAAATGAATGAAAAGTCGATTATTTTTACAAGCTTTGTTGTTAGTTTTAATGGCATTCTAAAGAGCGACGTAAACAAAATATCATTTAATTCTGTAGTTAATTTGTAGAAAGTTAAAAAACGAAATAAAGGATAAATAATTAGTTGATAGTGGCAAGGAAGAAATAAGTAAATAAAGGAAATAACATACGATTTGTAGTTATTTTGTAAACAGTAAAATAAATGAAAAGTTTTTTTTTATTTAAATGAAAAGTTAGTAGGCAAGGTTTTAAGCGGTTTTTCGATTATTTTAAATTAAATATTTAGGTAATTTAAACTAGAAATTATTTACCCTACACCTCAAAATATTGGATCTTGCCTGTGAGTTCACAATATTATAAACAGTACTTTAGCTCTTAGCTATTAACTTTAATGTTAAAGCAAATTTAAAGCAGTTAATGTTCACAATATTTGCGGTATAATCCAAAGTGTGTAACAAAATATTTTTGGAATGAAAGCGAAGAAGTTATATTAGAAGTCGAAATGTATGAACTTTGAGTTTTGTATGAACTTTTTCGCATGTATGCGAAAAGCAATGTATATATTTTCGCCTAAAACAGATTTTTGTGTACTTTCATTTTTTTACTCAACAATAATCGACTATTTTTCACAGCCGTAGTAGAAAACTTTATTTTAAGTATTTCGGTATCCTAAACCCGAATTTGTCTAAGTTTCATTTCAAGTTGTGGGCCTATGGAAAATAAGTTTAGAAAGAGACACACTTGAAATGCTTCATATTATAGATGTTCCAAAAGAAAAACTAAAAAAAAGATTCAGGAAATTGTGCACAAATTTAAAAAACACAAATCAAAACAAATGTTAGTGAAAGCTCAAACAGTAAAGGACGCAAACAACTGCTTATTTAAAATAAAGTAATTATTATAATTATTTGTTTTTTGTAAAATATTTTGTAAATAATGTTTTTAAAAAACTTTTTTTTTATTATTTTTAATCAGATTCCTTAAAAATTAGTAATGATATTAGTTAAAAATTAAATAAATATTGAAATTTTGTGTATATAATTTTTATTATAATTTAAACTTACCTCAACGCGAATAAAAAACACTGTACAGCATAAAGTTAAACTATAATCAAAAATTAATATAAATCAATTTGGTTTAATTGTCATTCAGACTGTAAAGTTTGCTCAAAAGTTTGAATTTTATAATGCTGTACTCATGCAATTATTTTCAAATAAAAAGGCCTATATTTCGAAAGACCCAGCCCCATATTTCAGATTCAGGCCAAAAGTTATATGAGAAAACAATATTATTTTACATATTTATAATAAAACTTTTTCAAAGTATTTTTGCTCCTAAATACAAATCCGTAGTCGAATAAAACTCTATCAAATCAATTTTCCGAAAACAAATTTATTTTAAAATTTGTACCTATTGTCAAATCTATTTTGTGGATCTGCTGAATGGATATGCAATATTGAATCCACTAATAGGAGTACATTACTGAAATAAAATTAAACTAAATCCAAAACGGATTTATCCAAAAATGTAAACATTTGTGGATAAATTTTTTTAAAACGACTAGTGTCAGATTTAGACAAAAACTATAATATATTTCAAATAAAAAAAAACTAATATGAAATTTTTAACGACATAAAACAAATCCAAAAATAAAACCGATGATAAAACGGTCCTAGTATTTACTACACTTACCAAAAAAAGTCTGTAATGGCAACTGAAAATTTTGCTGTTATTACGGGAAATTCTGCTAATTTGAGCCCAGCGGTATTTTTTGCTAATCTTAGCAACACATGTCTGCTGACGTGTAGTACAGTAAAATTAGTAGAAAAATTAGTAGCCGCTACTAAAATCAACAAGAAAATTACAAAATTTTATTAATATTAGTAAAAAGCATTGAATTTATTTTTCTTATCGAGCATCAAAAATTTTGATTATATTTTTTAAAAAACGAATTAATCATTTTGTTTTAATTTGGTAATTTCTGTTTTGAAAAATATTTTGGTCAATTTTTTTTTTACTTTTAAGGTTAAATTTTAATTTTTTTTAGGGCGGATTTTTAGAACTAAAAAGCATTTTTAGTGCTATTTTAAGTGGATGTCCTTTTTTTAGACATGAGTCGGTATCTTCACTTCCGATCCCTTTTTTAATATATGTAACATTTTAAGGAAATTTAAGTTTGTAGGTGTAAGTTTTAATTAGAAGTAACATTTCCTTCAATATTCACTTTTTTAAAATTAGTAATATTTTTTGCTAATTTTAGAAAATCGGTTTTCAAAATTTTGTAAAATGATTTCTGAAATTAGCAACAAAAATTTGTAAATATTCTGTAAAAATTCTGTAATTTGTAAAATGTAAATAGCAAAAAGATTTGCTAAATAATAATTTTTTACTAAAAATCAGTACAAAAATAGTAGAGTGCGATTGAAAACCATTTACAAATTTTTCTACTAACTTTTTTTTCTGAATGTAAAGCGTCTTGTTCGAGAATAGTTTAAATTAAAACTTTTAAAGCTTTAATCGTATTAATATTTTCAGGATCCTCACAGGGTCCTAAATAAATCATAGCGCATTTCCTTGTATGAAAGTATTTAAAGTAAAATTTAAATCCATTAAAGATATAAACAATTTTTAAGTACGTCTCCGCAAAATTGATTCATGAAATATTTTCCCTGGGTAAGGGGTTAATAAAAACAGGTCAACAACTCTAATAGGAGATTTGACGGTGATGATTTTACATTCGTATTCAGGATATACTTTAAAAATTTTAGTAGAATTCTGAACAAAAACCTTATTGAGTAGTGCTATCAACAACATTTTATCGCCCACCGATATGCTTTCCTAGATTGAAAATTAAACACAATTGGCAGTTTTTATTAACCCATTATGTATAAAGCGGTGTATTATCCTATAACAAAATATAATTTCGAAAATATAAAAAATATTTATAAAAAACAAAGATATTTGGTATGTTACATACAGAAAACATAATCATCATTACAAAAAAGAGAATACGTAAAAATGTCGTTTGTCAGTGACTAAAAAATTAATTTTAATAAAAAAACCTAGTTTTTAAAATAAAAAAATACGCTAATTGCTTTAAAATAAAAAAAATCATAGTCTATAAAAAATATTGTTGAAATTGGCTTTGATTAAAAAAACAATAGAATATGTTAGAGCCAAAAAAAAAAACAATCAGAAATACGTACTAGTTGTTAGGGCCAAAATGATTGTAAATTATAATTATATTATTAAAAAGAATATTCATTAAAATAAAAGAAATGCAGTTCCGTTAAAAACTAAAAGAAATTACACATAAATACGTACGGACAAAAATAAGAGTGAATTTGAAAAATATATATAAAAATATATAATAAAACAAAATTTTAATATTACAATAAATAAAAACTAATATTATTATATATTTTGCATAATAACGTAACTACTCCTTAATAACATTTAAAAAAAATATTTAAAAATTAAACATCACTCACCAATATACGTAGTCTTCGAACAATAAAATACCTATACTAAACATAAAACTGGACTATACTTAAATACATACAAATAAAACCTTGTTATAAGTTGGGAAAAATTCCTAAAAACATCCTTACCAACCTTATAATATTAATAAAAATAAAAACAAAAAAAAACTGAATAAAAATTACTTGATATTATAATAACAAAATAACAAGAAATAAATCGTTTTCTTCCAAACAAATAATAGAAATCGTGTACTATTTATTTAATACTCTTACATTTTTATTTACCCCAGATATTTTCATACAAATTTGATATTTACATTCAAAAGTTAAGCACTTGAAAGGAGAGGCTATTTGGGGGTTCCGTCAGATTTAAATACAATTTGGAAATTAAGAATAACATATATGCTCAAGTTCGTACCCAAGTAAAAGTTGATCTGGTGTAATATTTAATCATATCCAAGTTAATATTATTTGTATCGGCTATAAAAAAAGTACTGACTATTTTTGCAAATTTCTGGTTTTATTGGAAAGGTTGAACTTTGTCATTTAAGAATGAAACACAATATTATTCATATGACTGGCTCGGCAGTACCTCATCCGATCAACCCAATTTTTAGTACATTTTTGATTGTTTCGGCTCGGATCTCTTCAATGGAAACTAAAAACCAATCCTATTATTCAATTATTTGTATTTCCAATCATCTTTAAAAAAAAATTCGTTTAGTATTTGTTGCTGTGGAAGAAACCATTTATTTAGTAAATATATTAGAAATTTGGTACAATCTATCAAATTTATTAAAAAATTGTTGATATGCAAAAGAGGTAACTACAAGTACGGTTATTCTGATCAAATATATCATTGAATTACGGTTTCAGTAAAAGCTACCGAATTGTGGATTGTATTGATAATAGACGTCACTAATGATTGGTATTGATTAACAAATTTTATATTAACATTTCTTTTTCTAACAAATTGTTTAAATTTAAAATTACCTATACAAATTCATAAGTGTGATGTAGTAGGTAGAGAGGTAGCTCAGTACTCAGAATCTCCGAGTTCAAATACCGAAAAATGCAAACATTTAAAAAATATTTTTTTTAATTAAAATAAAACATTCAAATGTTTAAACGGCAAATATATTAAAAAAAATTTACTTTAGTTGACACCGGAAAAATTTAAAAATATATATTTTTTTTAATAAAATTTTGTGGAACGTAATAATATTTCTGTGGATTATAAATATTAAATTGTACAACTGAATATTGGCTTTCACAACTAAAAATATAATTTAATATGAAGACAGTTGTCGTTACCGCCAGAATCCGATTGGCAACAAATTCGGTGGACTCAACTGTTACTGTTTTCTGGGTGTTGTTTGAAAAATGGCAGATCAAATTAGATCGAGCAATATATTTGAGGATTTAATAAGATTTAATCAGGGACGTAACAGTTATAAAAGAAATGACGATAAGGTCTTCTTTAACCATTAACATTGATTAATTCAAATAATGGTTAAAATCAACCAATATTGTAAGATATATTTAATTTTCGTCGTCGTAAGAAATATATTTTTTTTTTGTTATGAATAACTATTATAGCAATTAGATGTACAGTGAGCAGCATAAGTGTATCACAAACCAACACCTCTCAATTTAACAAACCTATAATTTATATAAATTTTAGTCAAATGTAATCAAATTTTTTATATTATGTTTGTACAAGTGTCGTCTATCTTTACAAAGAATTTTATTAAGATCTGATAACAACAACTAATACACGAAGGCATAATGCAAAATAAATCAAAATCATACAGTTTTGCACTCACTACTCAATATTTTTAATTAACTTTGCTTAAAATTTGCTTAAAGTTTGTAGAAATAATAGGTTGTTAAATTGATAGTTGTTGGTTTGTGATACACTTATGCTCCTCAGTGTAATAGATAGATTTCTAAAGCGGTTGAAGGGCAGGGAATTTAAATATATTTGTCAAAGCAGACAAAACGGATATTTTTGTAAGAAATGTTTATTAATTTTATAAATAAAATATTATTATTTAAATTAAACTGTGTTTTAATTATATTCGTACACTTATAAAAGTTTGTAAGTTAAAATAACTAAAAATATCATTTAAAAGAAATGATATTTCATTTAAAAACCGGTCTACTTAATTTTCATTTAAATTAAATGTCATTTGTTATTTATTTTTAAATGTTGATTAATCAACTGACACATCCGTAAGAAACAAATGATATAATCAGTTAAAATAAATGTCAAAATTTTACACACCAATCCTTAAAAAATAAATTTTTTTTTCATTTATTTGAAATTATTTCCGTTTTTGTATTTTTTGTTTTTTTTAATATACTCGTACAATACAAAATGTATGTATGCATATGAAGCTATAAACACTTTTTATGTGAATGTATTTGTATATGTATGTGTGTTTATAAAGTTCTTGTAATTTGTATTGAAAAATTTTGTATATATACAACCAATTTAAATAAAAAAACAAATTGAAATTTTTTGAATATTTTTTTTTTGAAACAGACAGCAAACAAAATTTAAATTTGTAATAACTGTTACGGACACAAATAAACCACAAGTTTCCGTTTTTTGGGTAAATTTTTATTAAATTTCAAACAAATGAAAAAAATAAATGAAACTGAAAAAAATCGGTAAATGATAGTAAATTATATCGAATAAATGTACAAAAAAGTTAATATAGATATTTCTTAGAAAAATAAATGTATCTTCCTTTATTTTTGAATGGAACGGAAAACTTTTTTATTAAACTACAAACAGTTAACTACATAATATTCTGAGTGTATTTATTTGGACAAAGAAAGTTAAATATAAAATAATAGAAAAGTGTTTGTATATTTTGTTTAGTTTTACGAACAAAAGCGTAAGAATGAATCGTATTAAGATAACTTAGTACCAGTCTCAGTGCAGAGAACGCTCGTTCGATGCTAACTTGAGTTACTGGAGCAGCATGAGCCATGTCCGCCTATTATTTGAGGAACGGAAATGTATATTTTTTCTCCTCCCAGTATTGCAGAACGCTGCCACTGACATAAACCCTTTTCTCCCGGTAGGTGCAGATTTCGGCAAAGGTTTGTAACAGAAGTTTTGAATACACCCTTGTGATCTCATCCTCTGGTGATGAGTCAACTTCTAAGCTTCTAAGTCTCAATTATTAAAGGTATAAAGCAAAGTTTAGCATCAGCGCTCACCTGGTTCAATTTATTATATTGTGTTGCCAACTTCTTTAGGTGAACTCTCTCTCTCTCTCTTATTGCATTCTTTTTAGTGGAGGCAAACGTCGAAAGGGTGTATCCTTATACAATTCAAAACAGTAGATGATGCCTCTGTGTTTTGTAAATTCCAATTTTACCTTCAGCTTAAACCAAGGTTTGTAAGTATAGCCCATAACCAGCTGCAAACGCTGCAATTTAAATGTCGTCTCGTGAAGTGGGCTCAAAATAACTTAAAAGTGATTCAATCATTTAACATTGCAGAGTGTGAGATTTTGCAAATCTAGCTGGATAAAAATTGAGTTTCTGAGTTCCAATTTGAGTAAATATTTTTTATCAAATATGAAAAAGGACTTGTTATTGAAAAAAAAAATGTTTGCCTAGTTTTTCAACAATAACAACATAACTGTAATTTAAACTTGAATATTTTTTAATGATTTAAAAAAAAAAATACTTTATTAAAATTGCTCATTTGTAAAAGCATATAACTTTTTAGTGGAATCGTATTTTTTAACGATTATTTTTTATTTTGTTTTGAAGCTTAACTTCTTCGCTGTTGGTATCAGAAAAATGTATTTCTAGAACCTGAAAATGTTTTAGTGTTATTTAATTTAAATAATAATTCTTACCGTTAAGTTTAAAAAAAAAAACTTAATTCTATAATCAATAAAAATTTTTCTCCATAACGCTTCAAAACCATATTATTTTTAGACGAACGTCTGAAGCATCTACTATAAGGCGCATATAAAATTAACTGATAAGATTTACCCAATTTATATAAAAATAAATAATTGAACCACATTAATGGAAAAATAAGCAGTGAATCTTATTATCATATTGATTATGAGCAATTACAAAGTTTTTTTTTTTTTTCAAAAGAAAAACGAACCTTAAGCTTAAAAAATAAATTAGATAGTATGTTATTTAAATTGAAAACCGAACTAATTCAATAAGTTAAACAAAAAAGTTAAGATTATTGTTTAAAGTACAATTCGAAGATTGATTTGGAGCTTTAAAGTTAAAGATGTAAATTTTGAAAATTAGTGCGTTGTTGGAAACTTACCTGCACTCCAGCGTTCTTAAAGTTTTCAGAAAGTCTTCGGTTGCAGAAATGTATATACAGTGCAACCTCGCTTAACGCAACTAATAAAGCAGTTGCGAAAACTGAGGTTGCTGCGATAACCGAGTCTCTATTTTTTACGGGTCAAAGAAATTTTATCACACGTTTAAATCATTTATTTTTAAAATAAATTTATTGATTTTATTAAAATTAACATAAAAAACACAAATAATAAATGAAAAATATACATTATAATATACAACGGATGTACAAATTGAATTTGTAAAATTAATGGTAAAAATATCAATTAAAAAAGTCAGAACTTTTTGACTGTTTTATTGCATGTAATATATTTCTGCATTGCAATTTCATGAAGGTTTTCGGGGAAACATAATGTCTTTTAAGGCTATTCTAATTTCCTCGGCCCACTGAAGACAAATGTTAAAATAAATAATAGCATTTTGACGTTTAATTTTAGGAAACTCTGGAGTAATGTCAGCATTTTCGATATCTCAATACAGCTTTATTTTTTTTTTAATCTTGTTATTGTTGATTTGTCAACTTTATATTCATCGCAAATCACTTTTGCAGATATGACCTCTATCAAGTCTATTAAGAATATCACTTTTTTGTTGTATTGAAAGTTTTATATAATTAAAAAACACAAACTAATTTTTTTGGGAGGAAAGTTGTGATAACTGAGTTTTTTTTTGAAAAGTTGCGTTAACTGAGCCAACAATGCAAACAATTTACGAGTTGCAATAATCGAGGAGTTGCGTTTATCGACCGTTGCGTTAAGCGAGGAGGCACTGTATTTGTTTTATTTTATAACAACATTTCTGTTAAAACACTATATTTCAATTGAACTACACTTAAAATAGTTTGTAAGTTAAAATAACAGAAAATGCCATTTAAAAGAAATGATAATGCCATTTCATGTCAAACCGCACAGAAAACTGTCATTTTCGGATTTGTCATCTCCGATTTTAATGAAATTCGCCACAAATATTGTAAATGGGTGGTATTTATCAAATCATTAACCTTTCGTTGTAAATTCATATGCAAAAGCTTACACAAAACCAATATGTATACAAAACATTGTACACACATACACACTCATAGCATATAAAAGATTTTGCGTATGAAACCGTAAAGATAAATTTGCTTACGACCACGTTATCCTTCATAACTCAGGAACCAAATGAGTCATCACCTTAAAATGTTGCCACAAATGTAGAGAGGCCTCAATTTTTAGCATATATTTTTTTCAGAATTTTAAAAAAATTGGATTTTCAGATATGGGTCTTTGAAGATTAAACTTAAAAAAATTACCTTTAACCTTTTAATACAAAAAAAACTTTTTGGATGCCATTTTAAATAATGATGCCATTTTGTAATGTTTTCACCTTTAAAATGGTACCAACAGAAAAATTCTAGGTTATATAGTTTAGAAGTTATGGGCGACTTTGTATGGACACTTTTTCGATATTTTGACGTTTTAACCAATTTTCATGACGTCATATTTCGAAAACCGAAAGGGTTTTGCATCGAAAGGTTCATGATTTGATAAACACTACCCATTAAAATCGGAGATGACAACTCCGAATGCTGTGCGGTTTGACATGGAATGGCCCGATATTTCATTTAAAATCCGGTCTACTTACTTTTCATTTAATTCAATTGGCTTTTGTTATTTATTTTTAAATGATTTTTAAACAAACGATTAATCAGTTAAAGTAAATCTTGAAATTTTACATACCAATTGCATAAAAAATAAATGAATTAGTCATTTATTTGAAATTCTTTCCGTTTTTCTTTGTTTTTAATCTACACAACGTATGTATGGCTATATACACTTTTTGTGTGAATGTGTTTGTGTATGTATGTGTTTTTATGAAGTTCTTCTGAATTGAATTGAAATTATTTTGTATAAATATAAAAATAAATTAAAAATTTTAATAGTTTTTTGAAAAATAAATGCATGTTCCTTAATTTTTAAATGGAACGGAAAACTATTTTATTTAACTACAGACCGTATACTACAAAATATTCTGAGTGTAGGAATAAATTTTATTGCTGCAATCAAACAAATCAGTTGGCAAGAAATTCGGTTGTCGCTATGAGTCTGTTTTCTATGTGTGTGAGCTGCACTTTAACAGAAAACACATTTTGATTTTCTGCACTGAAATTATTTTCAAACTCTTCAAGGTTGATAATTGCTCATTTTGAGCACCATTCTTTTTATGTATAATATAGTTGCTGCAAGCAAATCAACCGCCTTTAGCATATTTCGACCGTTATCTGTAGTTATGGTATATATTTGTTTCTTAGTCACACAAAACTTTTTTAATCTCTGCTTTCAGATTAACATCCATGATAATGTAAAACTTCCAATATCCCATTTTTTATTATTTGTACATTAATGTGAACGAGTCGGCCTGCGGTCGAGTCGGCCTGCACTGACCATTTTAAGGCATATTATTTTTCTCGTTATTTTTTCGTGCTAAGTGTTTTCAGTCTTATTTCTTTTTCACTTACTACTGCCATGATATTGTGATCAGTCGGACTCTTTGCTCAGTCAGACTCTCGGATTCCTGCGTCAATTCATGATTTAATGTCGTGGTGCAAGTCTTGCGAGTCGATTCGTTTGTCCATAAATTGTAAGGAAAATAACCACGAATAATAAAGTTCCCTTTCCTACCAATATTATGTATTTTAAAATATGTATACATTAGTTTTCAAAATTATATCTGTATTTTTGTATCATATTAAATTTTACGCACAAATTTTGTAAATACTCGTATACTAACTTAAAATGGTAATGAATATTTTGACATTTTAAAATTGGGAAATATTAAAAAATAAAAAAAAGCTAAAAACGTATAATATTTTTCAAAATTATAAGAAAGTTAATATATATAATATTTGTGACAATTTATATGAAATGATTTGGTCAAATACCAAAAACACTTATACGTTCATACAAAAAAATGTGAAATAAAATTAAACGTACATGCCACCAAATTGTGTCAACACAACAACATCTCATTGTGTGTAAGTACGGATAAATTAGATCTTTATTCTGGGAAGAATACTCTTTAAAACGGAGAAAAGTATGCAATAATGCCGCACACTACAGTTTAAATTGAAAATGACCATTACTGCACATTCTCATTCGAAATATGTTTACTATGTATTATATTTCTTCATTATTATTAAAACATATCGCACTTGTCCCTTTAAAGGGCGTACACTCAAAATTTTTAATTTTCACTTTTTGCAAGAAAACGATATACAGTGGTCGGCCATTCCTGTATCATTTTCTCTATTCTTTCGCAAAAAAAAATACAGTTGTATCCCTTTTTGTAATGAAAGATTAGCTTCTTTAAAACCAACTAAAGAGGAATATTTGAGTCGTCCCCAAATCGAAGCTTAATTCATATTAATTTGTTTCAATTAAAGAGAAATATTTTAAGTTGTCTCCAAATTTAAGCTCAATTCATATCTGTTTTAATTCAACTAAAGGAAAGTATGTTAAGTTGTGCCTGTGTTTATATTATAACGGTTTACATTATATAAATGAACAAATTTTTGATAAAGAGTAACAACCCAAAAATCTGTTATATTTCAAAAATCACTTAAAAAATTGCAAAAACAACTACCGCTGTATACTTCTTGTTCGTATTTCTTTAAAATGACATAATTGTCTTTAAATTTTATAGTAAATATTAAAAAAAACGTCTCTTGCCTCTAATGTAAATTTTTTAAATTTTGAGTTGACTCCCTTTAGAAGAACAGGTGTGATATATATATGCAGTGGCGTGTCCAGGATTTTTTTTCGGTGGGGCTAAAATATATTTTCGAAAATTTTTTTTTAAATCTGGCATTTTTAAACCTAAATTTTTTGATCTTTTTGAAGCATTTAAGGTAGAAGTTAGCGCCGCAGGCGAAATTTTTACATTAAAATCGGGCAACTTTTGTTAAAAAATTTTCATTTTGGTTTTAGTATATTAATAGTCGTAGAAGTTGGCGCCGCAGGCGAAATTTTTTTTCATACATTAAGACCAAATATAATTCTTAACAAGTTTCCAAATTGTCAAGCTCTAAGACGCAATGTCATAGAAAATCATTCGCTCTAAAATTTTATAAAATCGTCGGATGCTGCAAAAACCGCATATCATAGATGGAGAGTAGAAAATTGCTTAATTTTTGAACTATTTTCATAGGCAGTGGCTGCGCATCATTAAAATATTTGTTTTATATTAAATGATTTTTATTCTAATTCTTTAAAATATTTTAATTTAGGTTGGCCCAAGTAACTTAAATATTTATAAGGACTACATTCGGATGTTATTGATTCCTTGCAATATAAATGTGTATAATGCTGTGCATTTTGGGGACATTTTTTATTTCATTGAATTAGTGTTATTTTACATAATGAATAAAAGTCTCAATCTAATAAATAAAAATATACCCCAAACTTAATTTTGGGGCTAATTTTAATTTGGTTGGGGTAATTTTTCATTATATTTTTAGTGTTATTTTTCATTAAGAAATTTTGCCCAAATTTTACTCAAATTTAAAGACCATTTCAAAATGTTTAGATTGTTTTAAAAACTTTTGGAATGACTCTTAATGTCATTTATAAAGCATCAATTGAAATTTAAAAACACCAAATTAAATAAAATAACTATTTTATGAATTTCAATATTTTTTTAATTGCGTTTGGTATTTTTTTAATTTAAATTGATCTCTTTAAGTATTTATTGCGAATTTTTTAATTTTATTTGTAATTTTTTGATATATACCCTCCAATTGATATATACCCTCCACCATATATCAGTTTGTCATTCCGTTTGTAACATGTCGAAATATAGTTTTAAGATCCCATAAAGTATATATATTCGTGATCCTTATACAATTTTAAGTCGATTTAGCGATGTCCGTCTGTCTGTCTGTTTGTCTGTTGAAATGGCGATCACGACGCGAAGACGCAAGCCCTATGTTTACCCAGATTATTCAACATCCTCCCGAGCAGTTTGGTATTTAAAATGAGCGAAATCGGTTTAGCGGTTCAAAAGTTATGAGTGAGAATGTGAAGGTACCTCAAAATTTTCCATACAAATTTGTAAAATTTTTCTGTATCTATTTTTTTTTTCTGTTAAGTAAGTAAAAATGTTATTAAGTCTTCTTCTTGTTCGATTACATTTATTGTCTCACATACTATGAGAACAATAACATTCTTAAAGCTATATGAGTGTTACTTAATAACTATGTTAACGTAAAAAGCAACAATGTTAAAGTCGCTAACAGAGCAGACTCTGTAAATAACATTACTAAAACTAAATAAATAACATTACTAAAACCAAATAACAAAAGTTCGTTACATAAATTGACAAAACATATTCATATTACAGTTCATGCAAAATTTAGTACACACAAAAAACAAATTCATACTATTTATGAATATTTTATGAAACTTTGCGAATGTACTAATTTAAGAACTTTTTCATAAAATCAGGTTGTATTTATGAACAGCTTATTAAAAAAAATACTGGGAAAGTTTGTGTACTCGTTTATTATGAAATGGTTCTTCAAATATATGTAGATATACTTATTAAGGAACGAGTGCATAAATACATATAATACTGGGAATTTAGTTAGGAAATAATTCATATTATAAATTAATTTTATATACCTATTCATATAAGCTAGGAAACTCTCCATAACATAAACAAAAATGCTCTGTGTATTGTTTTTTTTAAAGTATTATTGTTTTTTTTTTCTAAAGTTTGAATTTAAAGTTAACAAAAAAATATTGTTAAAATTAGGTAAAAAAAATATATAAAAACATATAATATAATATCTAGTATTTCATAATATTTTGAAATTCTGAACCCGTTCTTAAAGCATATGAACATGTTTCTATTATGTATGTCCGTCATCATCGAATAACGTAGTGAATTGTAGAACCATTTTTAAGTTATGAAATTTTCATAATATTTAAGAATTAAGACATATTATATATGATTTTTTTCTTTATGAACAAATTTCATAATAATTATGATCGAATTTATAAAAAACACTGGAAAGTTAGGAACACTTCATAAATAGTAAGTAAGCTTCATATATAATATGAACCTTTAAAATTATGAACAATTTTCATAAATAATTATGAACTTTATTTTTTTGTGTGTATATACGTATATCATCTTCAGCCCCTATGATTGCCGGAGGCTGGGCTTATATAGAATGAGGTAAGGTCCAGAGGAGCTGGATCGTCGTTAATACGTCCATTAATTATACCGACAGGAGAAAGATATGTAGATCCAGCCCAGATGGTGTTGTTCTCGCTTTCGTATATTTGGCTGACAAGCATATTATCGTGTAGCGCAAGTTTCTCAACAAATCTGGCTTACAACGACATGGAGTACCTAAGAAGGGTAGAACATCGGCATTTTCATAGACGTAACTATTTAAAAATCATTTCATGAAATTTTCATAATTTTTTTCGATGCATTTTCTTAGGATTTTCTGTTCAAATATCTCCAATTCTTTAGCTACTATAGGAGATATAGCAAACCAGATTGGGTTTTTCTGTTAAGCTTTATTGGTTTTTCGTTTCATTCAATAAAATGTATTTTTTGTTTTTGTAACCAAAGACATCTATATCTAAAGAATGAGCAAAATACATAATTGCTTTAGTGCCGCTACTTTTGAATAGGTGGCGCTGAATAAACTAAAACAATACCCTGCCCCATGGCTAGGTCCAAAGAAATTTATATATAAAGAAAGAGCATAATGCATAATTGCTTTAGTGCCGCTACTTTTGAATAGGTGGTGCAGAATCACATTAAAACTATATCCTGCCCATGGCGATATAGCCTTGGATTAGGCTTTCAATTAATTTATTTACCAAAAATATTAAATTAACTACATACTTTAAATTATAATGCATTCAGATGTTGCTAGTAGACTTATTACATAATTTTAAAGTCAACTTTTCAAATGTTTGACGTAATAAAAGCATTTGTTTCACATTTTTATGTCAAAAAAGAAATTTTCATAGAGGAAAATAGTATTTTTTTTATTCCATTTGTATTTTTGAGAATGAGGGATTGGCAAATGTATATTTATGTTAATTTTTTTTTTATAAAAAAAATACACATGAATAAAGTGCAATATTGTGCTCTTAAACATCTAAATAAGGTATAATATGCACATAAAACATATATTTTTTTATAGTTTTTGGTAAATATTCATTTATGTTACGAAGAAAATATAAAATCAATAATACTCTACTGCATATTGTAGCACAATATGGCTAATGGAGACTAGCTCTGCAGCAAAATATGCCTAATGGAGAGAATGTACTTTCTGATGGGCCATCTATTGACAAATAGTTACAACTCATGTTCTTTCTTTAACAAATTAATTTCTTTGCTGTATTCTCTCGATTAGGCATATTGTCCTACAAACACACTCCAATTTTTTAAAGAAAGAACATTCGTTGCAACTATTTATCCATTAGGCATATTCAGCTGCAGAGCTAGTTCCCATTAGCCGAAACAAAATTGAGTATTTAACTATGCTTTAAAATGTGTTTTTTGTGCAGTCCATGTTTAAAAAAACTAGTGAAAATGTAAAGGTGCCCCTAAATTGCCTATACAAATTTAGTAAAATTTCATAGTAGCGACTAACATATTTTCTCATATTTTTTCACCAGTCGCTTAGCAGTAAATATTTTGTATTTACCTCAAACATTTTTTCACAACTAAATTTTTTTTTCACCACAAAAAATTTTTTCACCTTAAAAATGTTTTTTCACCTCTAAAATTTTTTTCAACAAAAAAGTTCTTTTCATATCTAAAAAAGTTTTTCACTTCAAAAAATTTTTTCACCTACATAATTTGACTACAAAAGTTTTTTTATATTATTTGTATCAAAAACAGAAGAGAACATCTTTTTAGGATATTGGTGGAGGGTATTCAAAGATTCGGCACAGCCGAATTTAGCCCTTTTTTACTTGTTTTATTACATTAAAGTTTGTATGGAATTTGAAACGAAAAGACGTTTTTTTTATTCTAGTCTATAATCCAGCATATTTGTAAAAAAAAATATTAACTTAGAATATTATTTAAATTGACAATTGTTCTTTTGTTATTTTTTTTTTGCATTGTTCTTTTAAAAAAAAATAATTAAGTATCATTTTAAAATTTTAGCACTTTCAATTAAAAACTAAGAAAAACAAAATTTTATTTAAAATCAACGTAAAATTTAAGTTTACTGCACTATTGCATTATTTTTATAATATATTGTATATATTTATTTTTAATACTTTTTATATTTTTGCTATGTTTTGTTAAATATTTTTATATATTTTAAGAACACTCACGCAAAAATTTTGTTTGCTAAATATATACATACCTCTATTATTAGCTGTTACATCAGCAAATAAAAAATAAATTATAACATAACTGGTTAATATGGAAGATGAGGATTCTTGATATAAAATATTAAGCAGAAACATTTTAAAAGGCTTTGTTATCTTTTTCACAAATCAAAGAGCTATTTTGGGAATATTTTTGTTTCAAAATTGAAAAAAATTTACAATTTGATATCATTTTTATACAAAATTTCTACGCATTACGAAGCAGGTCAACAGAAAAGACCGTAGCTATTTCATACAAATGTATGAAAAGTAAAGGACTTTGTGAATTCAAGAGGCAGATTCGGAATATTTTTGTTCCACAAGTTTAAAAATATTTTTCAGTTTTAAGTTAGAACTACGTCTAGATAATTTCTGAAAAATTTCAATTCATTATGATCCACGTCATAAAAACGCCGTACATGGGACCGAAAAAGACCGTGTCTATTTCATACAAATATATGAAAAGAAGAGGACTTTCTGAATCCAAGAGGCAGTTTCGGAATATTTTTGTCTCACAAGATGAAAAATATTTCTCAGTTTTAAGTTAGAACTACGTCTAAATCATTTCTGCAAAATTTAAATTTATTATGATCCACTACATAAAAACGCCGTACATGGGACCGAAAAATACCGTGGCCATTTTATACAAATGTATGAAAAGTAAAGGACTTTCTGTCTTCACTAGCCGGTTTAGGAATAGTTTTGTTCCACAAGTTGAAAAATATTTCTCAGTTTTAAATGAGAACTACGTCTAGATCATTTCTGCAAAATTTCAATTCATTATAATCCACGGCATGAAAACGCCGTACATGGGACCGAAAAAGACCGTGGCTATTTCATACAAATATATGAAAAGTAAAGGACTTTCCGACTTCAAGAGCCGGTTTCGGAATACTTTTGTTCCACAAGTTGGAAAATATTTCTCAGGATTAAGTCAGAACTACATCTAGATCATTTCTGCAGAATTTCCATACATTATGATCCACGCAGAGAAAAAACATGGTTGCAACATGATCACTGCTACTATATTGTACTTGCTGCAATCAAGTATGGTTGTCACAACCATATTATTGGTTGTCTAACCATCAACATGGTCGCTTCCATCATTATTATAGTAAATATTTCTCTATTTTATGATTGCCACCTTCTATTTTATAACATGATTGGCTGTAACAATACTGTGGTAACAAAAATTCTGACTATGAAAAAATATGATAATTATGCAACCATAAAATGCTGGCAAAAATCAATGAACAATTATACATCAAATAAAACATTACTGTGACATTTACAGCCCTAATACGAGTATTGTCTTGTTTTCATAAAAACCAAAATGTCTTAAAACAACAATCATATGTTGTTTACTAAAACTGGAGAAATATCAGATGGGTAGAAAATACTTTTCATGTGGCATTAAAACATTTCATCAATTAACCTATTAAGATCCAGTTTATTTTTTTTAAACTTTAGAAGATTTTTTATGAGGATTTTTTCGAAAATTCCTTATACATGTAATATTATTTACAATAATCAATTCATTGTCAAAAAGATTCTATATAAAGATTTTATATGGCTCATATTATGATAATCCAGAAATCATAATATAGTTATTGGGACCATAATGTAATAACATTTTGAGCATACTATGATTAGATGCAATCATATTATGATTAATTCAACATCATAATATGTTTATTTAGAATCATAATATGGTAATTTTTGGATCATAATATAACAGTAGGGTCAATATTATGGTAAAATTATGGATATTTTACTATCATAATATGATAACCATAATATAGTACGACTATGGTTGGCACAATCATAAACCCAAAAATATATGATGCTCTTCGAATATGATTCTCCCAACCATGTTTTTTCTTTGCGTGTACACGGCATAAAAACGTCGTACATGAGACCGAAAAAGACCGTGGCTATTTTATACAAATGTATGAAAACTAAAGGACAATTTCAAAATTAGCCATCAAAGTTTATGAGTATTTGTGGTGCAGTAGGTAGAAAAAAATATTTTTTTTATTAAAATACTCAAATGTATAAGTATGAAAAATATGAAAGAAAATTAAAATTAGTAGTGGTGTAGTAAACCAAATTTTGTAGAACTTCATAACATTTATGTGGAATATAAATATTAAATTCAACAACTGAATATTGGGTTTTCCGACTAAAAATATAATTTATTATGAAATTTTAAGAACTGCTTAACGGAACGGTCGTGTCTTTCATTAGCTCCTAATAAATGAATTAAAAATTGTTTTTTAATAATTTGGATTACCGTTAAATACATTTAAAGATTTGTGATTAAATACTAATAACATTTATAATATTAAAAGGAGAGCGCCCTGGTAGGCTATTTGGTAGCGTGCTATATATGATTAATAAAATAAATAATTAAATAAATAAATATTAAAAGGAAGAAAAATAAACTAAATAGCAATAAACAAAAATCAACCATTTCAACTATTTCTTTTGCAATAACATCAACACAAAGAAGGGAAAAAACATTCACACTAACGGGCTAGTGTATAAACAAAATATATAAACAAAAATAACAACAACCTATACACAACAGAAGGCTCAATTGTATTGACACTCAATTTACAAAACAAAGCCAATTTGTTAGTGAGCGTACGGATCTCATACAAGTAATGATAGAGGAAACCAAGGCTAGTTTTCTCATTGAAATAGAAAATGGATTCAATGATATAAAAACAGAAATAATAAATGATGTGAAGAAGGAGATTTGTGAACTAAATGACAGAGTTAAACATTTAGAATCAGTGAACACGGAAATTGTTCAGCTAAAAGCAGAAGTTAAAAATTTAAATGCAAATATACTTAAACAACACAACTCTCTTGTTGCATCTGATTTACGCATAACTAATATATCATGTTATGATAATGAGGATTTGCAGTGCATTTTCGGAAACATATGCCGCCATTTTTCAAGTCAATTTTTCACATAAAACACATTAAAACCAACCGTGTTGTGGACAATGCTCCTATCGTTGTTAAACTTAACTATGAAAAGAACTATTTCCTTAAAACTGTATCATCTTTCATCACTTAGATTGCATCATGCTGGTTTTGATAGCGATGAACCCTTCTATATACATGCAAATTTAACTCCGCACAATTATAATATATTTAAAAGTGAACTTCGTCTCAAGAAGGATGAACTTCTAGCAACTGCTTATACACAGCGTGGGATCGTATACGTAAAACAAAACGCAGATTATGGGCCTTTGAAAGTAGATTTCCTTGATGAATTAAATCAGTTTTTTCGGTCTTCAAGTTATGTATTTTTTGACATCTTATATTATATAATTTTTCTCCCTGAGGGGAAATTGCTATCATTACATATGTATATATTTCTATATTTATAATTGAAAATTTATAAATTATGTTTAATTTTTATTTTTATAAAATTCTTGTTATATGTTATTTTCTCTTATATATTATATTTGTATTTTTGCCTTTTATTAATGACTTTAAAAGAACTTATTATTTCGTTGTTGTTAGCGGTGATTGCTTTGAAGGAAGATATTATGGAAAATGATGTTGGTCCAGTTAGAAGATCCAAAGTCATAACTATGAATATGATAAAAATATTTGCTAAACAAAGAAACGGTGTTACCATCGCTCACATAAACGCTCAAAGTCTAAATAACAAGATCGACGAGTTCAGACTGGTTTTCGAATATTGATACTGTGTGTGTTTCCGAAACCTGGTTTTCGGAGAAAATGCTCAACAGTCTTATTTGTCTAAATGGTTACAAAACCTTTAGAACTGACAGAGATGGTCACGCAGGTGGAGTTGCCATCTTCGTGAAGGATAACATATCTTGTAAATTTTATATGCAGTCGCGTAAAGAAGAAAAAGTTGAGTTTATTTTTGTTGAAATCGTATCTTTTGAAAGAAAAATGCTTATTGGCAGTATCTACAGGCCACACAAGAGAATATCTTTTACTGATTTTAAAATAGGTAACCATAACCGTTGCATATGACGATATCAATTTTATCTGATGAAATGTCGTCATAAGGACTCATGCCCGTCAATCTAACTATTCCAACACACTATACAGCTTCGAACTACTTGATCTTTTTTTGTTGCCAATACAACAAATGCACAATTTTATGACCAGGTTTCGGCTTCATGATTCTCAAAGCATGATCTGATATTTTTAACATGTAATTTTCAAATTCAACGAGCAAATAAGACTTGGTACTATCGGGACTTTAAGTGTTTGAACTATAATTTGTTAAAGGAAAATTTTTTGAAAATCGGCTGGGAAAGTATGTATTTTATGTCTTCTATGGATTAAGAATTGTCATTTTTGGAAAATAATATTCAGCAGCTTTTTAATGATACTGTCCCACTAAAATGGAGAAGTATTTTGGGAAAGTCAAAATCATGGTTCTCAGCAGGTATTAAACAATTGATTCAAAAGAGAGATGTCCCTTACTCAAGATGGAAGAGAAAGTCGAATATCGTTTTTGCTAGAAGTGAGGTTAATAATAAAATCAGAATTTCGAAAAGCGAGTATTATTCCAAACGCTTTGGTTTTGCTATCTAATAAAAAAAAAAACTTGGAAAACCATTCGCGGAATCGGAATTGGCAGAGCTGATAAATCGAAAAACTGCCATGTCATTGCTAATGATTTAAATAGAATATTAACAAACTTACCAACAGTTCAAATCAACCATAAAATTTTATAATTTTCTATCAGATATTAACAACTCTACATTTGAGTTTTCTTGCATAACTCAGTTTGATGTCAGTTCAACTTTTTCTTGAATAAAATCAAAAGCAGTAGGATATGATAATATGCATCTGAAATTTTTAAAGATACTTTTGCCATTACTTCTGCCTTATATAACTCATATTTTTAATACAATCATCATGTCTAGCACTTTTCCGCTGAAATGGAAATACGCTAAAATAATACAACTCCCAAAGACAATTAATGAGTTCCGATCAATTGCCATTTTCTGTTTCCTTTCAAAAGTTCTGGAAAAGATTTTACACCAACAAATGAGGGAATACATTAAGGATAAATGTCTCCTGACTATTAAACAATCAGGTTTGTGTTACAGCTCTGATGGATGTCTCCGAGAATATACGACGTGAACTCGACGATGGTAAGTCAATTTCACCAAACACCAAGCTTCTTGATCACTCTAAGCCATTCGATACCGTTGACCACAATACGCTATGTATGAAATTCAAACATTTCTTTAAATTTTCTTCATCATCAACACAGCTTTTAACTTCATATCTAACTAATCGGACACAATCTGTTTATGTACATAACACACGGTCTTATTCGTTGGCTCTTACCAAAGGAGTGCCGCAAGGGTCGATTCTTGGACCTCTTCTTTTTTCTATATATGCAAATGATTTGCCAGATTAGCTTACGTTTTGCAAAATACATATGTATGCGGATGATGTTCAATTATATTTGAGCAGTCCAATAAAATCTATTGAAGAAAATATTACGCAAATTAAACATGACTTGAATAAAATATATCTATGGATTGCTGCAAACGGGGTTTGCCTCAATCCGCAGAAATCGAAATGTGTGGTAATTCACAAGCAACGAATAGTGCCAACTATTGAAAATGATATTGTTATAAATGGGGAAAGAATTGTTATCGTGGAAGCGGCTAAAAATCTTGGCATCATTTTCAACAAACATTTAACTTAACAAACCATATCAATTCACTTGTTGATCAAAATTACGCTAAGTTAAGGGCACTATGGGCAGCACAGTTCTTTACTTCATTAAAGGTGAGAATACAGCTCGCAAAGACATACCTTATCCCCAGTTTAATTTATGGTTGTAAACTTTTTGAAAGTTGTGACACTATTAGTAAACGCAAGTTAACAGTTTTGTACAACAATATAATCAGATATGTCTATGGATTGAGAAGACTAGATCGTGTTTCATCATTTGCCATTAAACTCAATGGAGTATCTTTTGCGAAGATACGAGTACTTTTGCTTTATCACAAAATTATTTATTCAAAAATCCCCTATATCTTTATGCCTTTATAGAGTTCGCCATATCCCCAAGGGGTAGAAAGACAATAGTACATAAACATCGTTATCATTTATCTGAATGGCACTTTTATATTAATTCTCTTTGGAGAAATTTTCCGGCAACCCAGCAGCTCTACAGCAACGCAAAAAGCTTTAAGCAATTTCTTTTAATTTTTTTAGCTGATTTTATATGTGTTTTGACAATGTTGACAATAATGCAATTATTAAAAAATTAAATTTCTTAAATACGTTTTTTAGAATATACAGGTTGGTTGAAAAGTTCCTGCGCTCACCAAGAGATGGCACTGCTAGCTCCAAACTTTTTTTTTCTCAAGTTGGTATAACTGTCCTAAGAACACATGCAAAGTTGCAAGTCATTCTGTCAATTCTTTCTTTGTTTACAAGCCATTTGAAGTTGACGTGTCATTGATTTTTTTAATATGGAAAAAATTGAATATAGTGCAGTCATTAGATTCTTTGTTTTGAAGGGTTTAAAAGCAAAGGAAGTTTATGAACAATTGTTAGAAGTGTATAAGAAGTCCTCACTTTCAAAACGCACCGTTGAATTTTGGGCTGGTGAATTTAAACGTGGTCGTACCAGCCTTGAAGACGATCCACGCGAAGGACGACCAAAAACTGCAACCACAGCAGAAATCATTGAGCAGGTACATTATGGTTAGTGAAGATCCAAGTTTGACTAAGCGTGAAATTGCTAATGCCATAGGCATCTCAGAACGAGTACTCTATATTTTACATGAAGAATTACGTATGAAAAAACTGTTTGGAAAGTTATTGCCGCACATTAACAATTCAACAAAAACTAGATCGAAAAAAAATTTCTCAGCGTAATTTGGAGCGTTTTAAGCCGAATAAAACCGACTTCTTGCGTCGTTTTATAACTATGGATGAGACTTGGATCTACCACCATGATCCTAAATTGAAACAAGAACGTTTACAGTGGACTGAAGCTGGTTGTTCAGCTCCAAAGCAGGTGAAGTCACAACGATCAGCAAAGAAGGTTAAGGCATCAGTTTTTTGGAATGCAAAAGGAATTTTGTTGATTGATTATCTTCAGAAAGGTAAAACAATCAACTCTGAATATTATTGCAGCCTTTTGGATCCGATGGATAAAAAAATTCGTGAGAAAAGACCTGGTTTAAAGAAGAAAAAATCATTTTTCATCAAGACAATGCACCTGCTCACAAAAGTGTTTTGACGATGGCTAAATTCAAAGAACTAAAGTACGAATTGCTTGAACATCTCCCGTTTTCACCAGATTTGGCTCCCAGTGACTACTATCTCTTCAGAAATCTCAAACAATTCCTTCGTGGAAAGCATTTTTCGTCGATTGAAGAGGTCATAGCAGCCGTAGGCGGTTATTTTGCAGAGCTTCCGGAAAACCATTAAAAGGATGGGATAAAATTATTGGAAGGTCATTGGAACAATTGTATTGAGCTTCTAGGAGATTATATTGAATAAAAAAATATATTTCGTAACAAAAACAGTATTCTTTCATTTCGAGCGCAGGAACTTTTCAACCAATCTGTAAATGTAAATTTTTATTTTTTTTTTATAATTTGTAATATCACTTTTCCACAAACTGCTTTCCTGTACTTTAATTATAAGATTTAATCTTGTTGTACAGGTTATGTGAATATTATTAAATAAATAAAGTGGCCGTAACCGCAAGAATTAGATTGACTACAAATTCGGTAGCCACAACCGATACTGTTCTCTGGGTGTACGTACTTACACATCTATATTAGGGCATCCTCTTTTTATAAAATTTATCAATTTTGGTTTTTTAAATTTATAAATTTTTAAAAAAATTGTTGAATTTTTATAAAATTCATAAATTTGTATTAAATTTTCCGATTTCAAAAATTGTTTATGCATTTTGATAAAATTATCATTTTTTAATAAATTTTTCCATTTATAAAAAAATTTTCAATTTTTACTAAATTTAAGATTTTTAAAAACTTTTTCGATTATTAAAAATTTTTTAGATTTTTATAAAATTTTTCTAGTTTTTTTTAAAAGTACCAAAAGTGTACATTTGCAATAAGTGCTACATTCCGATTAACCGGGTAGACTGGTCTACCCGGTCGGCCGGTCGACCGGTCTAGACCGTAAAGACCGGTCGACCGGTTTAAAAACCGGTCTGACCGGGTAGACCGGTCGACCGTAAAACCGGGTAATGGGGCGCTCTACACCCAATCTGATAAACCATTCTATCACCGGATTGAACTGCTAGGAATTTTGTGACAAACTTTGTATTAAATTGCTTTTAAAATTAAAATACAGAAGAAGATCATTCACAGAGTGATATTTGTTCCTTTCTCATTACTTCTTACATGATTTATATGTCATGTCATCTCTATTTTAGTATACACCACCAGAAGAGTGGATTACTCCTGTATAGTGACATCTTTATGACTTACTGAAAATTTTATTCAAACTTTATACCATCCAGGAGTTGTGTTTGACCTAAAGCATGTTTCTTGACTAAATATTTAAGCATTTAAGAGACACAAACAGAACTTCATGTATTAATAATTTGCAGTTATGCAAACAGAAAATGGAATTTATTTTGGTTTTTCTTTTAGTGCTACTAAAAGAATTGCAAATTCCTCCCTAAGGGGCTATATAGACCCCAGGATGTACAGTACGTATTTTCTTGCTAGTAGTAAAATTATGTTGCAATTTATAATATAAAATTCTTGAAATTTTCGCAAAATAAACTTTAAATTAATATATTGTATTATTTATTTCAATAAAAATTAAGATATAATGTTCATATCAATGACTAGTAAGTCCTCTGTTATACTTATTCTAACAATTATGTGTAATTACAATAAAAAATTCTTAAATATAAATTCTTCTATTATTATTTTTCTATATTTCAAAGCGCTATTTACATAACTATAAAGCTTTTTCCATCCATTTTCCATTTCGCCATTTAAAATATCTATCAATTCACTATCATTAATGTAATTTTTTCCTAAGTGCCTGATTCTAAATTCTCTGAGTATTAGACATTTTGCAATAAAATGAATAAAATTTCGTCTTCCCGCGATTTACATAGACTACACGTTTTACTTTCAGTGCTATTAAACTTATTAGCATTTAATGGTAAAATATCGGATCTGGTTTTAAAAATTGTTATTATCTGAGCTAAATTTAATACATTTTATAAAATCGGTTTCTACTTCGCATAGCTTTCTTATACTCTTGCGCAAAATTCTTCGATTTGAGTTGTTGTAGCAGTGATGTTCCTTTACAGCGCCATACATCTAATGATATTCCTACAGGAAATGAAGGGTCGATTGATCCAAGGTGATAAATCTGTGAAAGATAAATAGGGACATGTCACAAAGCTGTTGCAAAATATAATTTAGTGTCTGAAAAAGTGGTTATTGCTGTAAAATTATCAGTGTCCCAAATATTGAAATGGTTCTTTCTGGATATATCATGTACTTGTAACTAAAGAGAAATTAACATAACACCAATGTGGACTTAAGAAATTATGACTGTTCTAGTTGAACACGGAACTGGTTCAACAACACTTTGTGATTGATACGTAACCACACGCAGAGAAAAAACATGGTTGCAATATGATTACTGCTACTATATTGTGCTTGGTGCAATCGGGTATGGTTGTCACAACCAAGTTATTGGTTTTCTATCCATCAACATTGTCGCTACCATCATTAATTAGTTAATATTTTATGATTTGCACCTTCTATTTTATATCATGATTGGCAATAACCATACTGTGGTAACAAAAATTCTGACTATAAAAAATATGATAATTATGCAACGATAAAATGCTGGCAACAATCAATAAATAATTTAACATCAAATAAAACATGACTTTAACATTTACAGTCAAAATATTGACTTGTTTCCATAAAAATCAAAATTTTATCAGTTCAGTCAGTTTGTTTTTACTAAAAACTGTCTTAAAAAACAATCATATATTATTTCCTTAAACTGGACAAATATTAGATGGGTAGAAAATACCTTTCACATGTCATTAAAACATTTGATCAATTGACTCATTAAGATCAAGTTTTTTAAGCTTTAGACAATTTTTTTTAAAGGGGTTTTTCGAAAATTTCTTATATATATAATACTATTTACACTAATCAATTCATTTTCAAAAATATTTGATTGAAAGATTTTACATTTTTTCAATTCTTTTCAATAAAAGCAATTAGATTTTTTTTTAATTATTAATTCATTTCTTGTAAAAAGTTCTCAAAATATTAATAAAATATATTTTATAAAAATAAGTCTGTAGAACCCATGTTTTTATTTTTTTTTGTACGAAAAGGTTTCTTACACAAAATAATAGATATTTATATATTTATCTTATAAAAATATTTTTAGATTTTATGGACTTTTTCTTAAACTAAAATCTAGATATACTGCAGTCAAAAGTGGATTATTCATAAAGTGGTTTTCTCTTTTTTTAATACGAGTATTTAAATACAATTCTTATGAAAATGGTTATGTTTTGTCATCTTTTGTTAGCTCTAATTTAAAACTAAGCCAGATTCTATAAAAATCGCCTAAAGTCATCTGTTCTTCTTGTAGTTTCAGCGTTAAATATTTAACAGGTGCAAAACCTTCTACGAATTCTGCACTAATATACCAAATTTTATCATTTATAGTTAATGCAGCATGCAGTAGTTCCGAACAAAAACTCCTTTACTCCAATAAGGTTTGAACCATGTCATAACTCGAATTCCATCTAGTTTGACTAGATTTTTTCAAGTTTTGTTTTTAGCTAAAAAAGAAGTTTTTGGTGTTCGCAATTTTTTGCAAATAGCTCTACATTGATCAAGTATTTTCTTAAAAGATTTTTCTATCAAAAATTTCCCACGCCATGAACAGCAAGAATATTTTTTTTTTTATTTTTGAACCCGAACCTGGTTAAATTTTTGGGTTCAGCTAATTCGAGTTCAAAGTTTTTATAAACAGCAAACCTAAACCCGTTTGGGTTCGGTTTCAGTCCCTCACTCAGAATATTATGTAGCTAACTGTTTGTAGTTTAATAAAAAAGTTTTCCGTTCCATTAAAAAATAAAGGAACATACATTTATTTTTCAAAGAAATATCTATATTAACTTTTTTATACATTTATTTGAAATAATATACTATCATTTACCATTTTTTTCAGTTTCATTTATTTTTTCATTTGTTTGAAATTTAATACAAATTTACCCACAAAACGGAAACTTGTGGTTTATTTGTGTCCGTAACAGTTATTACAAATTACAAAAAATATTCAAAAAATTTCAATTTGTTTTTTTATTTAAATTGGTTGTATATATACAAAAGTTTTCAATACAAATTACAAGAACTTCATAAACACACATACATACACAAACACATTAACACAAAAAGTGTTTAAAGCTTCATATGCATACATACATTGTGTATTGTACGAGTATATTAAAAAAAATATATATAAAAACGGAAATAATTTCATATAAATGAAAAAAGCATTTATTTTTTAAGGATTGGCAGGTAAAATTTTTACATTTATTTTAACTGATTATAACAGTTGTTTCTTACGGATGTGTCAGTTGATTAATCAACATTTAAAAATAAATAACAAATGGCATTTAATTCAAATGAAAATTAAGTTGACCGGTTTTTAAATGAAATATCATTTCTTTTAAATGATATTTTTAGTTATTTTAACTTACAAACTTTTTTAAGTGTATATATTATATTTGCAGGCAAATATAATATGTTTTTAGTAAATACACAGCTAATAAGTTTAAAATTGCTTCCAAGCATAAAACGTGACAGTCTCCTACATTTTTACAAAATAATTTTTAAGATTAGTATTTGACCAAAAGCTGTAAAAAAAATAGGAACCATAATTTTTGATTTACTAGAATTTAGATTATAGTGCTATAATCTGAATATTTGTAACGTCGAATTTTCCTCCGTTAGCTGGGGTAAGCTTGCAGAGGTAGGGATCGTCACGAAAATTAGTTTGATTCAGTGATCGAGAGTAAAAGGCGTGATTTTAGACGTTTTAAAACTTAATTCATTTATTGAGGTTATGACTACAGGATTAGTCAAGAGAGAGAGAAAATGAAGGGGAGAAATGGTTAACAAGATCGTTCGAATCGAGGTAGACGAATTTTTTTGGACCTCGAACGATCGCGACTTCGACCGGCAAACGCCTTGGCCGGCACAGTTCCTCCCAGGATATTCGCAGGGCCTTCGAGGATCTTCAAAGGATTTTTAAAGACATCCGCAGGATCGCTAAAAATCCACAAGGATATCCGCAGGTTCTTCAAGGATGTTTGCAAAACCTTCAAGGATATTCTCAGAATATTCGCAGGACCTTCAGGGATATCAGCAGGGCCTTTAAGGGTATTCGCAGAATACTAACAGGATCTCAAAAGATGTCCTCGAGAGTTAGAAATTGATGTTAGTGATGAATTTACCTTGTGTTCATGTTCACGGCTGCTGGCAACTGACCCAGATTTGTTCCATGCTTTGCTTGATATACCCCTAATGTCAGCTAATTGTAGTTGTCATATTGTCAAATATATTAAAAAGCCTTAAATTTATGTAATCAGCCTATTAATAAATTTGAAAACCTTTATAACGTCGATGTAGTCTACTTTGCTACCATGTGGCTTATCCAGTGTTAAAGGAGAGTACCTACACTCTAATTAATTTCTGATGAAATTTACACAACTTATAGTAGGAAACTGTACTCCTACTATAAGTTGGGTAAATTTACTCTGTGCACGCAGAGAAAAAACATGGTTACAATATGATGGCTGCTACTATATTAAGCTTGCTGCAATTGGGTATGGTTGTCAAAATCATGTTATTAACTTTTTAACCATCAACATGGTCGCTACCATCATTATTATAGTAAATATTTTACTATTTTATGATTGACACCTTCAATTTTATAACATGATTGGCTTTAACCATACTGTGGTAACAAAAATTCTGATTATGAAAAAAATATGATAATTATTCAACCATAAAATGCTGGCAACATTCAATAAATAATTATACATAAAATATAACATGATTCTGACATTTACGGTCATAATATTGTCTTGTTTTCATAACAACCAAAATTTTATCAGTTCATTCAGTTTGTTCTTACTACAAAATGTATTAAAAAATAACCATATATTGTTAAATAAAATTGGACAAATGTGGGTAGAGAATACCTTCCATGTGGCATTAAAACATTTTATCAATTGACCCCTTAAGATCCAGATAATTTTTTTTTTTAAACTTTAGAAGATTACAGGTTGGTTGAAAAGTTCCTGCGCTCAAAATGAATGAACACTGTTTTTGTTACGAATTATATATTTTTATTCAATATAATCTCCTAGAAGCTCAATACACTTGTTCCAATGATCTTCCAATAATTTTATCCCATCCTTATAATGGTTTTCCGGAAGCTCTGCAAAATAACCGTCGTCATTCGACGAAAAATGCTTTCCACGAAGGAATTGTTTGAGATTTCTGAAGAGTTAGTAGTCACTGGGAGCCAAATCTGGTGAAAACGGGAGATGTTCAAGCAATTCGTACTTTAGTTCTTTGAATTTAGCCATCGTCAAAACACTTTTGTGAGCAGGTGCATTGTCTTGATGAAAAATTATTTTTTCTTCTTTAAACCAGGTCTTTTCTCACGAATTTTTTCATCCAGCTGATCCAAAAGGCTGCAATAATATTTTACCTTTCTGAAGATAATCAATCAACAAAATTCCTTTTGCATCCCAAAAAACTGATGCCTTAACCTTCTTTGCTGATCGTTGTGACTTCACCTGCTTTGGAGCTGAACAACCAGCTTCAGTCGACTGTAAACGTTCTTGTTTTAATTTAGGATCATGGTGGTAGATCCAAATATCATCCATAGTTATAAAACGACGCAAGAAGTCGGTTTTATTCGGCTTAAAACGCTCCAAATTACGCTGAGAAATTTGTTTTCGATCCAGTTTTTGTTGAATTGTTAATGTGTGCGGCACTAACTTTCCAAACGGTTTTTTCATACGTAACTCTTTATGTCAAATATGGAGTACTCGTTCGTCTGAGATGCCTATGGCATTAGCAATTTTACGCTTAGTCAAACTTGGATCTTCACTAACCATATTATGTACCTGCTCAATGATTTCTGCTGTGGTTGCAGTTTTTGGTCGTCCTTCCATTTCTTGTAAAAAGTTCTAATAATATTAATAAAATATTTTTTTATAAGAAAAAGTCTGTAGAACCCAGAATTGTTTTTGTACAAAAAGGTTTCTTACACAAAATACTAGATATTTCGAAACACCATAATATGTTTATTTAAAATTATAATATGATAATTTTTGAATCATTATATAACTGTAGGGACCATATTATGGTAAAATTATGGTTATTTTATTATCATAATATGATAACCATATAATGGTATGACTATGGTTGGCACAATCATAAACCCAAAAATATATGATGCTCTTCGAATATGATTGTGCCAACCATGTTTTTTCTCTGCGTGTGTGCGTAAATGAAAAAAATACATACATTATGCGTAAGTTGATGAACACAAAATAGGTTACATTAGATTAAAACTGCGTAAAAATTGAATGAAATTTTAAAATTAAAGAGTAAATTCACCAAATTTGTGCGTAAAGAAACACGATTTTCCTATAAATGTGCATAATTATGCGGAAAAATGTGCACATTTTCTACCATGATATTGAAAATTATAAAGCAAAAAAAGTTTTGTTTTGTAATAAAAAACAATAAATTTATTATTTAGTTATTTACAATAAAACACATAATTTAATTGTTTGTTAACTCACAGCAAGAATAAAAAGAATAAATTTATTGTTTAGAAATTCCAAATAATTGATAAATTTAAAAACTAATAAATCTATTTTTTAAGTTTGAAAATTTTATCGATTTTTTTTTTCAATTTCAAAATGTCATATTTTTTTTTTTTTTTTTCTACTATAAGTTAGTATATTTACAATGTTTGTCCGTAAAATTATTATTTAACAAAACAATAATAATTTAAGGCATAATGTGTTTAATAGTAAACAAATAGTGTCTAAAAATACTGCGTGTCTGTATTATTGTATATGAAAGTGTGCACAAAAAAGTTTTACGCATTTGCCCATTTTATAGTAGTAATTTTACAAGCATTTTTTAGAGTGTACCAGAGAACTGAAAAATCAAATTTTTCTTGATTTAGTCATACTCTTAAATTCTTATTCACATTTAATCACTCAAAAAAACTCACTGTTGAATAAAATCAGCATCATGGTACTGAACGCGTAATTCGGATCAGTTTGAATCGTCTGTCGAACATGTTTTATTCACATTAAATCACTCAACAAAAGTCAGTGTTGAATAAACTCAGCATCATGTTGCTCAACGTGTAGTCAGTCGGTTGATCGAAAATTTGAACTCCAAATTTTTATGAAACCGTGTGTTCAATAAAATATTGTATGACAATGCTAAATATTTATACATTTCATGTATAAATCAAATCATTAGTTAGATTTTATTTATATATGAATATTCTTACAATGGGATATAAACTGCATTTTTTTTTTTTTTGTTTTTTTGTTTATTTATTTATTTATGTTGTTTTTTTTTTTTGTTAAATAAAATAATATATATGAAAATTAATAATTATTTTTTTAAAATTAAAAAAAAATATATTATTTCATAATGGAAATGTACATAGTGTACATTTATTAAATAAATTTCTAAATGAATTTATGAAATGAATGTCTAAAAAAATAAATAGTGGCACTTAATTTTTATTGTAATGAAATTATTTTGATTTTATTTGTCTCATGCGCATTCATTTTTGCTTTTTCTGATTTATTCTACATCAAAATAATCATTGTTGACCCGAACGAATATGAATGAAATGAATAGCATTAAAACAACCGATGATTAAATCAGAGACACAACAAGAAGCATGTGGTTTGATTGATTTAATAGCAGTAACGAATATGTGTATTTGTAATGTTCCGAAAATTCCGGTGTTGATTGCATATGAACGTTTTGCAATCAGCAGTTGCAGTTCTCCTCTATTGCATATTGTTACGATTTTACCCTTTATAAAATCGTTGATTTATTTACCTTTTTAAATAAATCGAGTTCTTTCTATATTGCAAATAATAAACACTGTTTGAAATTATGTATAGCTCTATTTATTTATAACCGTCACTAAAAAATTACAGAAATACACTTTAATAACACACTTTATTTACACGGCGTAGATAGACTAAACGTTAGCCACACTTTAGTTCTTCACAATTTGCGTTTTACTTATAAACTGAACTACTTTGCCACCTTGCTGGCGTTTTTATATATGCGGGTTAAAATAACTAGAATATGGCAGCACCATCGGGAAGCTGCATACTGGCAACTTAGAGAATGTTCTTTTACAGTTTGACATAAGAAACATTAGTTATGGTGAAGGGTTGCCATTTAATTCTTTTACATTTCAGGGCTAACATATGGGGATTTGCATTTCTACGATTAAATGGAATTTCTGTACAATATAAAATTTCATATACGTTTTGTTCCAATCGGTCAAGTAGTTAAGAATGTTCTTGGTTATTACCACATAGTTTTGTTTATTTCATTCGACTGAGTGAAAATTTTATACAATTTTTTCCATGCAAAAAGCATCACTAAATAAAGTTATCCGTTTAAAAATAGGGATGATTTTTCCATGCGCTGAAAATGTTTATATCTAGAGGGGTAAATAGACTCAGAGGGAGATATGTGTCAGTTTTTTTTTTTTTAATGGTATGAAGTTTAAAAGTGTTTGCAAAACAGCGCTCTTCAGTAGAAATAATTGTTACAAAATTTAAACGGGTTCAGATATTTTTGAATTGTATAGTATTCTTTAATAACCTAATTTCTAAAAGCTCTTATGTGAAGTAAAATGAATTTTTAAGACCCGAGCTAAGTTTTCTAATAATATATTATCATACATAAACAAGAAGGCCGGTATATATTACCATATACACCCAGGAAGAAATTTTCCACGGTACGTAAAAAACAGTACTGGGAAAGCATTGTTTTTTTTGCAAATTTACGACCGTTTATTAAATTTGTTTAAATTAGCAATTTTATTTCACATATATTAAAAAAAAAGTAAAATAATTCCTTACAATAGCTTGAGCTGGATCAGACACTGGATAAATAAAATAACCACAAATTGATTTGGCCACAATTCATAAACCAATTTGCACATAATTCGATTATATGAAATTGTGGTACATTATTATGAGCTTAATTACATTGACAAGTTCGTTTCAATTTATGACAAGACTTTCCACACACGTCTACCCTTTAACATAATACAAAAGAGATGAAAAATCTTAATGACACGTTTTAATAAAATACATATTGCAAAAAATATTTAATTAAATTTAATTAATTCGAAAGATGAAGGAAGAATAAAACATGAGAAAAATACCCAACCCATAGATGCGAATAAATTTATGCCTTAAACGGATTATGATAATAAGCATGGTAACATGGATAAAACACAAACATATTTATATTCACATACACACCCATCGTTTAAGGCCCAGTACGTACATTCCATTCATACATATGTAAAATGATTTTGTATTTATATTTATAGCAAACACATATGTGCGTGTTTAAATGGTTAAATTGATGCGATTTGTGTAAGAGCAGTAGAGGGTTTTCTTATTCTTGTACTATTTCTGTTGCTTTAATGTGTTCGTTTCCTACGGAAATGTGTTGTCTTGAACGGAAACGGATATGTTGAATTGCTTATATATACAATAAAAACAAACTTTACAAAATGGCAAAATAACGCCATATCATATTTGTCAACAAAATTGCCAAAACAAATCAATACGAGGGGAATGTGAAAAAATTTAAACCGGAAAATCTGGATTGTGGATTTTCTTGCATTTCAGATTCGTGCTGACAACCGAATTCGTTGCCCATCGAATGGTTCAGATATGGTTTCCGATTTTTCAGAAACAAATTTTGCTAAATATTGCTACATTTACAAATTTCTTGCTATTGACAAGTTCGCTTCAACCAACAGTTGGCTACTGTTATCATTACGGTAAGTTGATAATTCTGTTAAAATTATTAATCCCACGTTTTGCATAACCGACCGTCGCCGACGCTTTGCCTGCATTGTTTTAATTGTATTTTTCTGCATAGGTAGTTACTTTTCTTATTACATTTCTTATATCTTTTATATAGGGTGCAGCGCAAAAAAAAGAAATAAGTTATGTATACGAAAAATCAAAAACATGTGGTTGACATTAAATTTGCAATTAACTGCAATTTTCCCTAACCGCGGTTTCGGTTAATCGCACTACGTGTAAAAATAATTTTATTCTAGGTGTCTTTCATAAAATTTTTAAGAAATTTACAGTTTTGACGTAAAAAAGGTGCACCAAAAAAAGTTAGTAAAGTCAGCAAAAAAATTTTGCTGAGTCAACAAAATTTTAATCAGGAGGGTGCTTGCAGAAAAGTTTCTAATGCCAGCAAAATCGTGTTGGTAAAAATCAGCGAGCTAATTTTTAGAATAAATTAGTAAATTCAGTAAAAGTTGAGCTAACACTTTCTAAAAAAAATAATATTAGTAGACCAAAAAAAAACATATTGCTAGGTTAATAGCCGCATCCTTTTTTGGGATTGGCAAAACATTGGTAATCTTCCAACACTATGGAAATTTACACGTACGGAACGATGTAACATATAGTGTGTCCATTGGGTGCAACAGGGTCGAAGAACACTGTTTCAACACGGGTACATGTATGCCATCCAGGCCTGATAACTTGTTTACGTTGAGACTCGCAAGAACCCTTTTACCGGCTTGAACTCGAAAGAATATCTATGAGATACTCTCTCAAGCTCGGAAAGTGGTTGATTGATTTTCGGCAAGAACGAATTTATTATGCATAATTCAGCCAAAAGGTTGGCTTTATCAACCGGTCCAGACAATAATTGGTCATTCCCTATATAGGTTGGGATAGAGGAACTAGCATTTTCCCTTTCTCTTTAACGAATGGCCAGAAGGTCTTACTGACCCGAGCAACAGAAATTTCTTTCGCGCGAAGACGCTGCTCGTAAAGGAACTTCTCACGGGTAAGTGCCCTGGAATATTTATACCACCCATGTTTGAGTTGCAGAGAAGTAACGGTGTTTTTGGCTCTTTACCTGCATGCCTGGTTAAACATTTATTTCTTGGTTAAGCCTTACTATGCTTTACAGGAATAAAAGACTCTATTCCATGCAAAATCACTTAAATGATTTCCAGTTTTTACAAAAATAATGTGTGTGATAATATGTTTTTAAAAATCAGTTTTATAAAAAAATATTTTTTATGGTAAAATTTTTTTAAATCAAATTTCCAATCGATAGTGTTGCGACAGTATTATACAATAAATTCCAAAATCATATTTTTTATCTGAACTATCTTGGGATGCTTTATTTGGTATATAAAAACGTAAAAGACTTGCTGCATACAAGTATTCTTTCGTTAGCATACGACATATCAAAAATATATGAATATATGTACATATATAATCCTTACAAGAATTGAAAAATATTGAGTCTAAAAATACATTTTCCAAAAAATTCTGAAAAAACTAGACCATTCGCAACCAGAAATTGAAGGGTTCAAAAAATAGTACTGGCAAAACGTTTTTTGTCTTCTCAATTCCACTCCGAAATGAATAACCGAATGTACAACAAATATTGTACTAGTAAAACACTGTTGTATTTGTAAAATTAGTGTTTTGTCAGCACCATTCGTAAAGTTCTTTGCGAGTAATATTTTCAACAATATTAAACCATTCAGTAAGTTTAATTTATTTTTAATATTTTGTTATATTTTACATTTCTGGATAAGAAATCTCTAGGTAAAACAATAAGGTCAATCCATTTTTCTGCTTTGTAAATGTGTAATATAATATAATTATTGTTATGTGCTTCCAATAAAACTCGAAAAAATTTAAATTAGAGAGAAACACAGTACACAGCATATACCACAATAAATATTTGTTTTCATTGTGACACTTTTCAAATTACCCTCGTAAGGAAATTGTGAAGTTTTGTTTTGAAATTCTTTTATAAGAAAAATATTTTCCGAAAGTATTGCAAGTTATTACAAAACTGATGAGTAAGGGGAGAGCAGATTGGGAGTTTTAAAATATGTTACTCAATAATGAAGGCCTTTTAAGAAGTTAGAAACTAAAATCAAATCATAATTCCGGGCACGTTCTTTATGTACGTATACACACACAGTCATTTAAAATGTGTTATTAGAGTCATTTAGATTCTGCCTTTAGTTAGGTTTCGTTAAATTAAAAAATTGTATGTAGTTCCATAAAACATTTGAATACACTAAAAGTTCTATAATTGTCATGTACCCTGAATCAATTTTTTGTAAGACATGAATCTTATAGAAATTTTTCTTGCACACTGATTCTAGTTTTCAAACAATTGAATGATGTAAACAATTAAAGTATACCGACAATTAAAGCAGGTGACAATTGTAGAACTTTTAATGCACTACAATCGTTGTGAAACCCCAAAATAGGAGTTTTTATTTTTTTTACGTTTCGAATTTAAAATATATATTTATGGAATTTGAAAGTCCAAAAACAAAATAAGAATGAACGTAGTATATGCACAATTTAGTAATTTTTGGAAAAAAATGGGAAACAATTCTAAATCACTTATTTAATGTTACGTGAAATTGCTAATGTAATATTTATGCTAAACAATTAACTAATTTATGACTTTGTTACTATCACAAAAAGCAATGAAAAAAAAACTTAAGGCCCTACAGAAAAAAATATTTTGACATTTTAAAACAAAACCCCAACAAAGTAAAATATTTAAATTTATTCTTTAACAGGGTATTTTTTCTCTTGTACAAAGACGATTTAAACTCCACCCCTTATATTGTCGTCCCCTGTTTAATTATAACAAATCACAGATGTTTTCAGGTCCTTTTGTTACAATAACCATAGCTCGTATATTTTAATCCAATTACATCTCTAATTTTCTACTACAACTAGAATCCTTATGAAAAATCGTGTGATTTTCATTTTCTCGCATTTTTTGTTATTTATTGGAAATCACGTATAAACTGCCACCAACTTTAATAAGAGATATGGTATTTTACACAGAGCTTTGAAGAATTAATTCTTTTTTTAAATAAATTCCTAATAAGTCAAATTCAGTTTTTCTTATGTGAACAAATTAATTTTTAACAAATCAAGTGAACTAATTCATTTGAACGCGTTCAACTGAAATTATGATTTAAGATTTCATTCAATTGCAACAATTCTTTTTATCAAGTTAATCGAACGGAATAAAAAGGAAATCGTTCAGTTTATTAACAATTCGGTTAATAACATAGATTAACAGATTCCTCGATTAATGGCCTCTATTTGGTTAATTTCGAAACAAATAATTTAAAATTCAAATAATTATTCGACCTGAATAATCGATTAAAATAGGTCGACCCACCAGTTAAATTTTAAATATGTATTTTTCTGTTATTTTTTATTTTTAACGCGAAGTTTTAAAAAAGCTAGGGCCTCTAAGCAGAGGTTTAACAAAAAACCTGTTAAAATATATATATTTTTCTCCTTATCAATGAAACACGTAACAAGGTATATATCTAACAAGCACTATGGCGTTACTTATGTTATAAAATAATAATAATTATATAAAACTGCATTTAATTTGAAAACTGTATTTTCTAAATAACAGTTTCATTTAAAATTTATAAAAACTAAAAAATAACATGGAATTTTGTTGCTAATTTAATTTATCAACAAATTTTAATGAAATTGGAACTTCAGTAGAATTAAGTTGTTTAATCAAAAATATTAAAAAATTCGCTTATTTGAATTCTTAAATCCACAAACAGAGCAAAAACAGTGAGGACTTGTCAGGAATATGCATGATTTTTATATCTTTTTTAAGTGGCAGTTCTATGAAACTTTGTTTGTGAATATAGCAAAAACTATTCATATCATATTTTTAAGAATTAGTGATTGAATTTTTTTGAAGGCAGCTCTTGTTTATTTAGGCGATTTTTGTTTTTATTCTGGACAGTGTCTTATAAAGAAAATAACAACCAACTTTATCGACAAAATATCCCACTTCGGTAATAACACTATCTACACTGCGTTTTTAGGGGTTTACTTCCACTGAACAAGTCTGACATTTTCTTGTTAAGAATCGTCAGATTCCTCTGAAAAAACCCAAGATTCGTTAAAAAGCTCAGGATGCTTTGAATTATTATTATTTATTTCATTAATTGCAATTTTAAAGCCCATGGGACCAATTTAGCAAAATTGCAAAAAAAAAACAACTTACTAGCTAATGTACATTAATTTGTATACACTTTGTGTTCTTATTGATGAAAGAAATACATTTATTTTATATTATACGATTAATCGGCAATTTTTCCGAATAATCGACCCGAATAACCGATAAATCAATTTTCTTTATTTTTCGAATAATGACCTAACCGATTAAGTGGGGGCCGAAATGATTTCCAAAATACATTGTTTTTAATTATTTAGTATACACATATACAAAATAGCTTGCATTTTTTGCAGGTCCAAGTCAGTGTTACCAAATTCAAGGGAAATTTGCTCAAATTTGTGCAGAAAGTAGAACAATTTGTAAATAAAAAAATACGCACATAATGCGTAAGTTATTTTCACACAAAATGTGTAAATTCACATTAAAATTATGTGTAATTTTTCCATATTTTTGCGCAAATTTTCAAAAAAAAAATAAAATAAAATAAAATAATTTTGCCAAATATAAAAGAATAAAATCATATATTTTATTAATACAAAATTTTGTAATAATATTTTCTTTAGCAGAAAGTCATCAGAATCTGAAAGTTTTTTTATTGAAAGAGTCCTCAAATTTAGTTTGACTTTTTGCTGATTGCTTTTTTAAAGCCTACACACAAAAAAATAAAATTCATAATTTTTATGAAAATTGTTCATAATTTTTAACGTTCATATTATATATGAAGCTTACTTACTATTTATGAAGTTTTCCTAACTTCACAGTGTTTTTTTATAAATTCGATCATAGTAATAATGAATTATGTCCATAAAAAAAATCATATTTAATGTGTTCAAATTCTTAAATATTATGAAAATTTCATAATTTAAAAATGTTTCTACAATTCCCTATTTTATATTATGACGACGTACATACATAATAAAAACCTGTTCATACGTTTTAAGAACGGGTTCTTAATTACAAAATATTATGAAATACTTCATATTTTACAGGTTACGTTTTCCATAAATATTAAGAAGTAGTTCATAATAATTCAAATAACATAAAATGTAAGAACGGAATTTCTAAAGTAATTTCACGATGTTTTCAAATTTTGAATTTAAAAAATACAAACGCGTAATAAAGAACAAATAAAATTTTACTCAAATATGGCTAAAGATATTAAGATGAATAAAGTTTAGAAATTATAAAACTTAAGAATTTCACTATTTGCACTTTTACAAACGTCTATTAAAATATATAGTTTCATATTTCAAAAAATATCGCGACTTTTTAGAATTATTGAAGGGACTGTGAGTTTAAGTGCTAACTTGCTATGGTTGTAAAATAGCATTTTGAAGTTTAAACCATTTGCAAGTATATCACTTAAATAGCAATTCGTTAATTTTTGCATTTCGTGAACCGAAGTACTTCAGTAAAATGCAACTTCAAAAGTAATTTAGTTAGTTTCAGAATTTTTTAATTAAATAAAAATATAATATTTTCTAAGACAAATCTCAAAAAAAAAGTAAAAAACCGTGGGTAACTTGACATATTTTTGATTTTTCGAATGTTAATATTTTTCTCTGACACGTTATTAATTGTTTATATGTTACATACTATTACAATACGTTGTTATTTTTCCGATTACCCACAACGTATTCAAATTTAATAAGATAAGCACAAAAAGCAGTAAGATGGCAACATTGAAAACAGGTTTGATAAAAATATGCCGTTAGTTTTGTTATAGAAACGATGACGCTGTATTATTTTTGTTATAATAAAAAAACGAAATAGTGTGTTTTTTATCAAAAAAAAAAAAAAAAATAAAGCGTGTAAATAAAATAAAATTACGAATTTTCGTTTTTCGAAAATTTCATAATTTTATATAGTTTCAAACTACACGAAATAAAACTGGTATTAAAAATTTACAATCCGTTATTTATATTTTTTTTAATCTAATTTTAACAATGAATTTTATTTTTTTTTTAATTAAAAAGCAATACTTTAAAAAATAATAATACAACTTTAGAAAAACAATACACAAAGCAAAGTTTTATTTATGTTATGGAGAAGTTCCTAGCATATATGAATAGGTACATCAAATTTATTTATAATAGAATGAATTATTTCCTAACCTTTAAGAAAAGGTACATACAATTCCCAGTATTATATATATTTATGTACTAGTTCCTAAATATTATGATTTTGTACATTGGCAAATTTTTTAAGTACTTTTTCATAAATAGTAAGTATATCTACATATATTTTGAAGGGCACTTCATAATAAACCAGTACACAAACTTTACCACTATTTTTTTTATCAACTATTCATAAATACAACCAGAATTTATGAAAAAGTTCTTAAATTAGTACATTGGCAAATTTTTCATAAAATATTCATAAATAGTATGATTTTGTTTTTTGTGTGTGCCATTTATTTATTTTTATTTTATTTTTGAAAAAGTCGCAGATTTTGAGCCTTACCAAAATAGTAAAAGCCTCAGTTTCTAAATATTTTTTCCATACAAAAATGTTCATGTTCAGAGAAAATTTTCCTATAGTTTCAGATTCTAATAAGAATAAGTGCTCAAAATAAGGAAACTATTTTCTATAGGAAACGGGCACTTTGTGTTATAAAAACGCCCGAGAATCTGTAGAATTGTTCCTAAAGAAAATAACTCAGTTTATGAATACATTTAATAGAATCATTCACACAGAAAACAAATTCATACTATTTATTAATATTTTATGAAAATTTGCCAATGTACTAATTTAAGAACTTTTTCATAACTCAGGTTGTATTTGTGAACAGCTCATTAAAAAAAATACTGGGAAAGTTTGTGTACTCGTTTGTTATGAAATGGTTCTTAAAATATCTGAAGATATACTTATTATTTATGAAAAAGTACTTAAAAAATTTGCGAATGTACAAAATATTATTATTAAGCAGCGAGTGCATAAATACATATTATACTGGGAATTTAGTTAGGAAATAATTCATATAATAAATTAATTTTATCTAACTATTCATATAAGATAGGAAACTCTCCATAACATAAATAAAAATGTTCTGTGTATTGTTTTTTTTAGAGTTTTATTATAATTTTTTCATGAATTTGAATTTAAAGTTAACAAAAAAAAAATAATTGTTAAAATTAGGCAAAAAACAAGTAAAAAAGGGCTAAATTCGGCTGTGCCGAATCTTTGAATACCCTGCACCAATATCCTAAAAAGATGTTCTCTACTGTTTTTGATACAAATAATATAAGAAAACTTTTGAAGTAAAATTATGTAGGTGAAAAAATTTTTTGAGGTGAAAAACTTTTTTAGATGTGAAAACAACTTTTTTGGAAGAAAATTTAGAGGTGAAAAAAATTATTGAGGTGAAAAGTTTTTTGTTGTGAAAAAAAATTTTAGTGGTGAAAAAATGTGAAAAAAATATGAGAAAATATGTTATGTACCAGTCGCTACTATGAAATTGTACTAAATTTGTATGGGCAACTCAGAGACACCTTTACACTTTCACTAGTTTTTTTAACCATGGACTGCACAAAAAAAAAACATTTTAAAGCATAGTTTTTGTCAAATACTCAATTTTGTTCCGGCTAATGGGGACTAGCTCTGCAGCTGAATATGCCTATGGAGAGAATGTACTTTCTGATGCGCCACGAATTGATAAATAGTTGCAACGAATATTCTTTCTTTGAAAATTTAAATTGTGTCTGTCTAATGGAGAGAATACAGCAAATAAATTAATTTGTTAAAGAATGAACATGAGTTGTAACTATTTGTCAATAGATGGCCCATCAGAAGGTGCATTCTCTCCATTAGGCATATTTTGCTGCAGAGCTAGTCTCCATTAGCCATATTGTGCTACAATATGCAGAAGAGTATTATTGATTTTCTATTTTCTTCGTAACATAAATGATAATTGCCAAAAACTATGAAAAATATATGTTTTGTGTGCATATTATATCTTAATTTTTTAAATCAGTATTCATTTAGATGTTTAAGAGCACAATATTGCACTTTATTCATGTGTATTTTTTTATGAAAGAAAACATTAACAAAAATATACATTTGCCAATCCCTCAATTCTCAAAAATACAAATGGAACAAAAAAATACTATTTTATTACGTCAAACATTTGAAAATTTGACTTTAAAACTATGTAATAAGTCTACAAGTAACATCTTAATGCATTAGAATTTGACGTTTGTAGTTAATTTAATATTTTTGGTAAATAAATTAATTGAAAGCCTAATCCAAGGCTATATCGCCATGGGGTGCCACCTATTCAAAAGTAGCGGCACTAAGGCAATTATGCATTTTGCTCCTTCTTTATATATCAATTTCTTTGGACCTAGCCATAGGGCAGGGTATTGTTTTAGTTAATTCTGCGATACCTATTCAAAAGTAGCGGCACTAAAGCAATTATGTATTTTGCTCTTTCTTTAGATATAAATATCTTTGGTTACAAAAATAAAAAAATACATTTTATGGAATAAAACGAAAAACCAACAAAGCTTAACAGAAAAACCCAATCAGGAGATATTTTAAATGGAAAATCCAAAGAAAATGCATCGGGAAAAATTATGAAAATTTCATATAACGATTTTTAAATAGTTACGTCTATGAAAATGCCGATGTTCTACCCTTCTGTAGGTACGCCATGTCGTTGCAAGCCAGATTTGTTGAGAAACTTGAGCTACACGATAATTTGCTTGTCAGCCAAATATACGAAAACGAGAAAAACACCATCAATGGACGTATTAACGACAATCCAGCTCCTCTGGACCTTACCTCATTCTATATGAGCCCAGCCTCCAGCAATCATAGGGGCTGAATATGATATACGTATATACTAAATTTTGCATGAACTGTAATATGAATATGTTTTGTCAATTTATGTAACGAACTTTTGTTATTTAGTTTTAGTAATGTTATTTATTTAGTTTTAGCAATGTTAATTACAGAGGTCTGCTCTGTTAGCGACTTTAACATTGTTGATTTTTACGTTAACTTAGTTATCAGAGTAACACACATATAGCTCTTCTCAAAGTATGTAAGACAATAAATGTAATCGAACAATAAGAAGACTTAATAACATTTTTACTTACTTAACAGAAAAAACAAGTAAAAAAGGGCTAAATTCGGCTGTGCCGAATCTTTGAATACCCTCCACCAAAGGAGATGAAGATGATATACGTATATACTAAATTTTGCATGAACTGTAATATGAATATGTTTTGTCAATTTATGTAACGAACTTTTGTTATTTAGTTTTAGCAATGTTATTTACAGAGGTCTGCTCTGTTAGCGACTTTAACATTGTTCATTTTTACGTTAACTTAGTTATAATAGTATGTAAGACAATAAATGTAATCGAACAATAAGAAGACTTAATAACATTTTTACTTACTTAACAGAAAAAAAAAAAATAGATACAGGAAAATTGTACAAATTTGTATGGAAAATTTAGAGGTACCTTCACATTTTTACTCATAACTTTTGAACCGCTAAACCGATTTTGCTCATTTTAAATACCAAACTGCTCGGGAGGATGTTCAATAATCTGGGTAAAAATAGGCACCCCCGCTTGCGTCTTCGCGTCGTGATCGTGATTTCAACAGACAGACAGACGGACAGACAGACGGACATCGCTAAATCGACTTAAAATTGCATAAGGATCACGAATATATATACTTTATTGGGTCTTAAACCTATATTTCGACATATTACAAACGGAATGACAAACTGATATATACCCTCACCATATATGGTGGAGGGTATAAAAATAGATACAGAAAAATTGTACAAATTTGTATGGAAAATTTAGAGGTACCTTCACATTTTCACTCATAACTTTTGAACCGCTTGACCGATTTTGCTCATTTTAAATACCAAACTGCTCGGGAGGATGTTAAATAATCTGGGTAAAAATAGGCACCCCCGCTTGCGTCTTCGCGTCGTGATCGCCATTTCAACAGACAGACAGACAGACAGACGGACATCGCTAAATCGTCTTGAAATTGCATAAGGATCACGAATATATATACTTTATAGGGTCTTAAACCTATATTTCGACATATTACAAACGGAATGACAAACTGATATATACCCTCACCATATATGGTGGAGGGTATAAAAATAAATACATTCATGATTGGTCACACATAATTTATTATTTAAAAAAATCTTGGTACAACTCTCTTGCATCCACCAGAATTTTTTACACATAACAAATACTTATGTTTTCTTTATTCAATTGTTTATTAATTCCACGTCTTGATAAATATTTTTAGAAGTTAATTTATAACATTATAAAATTTTGTTTTATGTTTTTTAATTTCTTGAATTTTTTTAAATGTCAATATTTTTGATGTTAGTAAATTTAGAAAATTTGTTCGTAAAATTTAAATTTATCAGCAAAATAAAAAAATGTACGCACAACGCAATATCTGCATCTCATTGTATTTGAAAGATTGTACAAAATAATTTTAAGCATTCGGTGTTTATATTTACTCACTATGCGTTATTTGTATTTATTAAAATTTGTCTACCAGTGCAGTAAGATATAATATATTTTAGATTTAGCACTGGACTTATAATGGCACATTCGAATTGATTAACCAGAAATAAAATTATAATCTAATAATAATTGATGAATTACATATCAAAAAAAAAAATAAATAAAATAAAATCAGTAATATGGATGAGCATAAAAATATATAAACATTGATTGAGAAAAAAAATTTAAATAAAAGAGTTAGAATTTAAGTATTTGTACAATTAGAATTATTGATTTTCAAAATAATTAAAAATTGCTTTTTTTAACAAAATTGCGTTGCTTGTATTTTGGATGTTATAAGGAAGTTGGTTCCAGAGATGCATGGAAAAAATAAAAAATTGACGTTCAGAAGGTAGATAACAATGCCGAATATGAATCAAAACTTTACCTCTATTAGACCTCACAAAGAAAAGTTTTTTGAATAAGTAGTTTGGTTGACCTGTATACACTATTTTCTGCAAGAACATGAGGCTCAAGCACTTTAAAAGATTCTCAAATGATACATTAAATATTTTTTTGGAAAACTAAGAAACTCTATCATGCCTCTTCAATCCGAAAACATATCTTGCAATGTTGTTGTATGTAGTTTTCAGTATACGCTTATCAGAAGAGTCGCAACCGGCAAATAGTTCACAGCCATATAGTAAGGTGGGTACCAGATAAGTTTTTGCCAATAACATTTTTATCTTGATCGGCGTAAAATGTTGATTTATCCATAGCGTTCTTAGCATGACATACGTTTTACCAGCTGCAATCTTGATTTGATCTGACCATGAAAGAGTTGTGTTAAATGTAATGCCTAGATTCTTAGCTTTACTTACAATATTAATTGTAGACATCCCAAGAAGTACGGTTAAATGATTAAGGCATACAGTAGGCGTCCTACAGATAGGAATACATATTGATTTTAAAGGGTTTAAGCGCTGTTGCCCAATCATGAACTCTCGCAAGGTCAGAATTTATCTTGCATAAGCAGTCGTTAAGAGCAGAAAATTTGCAGCCTATAAAAAGTTGAATATCATCTGCATACATTTTAATATTCTTGAACCTCAGTTGTTGTGGTAAATCATTAGAGTACATTAAGTATAACAGCGGTCCAAGAATTGATTCCTGAGGAACGCCTCTTGCAACTGGCAACCACGAAGAAAATTTTAAATTGTTGAAAACAGATTGGTATCTTCCAGTTAAGTATGTAGAGATAAGTTTAACAAATGGAAACGAGAAGTTAAAAAATAATCGTAGCTTTGAGCAGAGTATATCATGGTGAACAGTATCAAAGGCCTTAGAGTGGTCTAGTAATACTAGAAATGAAGCTTGATCATCATCTGTAATAGTTCTTATTTCCTCTACGACATCTGAAAGTGCAGTTATGCAACTACGATTCGGTCTTAACCCAGACTGACGGCTTATTAGTAAACCTTTATCAAGAACATGGTGCAATATTTGTTTATATATTACGTGTTCAAAAACTTTTGAAAGGTATGGCAGAATTGCAATAGGACGATACTCATTTGTCGCTTTCGGTACTGGAATTATTTTTGCATATTTCCAAGTAATGGGGAAAGTACTAGTCATTATGATGGTATTAAAGAAATGTGTTACATGAGAAATTACAATTGGTAAGAGGATTTTGACAAATCTAGGATTGATATTATCGTAACCAATAGAATTTGATTTTATAAACAAAAAACCATTCACAACGTTCATTTTCGCGAAACATTAAAAATTAAACTGATTGATATTAGTTTCAGCGTCCATATAATTATTATAAAAGTGGCTATTGACATCAGGCATATCTATGTTGACAAACTTTACATTTAGTTCTTCAATATCTAAGTAATCAACGTTACAAAATGATTGTTTTGTTAAACCAATTTTCCGAATTTCTTTCCACATCTTGTTACCCCCAACAGCAGTATTAAATTATATTAAACAAAAATTCTATAAAATGTATTAAATTTACAAACATTTTTAAAAGTGTACCGAAACTTGTAGAAAAACGAAACGTTACAAAAAATATATGTGGTTTATTTTTTTTAAATATTCCCAGCAAAAACTGACCTTACCAAATAATGAGTCTAGTAATCTAAACTCCAAGGTTTTCACGTATTACCCTTTATATTATAATTCAAACTTTTTTTATATAGGATGTCTCAAAAGTAAGGTGTTATGCTTACGCCCAAGCTTACGAAAAAATAAAGAATAATGGGTTACGCGTATGCATATTGATAATGGGTCCCTAATAACCAATTCTAATTTAATTTTCCGTAAGAAATTGAGTAACACATTATTTTTTAACTCCTAGTAAGCAGTTATTATTAAACTATGAAGTATTGTGAATTCCAATTTCTGATCCACTTTTCTTTCAAAAGATAATATATAAATTAACCCCACTTTTAATTTTTGTCATATTTGGCCCATTTTTTAACCAATTTTCTTAAATGTGACTTGAATCGACAGAGGATATTTGCTGCATTCACACAATACTAATAATTTGGATCAATATGGTCTCAGAGCCAATAGGATCACCAAAAATTAATATATATTTTTGCATAATTTTTGGAGCACATTTTCTTGTATCCTATTGGACAACACAAAGGATCAAAATTTTGGTAGGACATAGTCCATCCCTTTAATTTTTAGAAACATCGAGATATTTGGAATTGGTTTAATCCATTTTTTAAAGGATACTCATACAATTTGGGATATATGTATCCCATGGGTCGTCAAAGATCAAAAAGAATAAGTGTTTGCTCAGGTTTAGAGATTTGTGTGCGTATTGAAGTTCAAGTAATTTTTTTTGATTGATCTTTAAAATTTTAAAAAATTGTATTTAAAGAATATTTCGGAACTACAGTTAAAACTCTATTTTTGACCAGTAATTTTAAAATGTTTGTCATATTCGTGATCTAAATACAAAAAATAATTATTCGACACTACTCTAAACTAATTTGTAGGCTTTCTTCTGTTCACTTACATGTTAAATTGTACATAAAATACGCATTTAAATTCATAAATTAATAAAATACACATAAATAAAAAAGTTATTTAAACTATTTACAATGTCTTATTATTATTTATATAATTAATAGGAAAGGTAAGCCATTACAGATAATTTATTATTATTTAATTCAAAATAATAAAATAATTAAAATATTATAGGTAATACATTATTTCTATTTTGAAAATAATGTTGGATGTAAGGAGTTCTTATTACAAAGTAATGTATAAAGTAATGATATGTTATTACCATGTTGTTGCTCGGTTGTATTCAGTATAGATGCGAGCTAGCTAAATTTGAAAAATTTTTCAAAGAAATTTATTGAGAACTTATTTTGCTAACCCCACAGGTATTTAATGGAATTATTTATTCCTTTTAAAACAATAAAATTCGTGATTCTAATTGTATCATTTTTTTTAATTAAAAATTTCATATTATAAATTATAAAAGGTAATTATAAAAGGAAATTATAAAAGGTAAAATTTTCTCCTAGATGGACCCCTTCCGAAAGCTTTTTATATTTTTTTATTAAAAAAAAATTGAAATTTTCCTTTAAAAATATAATATGTTTTAAAATATGTATTATAATAAAATTTTTTGGTCCATTGGTTGGTCCATCTAGATGAAATTTTTATGCAGAATAACATACTTTTCAATTTGGTTTGAGAAAAATGCTATTGAAGAGTACCATCGATTTATGCAACCATTTTTTTTTTTCAAATATTGAAAGGTTTAAAATCGGGTTGTCCCCATAATATAAAAAATAAACTATTTTTTTAATTTAACTTTAAGGGTGCATACAACATAAATTATTTTTTCTGTGTGTATAAAATGCTTTATTTTATATTTTTATGTTTTAATAAACTTGATTTGACTTCCAAATGAACACTATAGGTTTTTTTTTTTTGTTTTTGAAAAACAGTTTTTAGAACGAAATACATGGCAACACTGAAAAGCGCTTATATCGTAATTTTATAAAAAATTTAAACAATTAGCAGGTAATGATACAAACTTTGGATAAAAATTAATTTATTAAATTTTATTTGGGTAAAAAACTGGATTTTTATTTTTTTTATATAATTTCAAGAAAATTTATGCCGGCACAAAATTTTTTCAATAAGTATACTCAAAATAGTTCCCAGCAAAACTTTGGTAATGGGTGCGATATTCTCATGCGTTACCTTGTTATGATAGCTCGTTACCTTTTCCATTATTTGCAAGCATAAAGTAATAAGTTACTGATGATTGATTACGTAATATATAATTTATAAATGTAAGGTAACAATTAAAATATTTTTGAAAATCTCTTTTTAGATACATTACTTTGTTTTTTTTTTGTAAGCAAAAGGGTAATATATGTTTGTTTTGACAAAATGTATGTATGTCTATAGACACTTTTTGTATGAATGTGCTTGTGTGTGTGTTTATGAAGTTCTTGTAATTTGAATTGAAATAATTTTGTATATAAACAAACAATTTCAATAAAAAGCCAATTGAAAATTTTTTGAAAATTTTTGTTTTGAAACAGACTTGCTGTCTGTTAATATTTAATAATATAATATTTAATATTATATTTATGAAATGTGTTTCTACAAAACCACCCCCTTTTTATAGATAAGCTACTATTTTGTTTTAATTATGATTACATTTGTTGTTTTTTCTGATTTATTCAACGCTGACTTTTTGTTGAGTGATTAAATTTGCAGTAAACATAATCGAAATATGATTCAAAGTGATCCGAATTACGCGTTCAGTAACATGATGCTGATTTTATTCTACAGTGAATTTTGTTGAATTATTAAATGTGAACAAGAATTTTTGTGTATGATTAAATCAAGAAAAAAGTTGATTTTGCAGTTCTCTGGTATGTATGTACACTAGGGTGGGTACAAGGTATGTTTGATTCTATCTTTCGGGGTACCCCATAAAATGTGTAAATGGGCTAGAAAATGTGATTGGCTAAATTTCAGCTCAATCTGTTAACATATTTTGTATTTCAGTGTAAATAGAAGTTGGTGTTCAATCAAGAGTGGCGAGTGTATAATAATCATTTGAATTGCACGTTTTAAATAGTAAAAATATTTCATATATTAAATATTAATAAACACTTTCATTTTATTTTTAGAAGGTAAACAATATGCATAACTGAAATCTACAGCAAGCAGTACATCAGAGGAACAGAAGGCGATGCAAGAAGATACAGGCACAGATTACAATTTTCCACACCGAGAGGAAGTATGACCAAAAAAAAGAGGATGTACTGTCCGAAGAGATCGTTAGTAAAAAATTGTGTGTACTATTAGGTAGATGTAATATTTCTGGCAGAAATGCGGTGCGTATTATAGCAGCTACAGCATAAGCATTAGGTAATGATCCACAGAATTTTGTTATAAGCAGAAGTGCCATAAAAATGCTTCAAAATAATGAAAATTTATATGATTTTAGTTTACGAAAAACTTTCATTAACTTAAAAATATGGAGACATTTTCCTTAATTTTTTTCTTTATTTAGGTCAAATGTTCTTTAAAAACAACAAGAAATTTATTTCATGTTAGTAAAACATCTTAAATGTTAAGAATTTATAAATTAAAAAAAAAGGAAATTTAAAATTATATGAAAATATAAAATTTAAATATGGAACTTCTTTACATTTGTTCAAACATTTTACCTTATTTAAACCAAGCATGTTAAATTCCTAAATTTAAGGAAATGTTTTCTTTAGCATTCCTAAAAAGGTTTGGAATATATTTATCCTATACAATTTTCAATTGGTTTATAGTTTATATTGTGTAACCAATTTAGTTTATACCATCAACATTTAAGTAATAAATTTCAAATTGAAAATATTTGTATGTGTAAACGAAAATAATGATAATAAATTTAGACGAAATTTACTTACTTTTAATAAAAATTTACTTAACTTAAGCAAATTCCCAGCAAAAACATGGTAATGACATATCATTATTTTATACATTTCTTTGTAAAGAGTACTCCTTACATTCAGCATGCTTTTAAAAAAAAATACTGTATTACCTATAATACGTTTCTTATTTTATTATTTTAAATTAAATAATAAAAATCTACCTGTAATGACTTACCTTTTCTATTATTTTAATATAAATAATAATGAACCATTGTTTATACGTAGTTTAAATAATTTTATTTATTAATGTGTATTTTATTAAATTATGAATTAAAAAAGTTTAATAAAACAAACTAACATGTACGTGAACAGGAAAAAGCTTACAATTTAGTTTAGAGTAATGTCGAATTAATTATTTTAACTTGTTTGTGTTATGACACATCTTGTATCAGTATCCTGTAAGAAATGAAGTGAACCAATTAAAGGAATGGACCACGTCCTACCAAAATTTGTATTTAGTATTTTTCAATAGGATTCAAGAAAATATGTACGAACAATTTTATAAGATTATAATTATATAAAAACGAAAAATGTGACATTTATAAACCATTACTAGACCCATTATTTGGTAAGGTAAAGGGTATACGTAACTTAAGTTAAAATTTCTTTGGAACCAAATCATTCCCAAATTTCTTAATATATAGCTAAATTACTTAATATTTAGTAAATATTTTTCTGAGTGTAGAAATATATATTGACAAAATTGATTAAAAATAAACTTTAAGTTATTAAGGTTAAGAAAAAATATATCTTTTGATAGTATCCAAGCTCTTATGAAAATCAATGACATGGAAATAGCATTTCATATTTTTTAATCTTAATTGATATGTTTTGAATTTAAAATAATATTTTTAAAATTTAAAATGCGACTGTTCCATTTACAATTCCTTTTTTTTAAATAAAAATGTTGTTTTTTAAATAAATGTTCATTACTTGTTAATTACTAATTAATTTTTAATTAGTCAGTTGATATTAATAAAATAAAGGCATATGAAGATATCAACTTAGTAATTTATAAGTTGAATTTGATGCGGAGAAATGCTTAGGAGTTTTGTAATTATATATATGGAGACTACTGAAATTGAAAAGCTGTATTTTAGAGACAGAGTTACCAAGCCGAGTACACCCAGAAAACAGATTCGTACTGACAACCGAATTTGTTGCCAATCGAATGAAATTCGATTGTCACGATGCATCTGTTTTCTCTGTGTGTGTTTATGTAGGGAGCTATCAATGTTGGCTTGTGTCATTCCCATTCAAATTTGATATAAGTAACGTTGAGCGTTAACACTAAACGTTGGCTTATGTCAAACTTATATGGGAATGACATAAACCATATTTGATAGCTTGCAGCATAAACACAGCTAAATTTTCATAAGATCCTCAAGTTTAAACTGATATAAATTTTTAAGCAATTAATTTTAAAAAATCACTGTTCCCAAAAATAAGTGGTCTCTTTGCAGAAATATTGCAAAAATGCAAAAAGTTATTATTTATATAAAACACGTCTTTGATTTAAAAAAATTGTGCAGCTTGAATCACGTACACCGTGAACTTTGAAAAGTTAAAAACAGCACAGATATCATGAGAACATGGAATAGCCACGTACAAATGTTTAGTCAGACAACCATTTCAAAAACGATTAGATTATTTCACAAACTTTTGGAATGACTGCATATGTAATTTATAAAACATGGATTTAAATTCAAGAACACCAAATGAAAGTGAAGAAATATTTGTTAAATATCAATAATATTTTTAATTGCGTTTAGTATTTTTAATTTAAATTGACCTTTTTGAGTCTCAATTGCGATTTTTTTAATTTTCTTTGTAATTTTTTTAATTCACATTGTGTTCTTTTATTTATTATTTTGTTTTAATCTCAATTGGCATTTTTGGACAATTTCGTCTACATATATGAGTAGTTTTAAATGTTGATTTTGCCAGCACTGAATTAAATATATTCTTTTTATAAAAAATATTGGTTTTTCGAATTTAATCTCTATATCTATACCTACATGATAGTGTAGCACGCGTCGTATAAAAAAAATTAATACAATTGGAATCACTAATTTTATTGTTTTAAAAGAAAATATACAATTTTAATAATTATATTAAAGACCTGTGGGAGGTAGCTAAATAAATATTTAACTAAATACAAATCGGCAAACCAAACTACTTGTGGTTGTTTCCGTTATTTTAATAATTAAAATTCTAGCATACAATTTTAATCAATGAATTCTTTTAAATCACTGTTTAATAGTGTGTGTATTTGTTAAAATTAATTGAAACATAATTTTGCATAAATTTTTCTTAATCTACTCTGTACTTTATCCCTAGTTAGTACAATGAACTTACCTTCCTAATCATCCCCTTAGACTTCAGTATCTGATATAAATCGACTCAATGTAAACCATTAATATGAAAAAGGGTGTTTTGACATAACGAAAAAAATTTAAAAATCAACAATATTCAACGCTTGTATTCGCGCCCATTTGCTGTCACCATCTCAATACATCCACTCTCGTATTTATATATTCCTTGTTAAGGCTTGCCGTCTTGGGGGTTTGTCCCCAAATTTGGGGATTTTTTATAAGTCATAGGTATAAAGATTAGGGATGGATGATTTTTTTCGGAATTTAAAAAACATTTGGAAATTTTTATGAGATATTTAACATAACACACTTTAAAATCAAATTAACATGCAAAACAACAACAAATGTTCTCTGTAACTATCATAAAAGAAGCAACACTCAGGAAATTCTTCCTTCTAATTAATATGTAGCTTGGAAAGGAGGAGGGTGCTGCGATGTGTATGAGGAATAGAAAACTCAGAGATATAATATTTCTACATCGATGTTGCCGTTGCTGGGGATCAAACCAGCAAACCTCAAGTTCAACTAATTTTCTTACGGGAAGATTTAAGTATCTACACCCAGAAAACAGTATCAGTTGTGGCAACCGAATTTGTTGCCAACCGAATTCTGGCGGTTACGACAACTATCTTCATATTAAATTATATGTTTAGTTGTGAAAGCCAATATTAAGTTGTCTAATTTAATATTTATATTAAACATTTATATTATTACGTTCCACAAAATTTTATTTAAAAAAAATTATTTTTAGATTTTTCCGATATCGAACCTGGGCATTCAGATTCATAATTCACGCCCTTGCTTACTGCACGATAATTGAATTTAATTTTCTTTTAATTAAAAAAAATAATTTTCAAATGTTTGCTTTTACTGAGATTTGAGCTCGGAAATTAAGAGTACCAGGTTAGCTCTCTACCCACTAGCCCACAAACACTTATAAATTTTGATGACCAATTTTGAATTTAAACAATTTGTTAGGAAATGAAATATTAGTATACAATTTTTTATCAATACCAATCATTAGTTACGTCTATTATCATACAATCCACAATTCGATTGCTTCTACTAAAACCCTAATTAAATGATATATTTGATCAGAATAACCGAACTTGTAGTTACCACTTTTGAATATCGACAATTTTGTAATAAATTTGATAGATTGTACCAAATTTCTAATATATTCACTAAAAAAAATGGTTGCTTCCACCGCATACAAATTTTAAATTAATTTTATTTTAAAATATGATTGGAAATACCAATAATTAAATAATAGGATTGATTTTTACTTTCTTTCCCCTTATTTAATTCCCAATACAACATTTTTGCTTTATTAATAGATTTGAGGCTATTTCAAATAAAATTAAATCCTCACAAATAAATGATAGTGGTTTTGATCGAATTGCAAACAATATTTTCTCTGGGTGTAGTTTTAAAAATTATTTTGTTTGAACCAATGTTATATTAAATATAATTTTCAGACGCCATTTGCTCAAAAATGACACATTAAATTTTTCGAATTCTACAAATTGTTTAAATTCTAAGAAAAAAAGATACTCTTGAATAGTATCTTAAAATTTCTTTTCAGTAAAAATAAGTTATTTTGCCAAAAGTCCACCAATATGCTTTCGTACAAAAATTTGGAATTTACAATTTTAATTTCTCTCAAAATATATATATAAAAAAGCTACTGAAAGAGATTTTTGGCACATTTGGAGAATAGTTTTGTTTTTAACAAAAATATATTTCATTATTTAAATAAACTAAATTTATATAAATTAACCTATCTTACGATTATTGTAATTTATATATTTAAGACAAAATTCTATAAATATAGCGTGCCCAGGATTTTGTTTCGGGAGGGCCCAATTTATTTTTTCTATAAATATTTTTTAACAGCTGGTAATTTCAAAACCTAATTTTCGGCCTATATGAATCATTTAAAACAAAATTTATAGCTCTTCACAAAAAACCTTTATTTAAAACTTATTTATCAGAGACAGAGATCTAATGTATACGTTTAATATAGAACAATGTATAAACACACTCAGAATATTATGTAGTTTACTGTTTGCAGTTTAATAAAAATTGTTTTTGTTCCAATTAAAAAAAAGGAACATACATTTATTTTTAAAAGAAATATCTATTTTAACTTTTTTCTAAATTTGTTCAAGATTATTTACTATCATTTACCGATTTTCTTCAGTTTCATTTATTATTTTCGTTTGTTTGAAAATTAATAGAAAAAATATTCAGAAAATTCAATTTTTTTATTTAAATTGTTCGTTTATATACAAAATTATTTCAATTCAAATTACAATAACTTCATAAGCACACGTACTATTAAAATAAAAAGTAATTATACTGGTTTTTAAAATAAATATAATTTTTTTATATTGTTTTTCTGTTATTTAAACTTAATAAAAGATAACACTGTCAACACTTTTGTCTGGGTCTACGTCTATACAATATACAGATATTAGAGCCAATACAGTATGTCTTACTTCGCTCATTGAATTTCTTAAGTACGTGTTGATTATTTTTGTGTTATAAAGCTTCTCTCCGCTACAAATTCACAATAGGTTTTGAAATTTCTTTGAAAAATATTTATAGAAATTTGGAAACCTGAATTTAGCTTAGACGTTTTAGGGTTTTGTAGTTGGCGGCCTGTGACCGCCATGTTGTTTCGGAGGCATCTGTTTAATCTGTTTTTTATTAATCAGTTACTGATGCCAAAGCACCATGACAAGTTACACGATTGAGCGGCATATCCAAATAATAAAACTTTATTATCAAAATTTTGGCCGAAAAATCATCTTTATGCAAAAGTTATTGTTTGGTGCGGATTTTGCGCTGGCGGCGTCATTGATCCGTATTCCGAGCGCTACAGAACGATGATAACCGATTTCTTTTGGGCCAAATTGAACAATATGGACGTAGATGGCATGTGGTTCGAGTAGGATGGCTCTACTTGCCACATAGCGGAAGCCACAATGCCCGCTCTTATTTAAAACCACTATAACCACTCAAATAGATTTGTGTGTGTGATTTGCTCGCGTGCCATTTCTCCACACACGACGAACAAATTACAATAACCTTAAACTTTTAAAGAAAACATGAATTGTGAAGCTGATGATGCAATTGCTTTCTTGATAATTTATGTTATTTGTGTACGCTACATAAACTAATAATTAAAAAAACAAATGGACGAACGATTGGTTTTTAAGAACAAATAATCCTTCACATGTAGTATGATTAAAAAATATCGAAATTAGAACTCCAGAACACTATATACTTTTTTCTTTGTATGTTTCGTTTACGTGACGTTTTGTGGTAAGCTAATATGAGAAAATTTTCAAATGTCCGCGCACAATTCTACTAATACATCAAATCACAAGAAATTATAAATTTTTTATTTCTTGTGATTTGTGCGCGCAGACTTTTCAACTTTATTTTTTGCAATTCCAATTGATTTTCTTTGAAAGACTAATTGATTTTTTTTAGCAAGTGCAAGTGTGTTTTAGCAGATTAAACGGAAATTTGCTAAATTTGTCCAGGACCCCTGGGCATACCACTGAACACGCTTTTCATCACTTTTATGAAATAGCTTCCATCATACGTATGAAGTGTTACATTGAGCAGAAGGCTATGACGTTTTACCACATTTATGAAGTTTTTCATTAATATGATACAGCTTTTTCTTTAAGTGCAGTCAGCTAAAAACGTTTTTTCATAAGTGAGGATTTATTGGGAATGTTTTTTGGTTTGTTTGGGACAACGAAAAAAAATATCTGGTAAGCCTATAAATGTTAATCATATAGAAGTCTCCCAGAGAGTGAATTTTGTTTGTTGTTTTTGTGCAAAAAGGTCGTTTGTTGCAGATGAACCCATTAAACCTATCCATGTTACATGTTTTCGTTTTTTTCTACTGTTTCCATTGTGATTTCAGCTTCATTGGTAATGCACAGGTTGTTATTTTTTCCCCGTTTATATTTTGCAAATATTTTCCTTTTTTTGTGCAAAAAATATATTCCCTGCTGTGTGATTATCAACCATCATAAATTATTTAAATGGCAAAAACAAAAGTGTTTTTTGGCTCAGTGAAAATTAAGAAAATTTTTTTTAGTTGGCGTCTAACAAATATTTTTTATAATCCAGGCAACCCTCACAAATAACGAACAAAATGCGTACGTTCGAGGTAGGTTGGAGGGGATATCCATCGCCAGTGGGACACATGCACTAAGAGAGATACAAAATTTAAAAAAAAAGAAATATATTTTGTGCAGTTTTCAAAAACCATTCATTGACAATCACTTTGACGAATGTGGTTACATAGAGATGTAAAATTATGCTTTTTGGGTTGCTAAAACATATTAGGAATCTGGGAAATTTTGCAATAACTTTCTCAAATCAAGTATTAACTTCCTTAAATCAGGTATTTAACAAGTGTAAGAAAAACATAATTTTGTTTTAGGGGATTGCTTTGATTACCAGATGACCCTTGGAGCTACAAAGAGTTGATGGATCACTGACTAAATACTTTCAATTTATACCGCATCGGCTGAAAAGTCCGTAGTATAATTAATAAAACAACAATTTTTGGCAAATTTCGACATTATTCATAAACATTAATCTCCCTTAAGAGGGATACAATCACTCCAACATCTCTCTAACATTTCGATACCATTTGATAACACTCAATAAAAATATAATGTTATCTTTGGCCTCAAAATAGTCCTCTGTTATGAAAATCACCTCTTCATTCGAACGAAATCTCTTTCCAGCGAACATTTTTTGAGGTAAAAATCACTGGTAGCTTAATCTGGCCAGTTCGGTGGATGTGGCAGCAATTGCAAGTGTAATTCGTCCAATTTGACCATTATTCGGAATCACCGATACGTTGTTATTTTTCGTCCACTGTGAGCAAACGCGGCATCCATTTCGAAACCAGCTTTCTCATGGACAAATGGCCATACAAAATAAATCCTACACGTTCCTTCGATATTTTTAGGGTATCAGCTATCTCTTGCAAATTCACTTTACTTACTGTCTGCCAAAAGGATTTTGTGAACATTTTTGATATTTTCCGGTATCACCACTTTTTGTGGCGACCAGAGCGTTCGGCGTCATCGGTGTTTGTACGACCACGTTTAAAGTAAGCAATCAAACCATTTGTCTCGATGGAACACAGTCGGGATAGTACTGATCAAGACAAACTTTTTGCTTGAGCAGTGTTTTTTCCAATCAAAAGCAATGATAAATTAACACACAAAATTGCTTTGAATCAATTGTTTTCAAAATCGCAAAAGTAGCGTCACTAAAATACCTGTAACTTGTTTATTAATAAACGAATTGTCATTTAATTTTGATAGGTATTATCTGAAGGTTGATAGTTACAAAAAATAAATATTGATTTTTCAATAGTGGCGCCACCAATGTGTCATCATACGGATTTTTCAGCCGATGTGTTAAAATATGTTTGTTAATAAATAGGGACAAGTGCTTTCATTACCGGTATTATTTAATTTACGTTTTTACAATAAATTATGTAATGCTGTACACTGAGAGAGTTATATGCATAGTTTTAATAAATTTTTACATTAAATCAATGAATTTTTAGTAGAATTCGGGCACGGAAACTTTTCATTCAAATACACTCCAATATATTTTCCGTTACCGACTGTAGTTTATATAAAAGAATTAATTTAATTTTAACTATTTGAATCAGTCATTCAAAAAACAAACTATAAAAATTTACAGACATTCAGTAGGAGTTGATATTTTTTGATAAATATAAAATTTGTGTTTTCTGTTTCTAAAAAAAGTCATATAATTCCTTTTATATTTTTTTTTATCAAAATAGTTTGTTTATATACAAAATTATTTCAATAAAATTTACAAGAAATTATTCAAATATACATACACACAGAAAACAAAAATATATATGTTACATCTTTGTGTGTTGTGTAAGATTACATGTGTTTGTAAGATTACATACAAATAAAAAAAAAAATCAGTTTTTTCTACATTTTGTCAGTCAGAATGGTTATTTTAAACGACTTTCGATTGCTTTTACTACTTTTGTCGATTATTAAACAATGATTGAAAATAAACAATAAAATGGATTGAATATAATAAGAGATCAGTAGTCCTCTTTTTGATTGTATTTCCGATAAATTTAATGTGTATTTTAGATTATTTTTAACGAAATAATATCGTAAGTGTATGTTAATGCAGTTTTTCATAAAATTTTATGAAAAATTTATTTTTACTTTATGAAGCTTTTTCATTATATATACAAAAATTTCATTTATTAGTAAAGGAAAGCTTCATTAGTTTACTGAAAAATTTCAGAAAAATTTAACCCAATTAAATTCTCTCTGTTTAAAACCACAAAATTGCCAACTCTAATTAAAAAAGTTAGCAATACACATGTTTTCTAAGAAAAAACGATAAAGTTAAATTAATTGGCAGTTTTAGATATTTTATATTAAAAATTTATATATATCTTTCTTAAAAACCGATTCAATGCAGGTACGATACCGGTATTTAGGGAAAAGTTTTTGGAATACCGGTATTTTGTGAAATCAATTCCTGTGTTTTGTGAAATTAGTATTGATATCGGTAATCAGTTTGAAAGGGTTTTGAGAAGGATAACATTCTTTGCCACGAGTTAGTTATAACCTAACTCCACTGTAATTTTATTCGTAAAGATGAAATTATAAAGTACACCAAATACGCACTCTGATACATATAATTTTTAATAAATTAGATTAGTCCTACTTATTGATACAACAACCAAATACAAACTCAACCATAACAAATGTTTACAGATGTTCCTGTTTTTCGAAAAGATTCTTGTTTTGTTGTGTTATTTGCACACACACTCCATGTAAGGTTGTTCCACCTTTTTGTTTGTTTTTGTTGTCATTTGTTGGAAGCAAAAACTAATTTAAACAACAACGATCAACAATATTTCATAATAATCCACAAACACAAACGACAGCAACAAAGCAATACAATTTAAACACCCTCAAATCTATGGTGTTCAACCATTGTTACTCGATGTTCTGTTTTTGATAACGATGAAACAAACAACCCTCCGCCCCCTTTTTTGTATTTGTTAAATTATTGTCAGTCAGTTGTTTTATATCCAGCCAAAGTAAATATGTACGACATATTGTTAAGAGTAGGAGTTTTAAATGAAAAATAGAAAAAAACGCAGCATATATTGCAAATTTCAGTTGATTTAATAAAATTACACTCACGAGACTAATTTATGTACACGTAATGGAAACCCGCTAGTCAGAAAGCCATCCAGCTAATAACTACGAACAGCTCAATGCCGATGAAATTGGTATCAGGTATGAATGTATATGAATGGAACTCCATCTTGTATGTAGATTTGTTTGGCAGTTTCGCACTTTATGAGGAAAACAAATTTTGAAAAAGTTACAAAAATATCATTATTTAAACAGCAGGAGCACAAAAGAAACCATCGATATGGTAACACTAGTGAAAATGCGCATATATGATAACATACATTCGGATCCAAAATTTAAGGGTATATGGCCGTATATGATCATATATGGACCAAAGAACTGCAAAATCAACTTTTTTCTTGATTTAATTATACACAAAAATTCTTGTTCACATTTAATAATTCAAAAAAATTCACTGTAGAATAAAATCAGCATCATGTTACTGAACGCGTAATTGGGATCAGTGTGGACCATATGTCGATTATGTTTACTGCAAATGTAATCACTCAAAAAAAAAGTCAGCGTTGAATAAATCAGAAAAAACAACAAACAACGCATATGAGTGTATTCATAATTACAACAAAATAGAAACACACTTCATAAATGTACATTAGGGTGGGACTTAAACCCGCTTTTTTAGGATTTTTATTAGTAATACAGTACTAAAAATATTCTTCTTTGTGAAATAAAAATATTTTTTTTTGAAAAAAAAAATTAGGTCGATATCTCAGACTTGCCTAATCCGGAAAAATTCAAATATTGTCTAAATTTTTTTTCATCTATTTTGATTGGAAAATTAGGCAATATTTAACTTTAACCGGATTGGGAGAGCGTGAGATATCGACCTAAATTAAAAAAAATAAATTTCACAAGGAACAATATTTTTTGTATTACTAATAAAAATTCTAAAAAAACGAATTTGAGACCCACCCTAATATACATATAACATATATGAATGTGTTTCCACAAAATCATCCCCTTTTTATATATAAGAAACTATTTTGTTTTAATTATGAATACACACACACGTTGTTTTGTTTTTTTATTTATTCTATAATAATTATTGTTGACCCGAACGAACAAGAATACAATGAATGGTATGAAAACAACTGTTGAAACCGTACGTTGGCGTTGAATAATATGAAATTGTTTTATATACATATATGCATTTCGTGTATAAATTAAAGCATTAGTTACATTTAACAGAGTCCCGCCCTGCTTTTAGAATTTTTATTAGTTATAAAAATATTCTTCTTTGTGAAATATAAATATTTTTTTGGAAAAAAAATTTAGGTCAATATCTCAGGCTTGCCTAATCCGGAAAAATTTAAATATTGTCTAAATTTTTTTCATCTATTTCGATTCGCGGATTGCGCGAGCCTGAGATGTCGACCTAAATTTAAAAAAAAATATTCACAAAGAACAATATTTTTGGTATTCCTAATAAAAATTCTAAAATACGTATTTTAGACCCACCCTAATATACATATAACGTTTATGAAATATGTTTTTTTACAAAACCACCTCCTTTTTATAGATAAGAAACTATTTTGTTTTAATTATGATTACACTCATACACGTTGTTTGTTGTTTTTTCTGATTTATTCTACATCAAAATAATTATTGTTGGCTCGAATGAACAGAATAAAACAATGGTTTAACAATGACCGATGATTATAAACCAGTGACAAAACAATTTTCACATCGTTTGATTGATTTAAAATCATCAACGAATATGTGTGTTTGAGTATATTCAGCGTTTGAACGCAAACACAATTTATTCTTGTGTTGATTGCGTATGAACGTTTTGCAATCAGCAAATGCAGTTCTCTGATATGGACATAAGAGTGACAGCATTATCGCTTTCTTGGATGCAGAAATTGGGTTCGAAATGGCTATGCTGAAAATTTGGGACCAATATCGATAAAAAAAAAAAAATTTTTATAATATTTTGGTGTGCACACTACGAATATGTACAAAACATTAATTTTGACGAAGGGGTTTTGATATAACTTTTATTATATCCGATTTTAAGCTCGATTTAAGTTACAGGGAATTTTCGGCGATTTTTGAAATTTTTTTAATATCACGAAAATTCTTTGTGCGATTTGATTGATTTTTGATATCTATGTTCTGCATAATCTAATTAAAAATTATGTGTTGTAATTAGTGTATTAGCTTCAAGGACCTTAATAACACTTGCAACTTGATAGAGTATCAACAAAAACACAGAGAGCTTATTTTGATGAAATATCAAGTAGTCTCCGCATTGCACAGAAAGCTGTCATTTTCGGATTTGTCATCTCAAATTTTAATGAAATTCGCCACAAATATTTTAAATGGGTAGTGTTTATCAAATCATTAACCTTTCGACTCCAAACCCTTTCGGTTTTCGAAATACGACGTCATGAAATTCGCAAAAACGTCAAAATATCGAAAAAGTGTCCATACAAAGTCGCCCATAACTTCTAAACTATACAACCTAAAATTTTTCTATTAGCCTTTTTTTAAGTTTTATCTTTAAAGACCCATATCTCGAAATCCAATTTTTTTAAAATTCTGAAAAAACAACCACGTTTTCCTTCTTAACTCAGGAACCAAATGAGTCTCCCCTTCAAAATTTTGCCACAAATTTAGAAAGACCTTAGTTTTATTTTTGTGAGATACGGGTCTTTGAATATTAAACTTAACAAAATGACCTTTAACCTTTAAATACAAACAAAATTTTTATACGCCAATGTAATGTCTTCATCTTTAAAATGGTATCAATAGAAAAATTGTAGGTTGTATAGTTTAGAAGTTATGGAAGACTTTGTATGGACACTTTTTCAATATTTTGACGTTTTTGCGAATTTCATGACGTTTTTGCCAATTGTCATGACGTCATATTTCAAAAACTGAAAGGGTTTAGAGTCGAAAGGTTAATGATTTGATAAACACTACCCATTTAAAATATTTGTGACCAATTTCATTAAAATTTGAGATGACAGTGCAGTTTGACATGGAATGGCCCGTGTAGGGAAATCATCCGATCCAAATCACCACACAATTACTACTCTACGGCCGGTGATATAGAAAAATACCGTTGTTTAATTTGCCTCGCGTCCCCAGTATCAATACTGAGGTGAACTAAGCATCCTAAGCCCTCCCTCAGAATTTGGAAATGCTGCAATAAATTTGTCTAGTCGATCCCTTTCCACTAAGATCAGCTGTACTTTTCCCGGATCTTTTTCAGTAATGTTAATCTCTGATATGTCGTTCATTATTATTTTGAGTCCTAAAAATTTCCAGAAGTCAAACAATGTCTTGTTGTATTAATGGTACGCTTCGCTGGTCCGATTATACTTATCAAAGATCCTTGATCGAGCATTTTCTTATTTTAATAATTACATATGTACAATACAGTCTCATCACCGGATGTACATAATCGTAAGTTTTGTCCAAGTCCTTGTACGAAACGCGTATAGCGAGTAAATAGGCTGGTAATAGTTGATACCATGTTTTTGATGGGTAACTCACAACTATGTCCACTAGAACTAATACAGTGAACATTTTTACAAATATTTATTGATATAATTTGTTTTGTTTTGTAGAAGAAAGCGAGGCGAGGTCTTGTCTTTATTTGTCCTTAAATTTGGGCTTGAAAAAAAGAAAGGAAATTTGAAATTTTTGAATAATTAAAAAAAAATATTTTAAAACTTAGATAAGGAAAAATTAAAATGTCTTAGTTATATAAAAAGACCAATCAACTGATCACTGATCGAGCTTTTTCGAAAAAAGGGAAATGAAGTGCCCCCACACAAAAGCTTCTTAATATTTTATTTTCTTAAATTAGAAATTTATTACTAAAGTATGTGTAAAAGAATAATCAATTAAGGACTGATTATTCTTTTTGTAAAAAAGGGAGGTGTAGTGTTTTTGATTACACTAGTTAAAAAATTTTGTGCGACTATTTTTTTGTTATTGATTTGGGTCTCCTGAATACGAAAATCGCATTTAAAAATTTTGTTTCTGGAGTAGTTTTTGAAAAATTTTTAATTTTTTGTTTTTATATTTTAATTTTTGAGTAATTTTACTATTTTGACTATATTTCGAACTAGGACCAAGATCAATCAAATTACAAAAGTATTGTCATTTAATGCTCAACATTTTTCTAGAGTAGGGGCTTTAATTTGTTTCAGTAGTTTTGGACCTATGGGTCAAAATTTTACAGAAAATTCTCTTTTTTTGGGCAAAAACTGAAATCTGAAAATTTCCAAAAAATTAAAATGGTATTAATCTTAAAAGGAAAAATATAAAATAATTTTTTTCTTAAATGTAGTACTTCTTTATAAAAAATAAGTCATTTTCAAAGAACATCTATGGGTAAAGCTATGACCATTAATGTAAAAGTGCCTAATTTAAGATTTTCTCCTTTTTTTGTTTTATATTATTTTAAAAGCATGCCCAATAATATTGTATAGTTAAGATCAATAGTATTGAAAAATATAAAATGAACTTATTAATATTGTTTATTGATTTTCTTTAAATTTATTTTTATTTTAGTATAAAAAATAGTTGATGGACCTTCTTTTACGTTTGTTTTCGTTGGGGTCCGTTTCTCTTAAGAGAAACAATATGTAATCTCCCATCATTCTCTCATCCCAATATCCCTGATACTCCGAGATTTTGTTGTTTACCAGGAAATCAGAAATCACCAATTTAAATGATTTGTGGACCATTAAAAATTCCTTCTTTGACTTTTGCAAAAGAAAATTTTACTCAAATAGGCAAAAGCTTGGCCTTCCTTATTCAATGCTTTGACGAAGTTTTTCAAGAAAAAAATTATTTCAAAATTTGTGTTATTAAAAAAAAATATTTTTTTGCGAAATTTTGACCCATATATTCTAAACTACTTAACCGATTTAAAAATTATTTTGAGCCAAACTCAAGATATAGTCAAAATAATAAATTATGGAATTTGTAAAAACAAATGGAGAACTTATCTAAAAGCGAACTATGTTACAAAAATCGATTTTCTTGAAATCCGCTGAAATAAAAACTCTGCCTTCACCAAACCAAAAAAGGAATACCTACAATTTTTGGAATTTTTAATCCCTTGTACGTGCTTAATAAAACCATAAAGTCCAACCTTTGATTTTATGAAATTATTTTAAAAAAAATTAAATTTAAATTGGTGATTTGAAACCAGTGTTAAAAATTCTGATCTATTTGGAATTAATTTAAATCGATGTACGATTATACTAATTTTTTACAAGACGTGGTTTTACAACCAAATGAACATTTCTAACGGCGGGAATGGTTAATATCACACAATTTTTTTTGAGAACTCTTATATATATATTATGCATGTATTTTGTTATTATATTTCGTTCGTCTAAACAAAACGTGATCTGGAATTACCATCTAAGCCTAGACAGGCGTATTCCAAATGTTTAAGGTTTCAAATTAATAAGGTATGCATACGTTCATAAGAATAAAGTTTATATACCTAAATCTGTTTATGTTTTGGCAATACTACATATTGTCAGCTAATAAAAATTATTGATTTTATTTTTCTTATTCTCAGAAGTAGAAAAATAATTGCGACAAAAGAAAATATTTTTGTTATGAAATATGGAGTGCATAAGTTTACATATGCGATTTTTAAAAGTACCTTCATACAAATAGTATTATCCATTCCTTAGATATGGGTCTTTCTAATATTTTAGCCACTTTTTTATTTAAAATTCTATAAACCTTAAAGTGTATGACGAATTACGAACCGTTGTCATCATACTTTATAGACGACCAAGCAATTTAAAGTGACAGTCAATTGTTATCTCTAGACTGCTTAAAATATGAGGCTTAAAATTTGAGTTCATACTAACAAGACATTTGGCAAGAGAATTGTTGTCAAATTAATGAAACATTTTGGTGGTGTTTTCAGATGACGTTTGCTTTTGATGAACAAATATACAATAACAAAATTCATGCAATATTAAAACAAAATTAATGCAGCTACTTGTTTGTTTAGGGGCAAACGTCTTATGAAAACACCAGCTTTAACAGATGTTAATGTAGTGTTTCCATATCACGTTTTGCTTCAGACGAACTAAAATACAATAACAAAATGCATGCAACACAAAAAAAAATACATGTAGTCACTCATACATATAGCGGTGAACGTCTTATAGAAACATCAACTAAGAAAAACATTTTTCCATATCACGTTTTGCTTCAGACGAACTTTAGCGCACAGTTGATCCATTCGTCTCAATATGATGTGTGACAGAATGTTTAACTGGTGGAATCTTTATACTAGGCGTTGGCACATCAGCAAACTCCATGAGGATGGATTGAAACTTACCATATTTTTCAGCAACAATCCTGAGAGTAAAATATTCAGGTGCTAAACCAAAACCAGGCGTCTTGAGTTTTGTTGTTAAGTCAATTAAGCAGTTTTTCTTTATATCAACCAGGAGTCCACAGTGTTTGAGAAAATCTGATCCTATATATGGCCGAGTTATGTCGGCAACAATGAATGACCAAAGGAATCTTCTTCGAAGCCCAAGATTAACGTTAATAACTTGTACTTCAACACAGTATCTTGCACAATCAGGCGACTTATATGATGGCCACCTTCACCTGTGCCAAATTGTTTTCCGAAGATTTTAAGGAGCATGTAAATGGCATTTAGTCGCCCGAGAACCAAATTTGTAATGGTACCAACAAACACAGAAACGATTACGATTTTCCACAGAGTTTCTAGAAGAACTTTTAGTACGACGTTTATTTCCAGTTGACAAAGCATCAATTTTGAAATTATTTCTTCAAATTTGTTTTCCAAAAGATCATCACTTTTTAAAGAAACAGCATTTATATTGACAAAAACTGACTGATCGTGAATCTTATCAGCCATTACCGCAAGCTTTTCAACTTTGTCATTGCTTACCGAAAGTATTACCTTAGTTGTTGTTGGAAGTCGCTGAATCCACAGAGTCTTAAGAAGATCCTCAGAAACCTAACCGCCAGCCAACTCCCGCATCTCTCTTAACAAGGTAGTTGGTTTCTTATCGCCAGCGCTAACTTAAACAAGTAACTGACAAAGCCTTTTTTCTTCAGATTCAACAGTCTTTAGAGTCTCATATTTATTTTCTACTGGAGGTTCTTCAATAATCTGACTCACGTGATTCAGGATGTTACTTTCAATAGAACCCACTAATGTGTGGTATTTTGTTGTATCCGAAGTTATTCCGCACGTTACAAGTTGCGATTATAATTGCCGGAACCATAAGTTGGGATTTTGACGCCAAAAGGGAGGAACACGAACCGTAAATTTAAAAATCACGATTGATTTCAAATTTATTTTTTCTGGAAAACTAAATTATAAAAATTTAAAATTATGAAACTGAAAAAAATCAAAAGTTGATAATTTATAAATTTATTTTCAAAGTGGAAATAAGCATTGAACATACTTTGAAGACATCTGTATATACAGCCAAAAAAGTCCCTATAATATGTGCTGTATCCAGTAAAATGTCTTCAGTGTAAACAGTAGAATAACGAAAAGTTTAAGGACAGTCTTCAAAGTAACAAAATGTCTTCATAGTAACTTGTGAAACGAAAAACGGTCCCCGCAACATGCGCCGTGCACATATATATATATATATGCATATATATATATATATATATATATATATATATATATATATGCACAGCGCATGTTGCGGGGACGGTTTTTCGTTCCACAAGTTATTCTAGTGTTTACTCTGAAGACATTTTACTGGACACAGCGCATTTTATAGGGACTTTTTTGGCTGTATATACAGATGTCTTCAAAGTATGGGCAATGCATATATATATACATATATATATATATATATATTCATTTCGCATACTTTGAAGACATCTGTATATACAGCCAAACAAGTCCCTATAATATGCGCCGTATCCAGTAAAATGTCTTCAGTGTAAACAGTAGAATAATTAAAAGTTTGAGGACGGTCCCCAAAATACCGAAATGTCTTCATAGTAACTTGTAGAACGAAAACCCGTCCCTGCAACATGCTCTGTGCACATATATATATATATATATATATATATATATATATATATATATATATATATATATATATATATATATATATATATTCATTTCGCATACTTTGAAGACATCTGTATATACAGCCAAAAAAAGTCCCTATAATATGCGCCATATATATATATATATATGTGCACAGCGCATGTTGCGGGGACGGGTTTTCGTTTCACAAGTTACTATGAAGACATTTTGTTACTTTGGGGACCGTCCTCAAACTTTTAATTATTCTACTGTTTACACTGAAGACATTTTACTATATACGGCGCATATTATAGGGACTTTTTTTGGCTGTATATACAGATGTCTTCAAAGTATGCGAAAACCCGTCCCCGCATGTTGCGGGGACGGGTTTTCGTTCCACAAGTTACTATGAAGACATTTTGCTACTTTGGGGACTGTCCTTAAACTTTTCGTTATTCTAGTATTTACTCTGAAGACATTTTATATATATATATATGCATTGCCCATACTTTGAAGACATCTGTATATACAGCCAAAAAAGTCCCTATAAAATGCGCTGTGTCCAGTAAAATGTCTTCAGAGTAAACACTAGAATAACGAAAAGTTTAAGGACAGTCCCCAAAGTAACAAAATGTCTTCATAGTAACTTGTGGAACGAAAACCCGTCCCCGCAATATGTGCTGTGCACATATATATGAAGACATTTTGTTACTTTGGGGACTGTCCACAAACTTTTCATTATTCTACTGTTTACAATGAAGACATTTTACTGGATACAGCGAATATTATAGGGACTTTTTTGGCTGTATATACAGATGTCTTCAAAGTATGGTCAATGAATATATATATATATATATATATATATATATATATATATTCATTATGCATACTTTGAAGACATCTGTATATACAGCCAAAAAAGTCCTTATAATATGCTCTGTATCCAGTAAAATGTCTTCAGTGTAAACAGTAGAATAATGAAAAGTTTGTGGACAGTCCCCAAAGTAACAAAATGTCTTCATAGTAACTTGTGGAACGAAAAACCGTCCCCGCAACATGCGCCGTGCACATATATATATATATATATATATATTCATTGTGCATACTTTGAAGACATCTGTATATACAGCCAAAAAAGTCCCTATAATATGCGCTGTATCCAGTAAAATGTCTTCAGTATATATAGTAGATTAATGTAAAGTTTGAGGTCAGTCTCCAAAGAATCAAAATGTCTTCATAGTAACCTGTGAAACGAAAAACCGTCCCCGCAACATGCGCTGTGCACATATATATATATATATATATATACATTGGCAACATCTTTCATTTGTCATTCATTAAGCTGTCAAAAAATAAAAGAAAAAGACGCATAATTTTTGTTATTTATTTATTTATTTTATTTATTTATTAATCATATAATTACTAATACCCTAACCGAGCACTAGCAACAAAGGCCTTCAGGTCGTTGTTGCGAAAACAGACCAGAGCCTCTGGCGGGAATTGAACCCACGACCCCCGCACTGATACGCTAGCACGCCAACTAGCCTACCGGGGCGCTCGAGATTTTTGTTAAAAATAAAAAAATATTCGAAAATGGATTTAGATAAAGCATTAATCATTGGAGAACAAACTCGAATTTAAATGAAGTACATGTGCCGCTCATTTTCTTGAATAAGTTTGTTTTGTTTATTTTCTGCAATATCAGTTTGCTAGTAATGGCACAAAGAAAATCGAGAGATGTAAGATGGAACAAAATGATAAAGGATCATCTTTTGCAGATGTAGAAAGATGTAGAATTTTTGGCCTGTATAATTCCTATGGGAAAATGATAACATTTTTGCAAATTTATAAAAGATATAAGATGTAGGTCAGTGGAAAAAGCCAATAATATCAAATTTTATCCGAAAAATAGCAAATACAATTATATCAGATTGCATCCAATAATATAAACAAAAAATATATTGTCCCGAGTAAATAAAATGATATATGTATCTCAAGATTTAATGATATCCAATTGGATATTCTTAAATATTTAGCTGATCCTAATTGATCCGAAAAATGGCAGATCAAATTAGATAAAGCAATATATTGGGGGGCTAAGAAGGATCTAAATTGATCCGACAAATGGCAGATCAAATTAGACCTAGTAATATATTCGGAGATTTGGAAATATCTAAATCGATCCGAAAAATCTACATTTGAACTCGGTTTGCCAGAGTTGTTGTGAGTTAAGCACTCAGCAGTGTGCGGCTGACTTTATTGACTACATTTTTCGTATAATTGTCTTATATATAATTATATATTCGGGGCTTATAATATTTATATATATATATATATATATATATATATATATATATATATATATATATTCATTGCGCATACTTTGAGGACATCTGTATATACAGCCAAAAAAGTCCCTATAATATGCTCTGTATGCAGTAAAATGTCTTCAGTGTAAACAGTAGAATAATGAAAACTTTGTGGACAGTCCCCAAAGTAACAAAATGTCTTCATAGTAACTTGTGGAACGAAAACCCGTCCCCGCAACATGCGCCATGCACATATATATATATATATATATATATATATATATATATATTCATTGCGCTTACTTTGAAGACATCTGTATATACAGCCAAAAAAGTCCCTATAATATGCGCTGAATCCAGTAAAATGTCTTCAGTGTAAACAGTAGATTAACAAAAAGTTTAAGGACAGTACCCAAAGTAACAAAATGTCTTCATAGTAACTTGTGGAACGAAAAACCGTCCCCGCAACAGTCCCCAAAGTAACAAAATGTCTTCATAGTAACTTGTGGAACGAAAACCCGTCCCCGCAACATGCACTATGCACATATATATATGTATACGGAAATTTGGGAAGATGGGAAAAATTTCTACATATCAAACCTGAATTAATGAGCTTAAATTGTGCAATATATTAGTATGATTTATATGAAAATACATGGTATATGGTATATATTATATCAAATTATATATTACACTGTATATAATGATATAAGGCTTATACACGACCATATATATTAATATATGGATTATACAGAACGATACATAGTTATAAATGATTTATATACAACCATATATATTTATAAATGCTATCAAATATAAAAGATAAGTTAATATATGGTCCCATATCAGAAATATTTTTTGATATATAAGATAATTATATATGGTCTAATATTTTTAAACAAATTTGAGATATTGTTATATAGAGTTACTGACTGAATTGCTCACTCACTTACTCATTCACTCACTCATTCACTCACTCACTCACCTACTCACTCACTCACTCGACATCGTCCATACCAAACCGCTGGAGCTAGGAAGTTGAAATTTTGTATATATGTTCCTTCTCCGGCGTAGACATCCGCTCAAACGGTATTTTTTGAAGTTTCTACGGGAAGTGGAAAAAGGGAAGTCTCCTTAACGGCCTGCCCAAATACCTTTACCTTATATATTTTTTTAAGTGTGTTCCCTTGAGTATGGGCTTTACAATTTACAAGATCATAGATCTTTTTAGCATTTTCGCAAGAGGAGTGGTATAAATGGGGGCTCAAATAGCGAAAAGCTTCCCTCTTAACGGAATCTTCGCCAGACGAGGACAAAATATTGGTTCAAAGGATGAATCTGCTTTCTCTGAGTACTTATTGGCCAGCAGATCGGCAAAAAATACCTGATCTTATTGATTTTGGCGTGACAAAGGGAATGCTTAGGAATTTGATAAGTGTAGATTCCTCGTTGGAACTCCCCAATATTGGTACTAATATGAACCCCCGAAAAATTTAATCACTGGTGACTTAACATTGACTGGCAGGAGAACTGTTTAACTCATATATGGAAAATTTCTCAGTACACATTGCTCGGAAAACATACCGCTAAGAACACAAGACGATATTGACCTCACCATAAGAAATTTGGAGTCAAATCTAAAACATGCTGCTCTACTTGCTACTATAAATAAAGTTTGGATCCAACATAAAGAAGTGATTACTCGTTGTGGCGTGTCACAAAAAACCTTAAATGACCTGTCGTATGTAAGCCTCCTTTGCGGAAATCAAACGGAGGTTGGGCTCGAAATTATTCTGAAAAAAGAGATCTGTTCGTAGGAAATTTCCTTTAGAAGAGTTGCCACATTTTGTACCATAGAGCAGATAACCCTCCTCTGTCGTTTGAGATTCGCGAGGTCAAAAATGCGATTGTTAAATTTAACTCCAAAAAAGCCCCTGGTCATGTCAACATCAGTACCATGATGCTTATGGAGTTACCCCGTGTAGCTTAAAAATAATATTATTTATTTTTAATGCTATAATACGCCTAGAATATTATCCCCCAGAATGGAAAGCTTCAGATTTCAGAAACAAACACGGCACCATCGATCAAGTTCATAGATTAGTAACCGTAATTAACAAAACCTTTGAAGATTATCTATATAATTAATTTCTACGGTGTTAACTTAATTTTTTTTCTAATTTGCGTTGCTGTTAGGTTTTCTTATTCAGTTTTATTATTCAGATTATGGCTTTAATAAGGATGATAGAATATATTCTCAAGACATAAAGGCAAAAATGATAAAAATTCTTGCTAAACAGAGAAGCGGTTTAAAAATTTGTCATATTAACGCACATAGTCTAAAAAACAAAATTGACAAGCTTAGATTTATTTTTCAAAATTCGGGCGTTAATATCATATGTGTGTCTGAGACTTGGTTTGGCGAATACATCACAGATGATATGGTATCGCTAGATGGTTATAATTTGTTTAGAAGTGATAGATCTGAAAGCTATGGTAGAGTGGCAATTTATGTGAAGAAAGGGTTGATCTGTACATTAAAAGGTAGAAGTGATGTAAAAATAAACCCTGACAATAAAGTAGAACATATTTTTCTTGAAGCATGTAGTTATTGAAGAAAATTTCTTATTGGCTGTGCCTATAGGCCTAGAAATAATATTGATTTCACACATTTTTATACAATTTTATAAGATATCACAGCATTATATAGTGATGTAATAGCTGGCGATTTTAACTCAAATCTGCTAACAGAATCGTGTTTAAGCATCAATATGAAATAATTTGATCTTATTTCTGCAAATTCTCCTATGCCAACACATTTTACATCATCTAATAATACTTTGCTCGACCTATTTTTTGTCTCCAGTGAAGAAAAAATCTCATTTTATGACCAGTTGCCTGCACCGTGTTTCTAGGCACGATCTTATATTCCTAATTTTTAATGTTCCACTTGAAACTTCTTCTAGTAAGATCCAATTTCGTAATTTGAAACGTCCCCAACAAAAATAAATGGAAGTGATTCTTAAGGAATAATTTGTTCACTGATTCCAAAGTATCATTTAGTTCTGATTTTCCCATTCTAAAGCTGTTCTTTTTCACAACTTCCAAATATTTGATTTTTTATGAAATGTAGCTCTTTTCAAATCCATGACGGGTAACTATTTTGAAACAAGTTATTTTGAAACAAGTTATCAGGTTTAAGTAATTTGTACCAATTTTTTACTTTGAATTTCAAATAAAGTAAGGTTCGCTCAAATTGTATATCTATATCTACTACTTGTAAAAAAAACGACTATCCCTACAAATACAAATTGAACATTTGGACCGCCTTTATACGAAATCTGTTTCCGTATATGAAATTCGCGGGAAAGCGAAATAGAGCAATTATATTGTTTGTCCCGCTCTACTTTTATTTACAAACGCATAATTCATTTGACAGCATTTGTTGTTTTTAATATTTTATCAAATTAAAAATAAAAAAATTTCAGATATTTTTATGAAAAATATGTTTCTTTTCATTTAAAAGAGAAAAGACGATAATTTTTAAGACTTGCCAGCATTTTTATACAATACATACTTAATTTTTAAGTAGCTATATCTATATCTACTTAGCAAGTCTATATCGACTTAAATTTGTATGAAATATTTATATAAAATTCACTTTCTGTACTTTGCACCATTTTTTGTATATAAATATAGGTTATATTCAGTTGAACCCCGATGGTCATAAGTTGCCAACTACTATATGTATCAAACAGTTTTACTTAAGAAAAAGATGCCAAATGACTTATAAGATGGAAAAATTGTTAAGTATGCTTAACTTAATTTGTCAGTTTGTTGTCTGTTATGAATTGTCAACTTATGACCTTTGATAAAAAAATAAAACGTCCACCCAATGACACCCCTATGTAAAAATCATTGGTTCCGATCCAAATTTTCACACAAATTTCTCTTCTTTTGCTACTTTTTATACCCTCCACCATTTATGGTGAGGGTATATATCAGTTTGTCATTCCGTTTGTAATATGTCGAAATATAGGTTTAAGACCCCATAAAGTATATATATTCGTGATCCTTATGCAATTTTAAGTCGATTTAGCGATGTCCGTCTGTCTGTCCGTCTGTCTGTCTGTCTGTTGAAATCACGATCACGACGCGAAGACGCAAGCGGGGGTGCCTATTATTACCCAGATTATTGAACATCCTCCCGAGCAGTTTGGTATTTAAAATGAGCAAAATCGGTCAAGCGGTTCAAAAGTTATGAGTGAAAATGTGAAGGTACCTCTAAATTTTCCATACAAATTTGTACAATTTTTCTGTATCTATTTTTTTTTTTCTGTTAAGTAAGTAAAAATGTTATTAAGTCTTCTTATTGTTCGATTACATTTATTGTCTTACATAGTATGTAACTAAGTTAACTAAGTTAACGTAAAAATGAACAATGTTAAAGTCGCTAACAGAGCAGACCTCTGTAAATAACATTGCTAAAACTAAATAACAAAAGTTCGTTACATAAATTGACAAAACATATTCATATTACAGTTCATGCAAAATTTAGTATATACGTATATTCATCCCCTTTGGTGGAGGGTATTCAAAGATTTAGCCCTTTTTTACTTGTTTTATTTAAAACAGAATCAATTCAATATTAAACATAATAAGAAATGGTTTGTTAACAATTTTTCTTGGTGTTGAATGAATGTGTAGAATAAATTTTCATCTAAACTTTGAGCCAAATTCTCCGATATATATCCCAATTCTCTCTTAGCATTTCTCATTGTTTCATGTTTCATGTTTCCGTTTTATTTTTTTTGAAATACATATATTATTTAAAATTAAAATAATTAGCTCAATTCTTATGGGTTTTTTTTTTGCTGGGCCCAGCAAAAAGATATGGAAGTGATTCTTAAGGAATTAATTTTTCATTGATTCCAAAGTATCGTTTAGTTCTGATTTTCCTCTTCTAAGGCAGTTCTTTTTCACAACTTCCAAAAATGAAATTTTTAATGATATTTAACACTTTTCGAATCTATGACGGATAACTTATTTTAAAAACAATCAAAGTTAAACATTAATCATCGATATTTCTATATACATTCGACATTTATAACTATGGTTTAAGTTTAAGTGATTTGTTTCAATCTTAAACTTACAATTTACCAGATTTTAAATTCTTAAAACCGTAGTTATTATTGTTACAAAATGTAAAAAATTTATTGTAATAAAAATTGCAAGAATTTCGATAAAAAGTAATTTAATAAATAAGGCTTGATTAAAATTTAACCAACAGTAAAACTCAAACTTTATATGGGAAACAACAATAAATGTATCAGTTAAATTCCCAGGTAGAAGCTAACGGGAGCTTGTGAAAATGAGCCCAAGGCCCAATTACTGATGTCCTGTTAAAATCTTAATTACAAATTAAAAATTTATTTGGGAATATCAAAAGATCTCATTTTTCACTAAACCATAAGAAGGGCTTTCGATGCAATGAAAAAGTATTATAAAAGAAAACTTCCACCCTATGACACCTCTATGTAAAAATCATTGGTTCCGATTCAAATTTTCACAACACCGGAATCAAAATCACTGCTTCTTTTTCTTTTCTTTTGATACTTTATTTTTGCTGGGTACCAATGTCTCAAGCGGACCATAGGCATTATATTAACTAACATGCTGCCAATCTTTCACATAACCTATTTAATTTCGATATGGTAAGCCAGTTAGATGTACTTAAAAGCTGTCTATCAAATGCTCCAGGTACTGATGGTATCAACCCTGCTTTTTAAAAATTATTCTTTCGTCACTTCTTCTAATAATTACAAATATATTTAACAAAATAATTATGACAAGCACTTATCCAATAAGATGGAAGCAGGCTAAAATTTTTCCAATACCAAAATCACATACTGAGTGTCGGCCTATATTGCCATATCTGTCAAAAGCATTTGAAAAACTTTTACAGATAACTAATTACATTAATCACTATAATTTGTTGACCGATAAACAGTCTGGATTTCAGGCCAAACATTGTTGCATTACTGCTATTACTGAAGTAGTCGATGGTCTCGGAAAGGAAATTGACGATGGCTGTGAGGCAATGTTGTGTTGTGGGATCATTTGATCACACTATTTTCATTTAAAAATTAGAAAAAAATAATGAATTTTTCATCAACATCCACCAAATTAATTAAATCATATCTAAAGAATCGAGGACAGTATGTGGAAATAAAACCATTCACATCCTCAACTTTTCTTCCCGTTATCAGGGGTGTACCTCAAGGCTCCATTCTCGGGCCTTTCTCTTTTCTATTTATGCAAACGATTTTCCTGAACAGTTGCTTCACTGCAACATCAGAATGTATGCCGGTGACGTCCAATTTCACATAAGCAATAAACAAGGTAATATTGAACATTGTACTGCAAAACTAAATGATGACTTGAAGCGTGTTTCCCTTTGGGCAGATGTGAACGGTTTAAGTTTAAATCCTAAAAAATCCAAATGTATAGTTATACTAATAGAACAAAGAGAGTTCTTGAAGATCCTATTATTTGTATTAACAACCAACAAATTGAAATTGTAAATAGAGTCAAATATCTTGGAATTATATTCAATAACACTCTCACCTGGTCAGATCACGTAATAGCTGCCTGTGGCAAAACATACTTCCTACTGAGAACAATATTGCACGCCAATTTAAATAATGTTATTGCTTGCTAAAACTTATTTGATAACAATTTTAACCTACGGATGTGAGATTTTTGCAAGTTGTGATGGCACTAGCAAATCAAAACTGAACGTTGCATATAACAACAATGCAAGATACGTTTATGGCCTCAGAAATTATGGTGATTATCTCAATATAACTCCTTACTCTAAGAGAATTTTTGGTGTGTTGTTCGCAGACTTGCTGAAAATCAGAACTCTGATATATCTTCATAAAATTATAATAATCCGTGAGCCATGTCATCTTTTTATTTTTATCTTATTTATATTTCATTTTTGGCGTTTTTGGTGAGTGAAACTTGTAGAAATATGACGCAAACAATAAAATACAATTATTTACATTTATCTTTGAAGTTCGGTTAAAATGTTTTTATGGCTTCATTATTTGAGCGTAAACGTAACGCTTCGTAAACTTTAAGGATGAACTACTGTAAAAAAACTTACTCAAATTACGGAAACGAGTCATATGGTTTGACAATTACAAAGTAAACAAACGAAAAACTTTTTTATGTTTTTTTTTTAATAATTTATAAAAAAAAAATGGAAAAATATAAATTTTATAAATATAATTTAATTAAAAAAAGTATTGTAAATAAAAAAGTATAAATCATTTCTTCAAGATGAATGTGAAAAAATGTTCGTTAGTTTAAGTATTCTTCCTTTGTGTAAAATGTACAAATTTATAAAACAAAAACGCCGAATAAGACGTTGGTTTGTTTTGCTTAAATCCTCTGAGAGTCTTATTTTCTTCTTTCTTCGGATTTTTCTCGTTTTCACAGAATATTTTGAAAGAGGCTTCTCCCAAATCTTCATTTTTCTTTCTCTTTTTTTTTACATAGCTGAATAGGGTGTTGTTACGATGGGTAAAGTTTCCATAGATGGTAGAAGTTTCATTCTAAAATAAAAAAGTAAAAAATTAAAAATTGTATTTTATTTCGTTAAAAATCTTATTTTTCATACTTAAAAGTTACATGTGGTGCTAAAAAATCCAAACTGTCCATTTGTGGCCACCCATATTTAAAAGTAGCACCACTGCCTTAGGAAAGATTTTTCTGACGTTTTTCCCTTACATATCAGTCGCTACGTGATATCCACCTTTTGAAACATATACACTCACAATATATTTTCCGTTACCGACTATAGTTTATTTAAAAAGTAATACATAAAGTTTGTTTTTATATGAAGAATAAATTAATAGAAATATATTTTTAACTTATTAAATCAGTCATTCAAAAAACAAACTATAAGAATTTACACACATTCAGTAGGAGTTGATATTTTCTGTTAAATGTAAAATTTTATGTTTTCTGTTTCTAATTTAAATTCATATAATTCTTTTTTATTTTTTTTACCAAAATAGTTTGTATATATACAAAATTATTTCAGTAAAAATTCCAAGAAATTATTCAAATATACAAACACATAAAGCCAATAAAAATATTTACAGCTGTGTGTGCTGTGTTGTGTTTTGTAATCACTTACAAATAAAAAAAACTTTCAATTTGAAAAACAAACCACAAAAGTAGTTTTTTCTAAATTTTTGTCAGTAAAAAATTGATGGTTATTTTAAACGACTTTCTATTGTTTTTACTACTTTTGTTGGTTATTAAACAATGATTGAAAATAAACAAAAAATGGGTTGAATATAATGAAAAATCAGTAGTCTTCTTTTTGACTGTATTTTCGATTAATTTAATATGTATTTTAAGTTGTCTTTAACGAAATAATATTCTGAGTGTATCTATATTATACATAGTTTTTAATTATTTTTACTTACCTGGGACTTCCATTTGCTTTGCAACTTCCATCCATTTTTTTTACGTAAAAACAGATAGAAAATCTGTTTTTAAGTTATTTTATTTTAATATTCTTTATGTGTTTGTATATTTTAATATTGTCTTCATAAAGCTAACGGATCAGCAGATTCCGCAAGTTTACGTCAGAGTAATTTGGGTTCTGACTTAAGCCCAAATTACTCTGACTTTACGTAATATTAAATTGAAAATTGTTAATTTTTTTTTTTTCAAATATGGTTAAAAATTGTTTGAAAGGGAAACAAGCACGGAAACTATAGTTATATCAACACTGTTTTTTTTTTAAATAAAGAGAAAAAATTTTGTTAAACACAATCAAAAGTTCAAAATGCGTTTTTCTGACTTAAGACCTTTTTACCTACCTTCAAAGATATATGTATGTATGTTTAATAAGCTGGAATTCATTTTTCGAATTTATTATTTATCAAATCAGTCATTTGAAACAGAAACAATAAGTATAAGCAACATATTGAAGAAAAATTTACCTAAAATAAAATCTAAAGGTAAGAAGAGTCAGACGTAGCATTGACCGTGGCCTATCTGTCAGATTAAATATAAACTCATAAAATGTATTGAGAAAGGATGACATACTTGCCTCAGTATCTTTTGCTTTATTTTTGTTGGTTTGTGTAAGTATGTGACGATATGACGATCCAAAAGATATGTAAGAGAGTAAATAATGTAATACCTACATTGATATTTTTTTTGATCTTGAAATCTAAACGTTAAGATATGTATTTACTTGAGTAAAAAAATTTCATTCGTTTTATTGTTTTGCAATGAAATTACATTTATTACTGTAAACATCGATAAAACTGTCAGACATTCATATGTTTTCCTTCTTTTTCCTTTTCATCATCTTGTTGTTTGGGTCCTGTGAAGTAGCGTAGAAGGGAATTTTACTTGAATTGGTTGTAAGTAAATGACTCATAATGTTTCCGTCATCAACTACCAAATACAAAAAACTATTTTTAAAATTTCAATATATAAATATATATTTATATTTATATATCTATGTTTGCCTATCTTGCTACTTTGAACTCTTACAGTGAATTTCCAGTAAGTATTCATACTATTATTGCATACAATGTATATGTTACTATACATTTATTGGGTAGATCTTTCGGCACTTTTATCTCTTTTTATATGTTGTTGTTTTTCTAATAAAATTTGACATTTATTATGCAACATATCGTTAAACAGCAGCTTATGATACTTAAAACCCACATATTCAAGTGTTTCACTGACAATTACGGCTGACAGAACACCAACCAAATAACAACAAAAACAAATAATATTTTCAATTTCGTTTTTAATTTTCAATGTTATTACCGATTACTACAAGTACAATTTATCTCATTTGTTTCAAATGATAACGATGTAATTAGAATGTCATTATTTAAAGCTTAATTTATAAACTAAAATCCAAAATTTAGGAGGAAAAAAACAAAAGCAATATATATTATATTTTTATTGAACTTTATAGTTATGTATTATCAATTGGCATGTTGAAGGGGTTCTTAATAAGGGCGATTTCCTTCAAAATAGTTTATAAATTGTGCTCAATTTAAGTAAAATTTTATTAAAACTTGGAAAAATTTTTTTAAAAAGAATAAAAATTCTTAAGTTTGAGGAAAAACGAAATAGTTTATATACTCAGAAATAGTTGATGTTTTCCCTAAGTAATATTTTTTGATTTTAGGAAAAAAAACAAGTCAATTAAATAAAATTTTATTAATTTTAAGAAAAAACATCTTAGCTTTAAGAAAATTGCATACTCAAATGTAATAAAATTAAGTTTGGTTCAAAAAAAAAAAAATTAGGACATAATTTACTCCCATTTAGTTCAAAAGATGTGTCTAAGTTAAATCAAGAAAGTACTTGAACTTAATGTGTGTTAATTTTTTGTTCGCGAGTAGTAAAATTAACTAAATTTTAGAAAGTCATTTCCTTATTTAGTTTTTAGTATACCACTTTCTAATTTTGAAGAATTGTTTTGTAAAAAATAGTTCAGACAATTAAAAACAACAAGTCATCAATTTTTTCCTATGTAATAATAAAAATTTACTTGATTTTAGAAACTGATGAACTATTTCTAAGAAAACTTTTTATGCAACATAGTTCAGATAAATTTTAAAAATTTTAATAAAATATCCTTTTTTTTCAAGTAAAAGTTTTCTAATTTTTAAAAAATAATAAAATTTGGTATAGGTTTTTTTTGTTGGAAAACGTTTAAATTAATTTTAATATTTTATTCCAAAAAAACAATCAATTAAAAACAAACCAGTTAGTTTTCCTAATTTTCATGAAAAAATATTTTTAAATTGTAATTTTTGGTTCTTGATCGTGCCTGAGCGCGAGTCAAAAATCTCTCACGTGCCCATCTCTAATCTTAACAGTCTTAAATATTGAACTTAAAGTAGCTTAAAATATATATTTTAAAATTTTGTTAGGGTAAAAAATTTTGAATTTGCGCTTTTATGTAATAAATTTAAACTTTATATTTATCGAACTATTTTTTTCACTTAATAATAAAAAAGTTTAAATTTGTATATGTCAAATAAAGTTTAAGCTAAAAAACTCCAAAAAATAAACTTATGACTTTTCTGTGATATTTTGTATTTTTGCAACAATTTCCTTAAATTAGTTAATTTAAGAAGACAAAGGACCCCCAGTGTTCCTTAGCCATAGATGCCGTGTGTTACGTAGGGCGTCCCTTTTTGTAGTTCTCTCAAGCAGAACCGTTAATTAACTACGAAAAGGATCTGGCTTTGTCACAATTTATTACGTTTCAGGATATCCTGCAGTACATTTTTTTAATTTGCTTACCATTTTGCTAATGGAATTTAATTTATATTTTAAATACATGAATTTAGTATAATTCAATTTAGTTTTAAGACAAAATTGTATAGCAAAAAGCTTGGTAAGAGCAGTGTCCTCACAAAGCAGAAGTCCTCCAAAATGGGAAAATACCTACTCAATGAGTGTAAAGTACTTTAAAATATATGGTAAAATATATTACCTTTACCATAGAAGCAGGATAAGGATAATTTTCACTTAAAAGAAGTTCTGATTAACTTGTTGCTAGAAAATATTTTATTTTTAGGGAGTTAAGTCCTAGTTTTTATAAAAAAAATTATCTAATGAACTTAAATAAAATAAAATTTTTCTTAAAACCAATGAAACATTTCCTAACTAACACTACAATTTTTGATGATGTATGAACTAATAGGAGGAAATTTTACTGTTTTCTAATAAAAATTTACTTCTCAGTAGTAAAATTTTTCTATAATTTAGAAATTTTTACCCAATTTTAAGTAAAATTTGTTTCTTAATTTCAAGGAAAATTTTATTAAATATTGGTAAAAAGTGTCTTTGGCGCCGTTTTCATTTCAATTTTTCCTCTAAATAAGTTAATTTTTCTAAATTCTAGTTCATTTTTCTTTTTGAGTGTTGTAAAGAACATAATCACTGTCAAAAATTAAAAACAACTGCATTAAAAGATTTAAAATTTCACGTCGAAAGGAAGTTAAGACCAAAAAACTAGTATAAATATTAAAAACTAGTATGTAAAGAGGAATAATATTGTGAAGAATAAATTTTTAATCTAAAAATTGTATAAAAATATATTAGGTTAATATTAGGTTAGTTGATATTATATGTATAACTATAATAAAAATAATGCTGTAGTAATAGTAAAACTATGGTAGGTTTAGTAGATTTCTAACAGATTAATTTCCCGCGTAGCCTCAAAATTGTGAATTTGTTTTACAAAATTTTAAATCCTAAATAAATATTAGCATAGTTTTAATTGAAAATTATGTTGTTTCAAAATGAAGTTTTGAATGCTATATTAGGAGCAATCAAATTATCTCCAGTTTAAACGGGCACTGTGCATTAATGGGTTAATAATTACTAATTCGGCCGGCTTTGTCTTGAATTTAAGCAGTTATTTATAATTATAATTATATCATACCCTTTTAAACGTTAAAACTGTACATTTCTTATTAATTTTGTGGAAACCAATAACACCATAAATATTACGTGGTCATAATGGGAATCAAAACTAGGAACTCTGGTTGCCAGCCGAGAACTCTACACACTTTAGCTTTCAAAAATTAAAAAAAAAATCTTATTTAAATTTATATAAAACATCAATAATAAAAATAATATATTTGGGGATTATTTTAACGATTATTAACTTCCAATACTGTTTTACTATAATTATCTTTTTTAAGTTTTAATAATCATATATAAGAGGACTTCTTAAATAAATAAAGTTTTTTATTCAGGAAAAAAAGTTTTATTATGCCTTATTAACGAAAAGAATTTTGGCCGAAGAACTATTTTTATTGAAATAAAATCGATTTTGAAAAAATATTTCTCCGGATCAAGTCCAATGTCGATGAAATCAAAAATATTTTTTAATTATATTTACAAGTAGTGTGCTCTTTCCCGAATTCCTTTAAATTAATAATTCGATCCACCCTGACTTACATGCATGCATTGAAAACACAAAAGCATTTAAAAGAAATGATTTCTATATTCTATTGAAACGCATGTATAGTCATAAATTACCGCGAACAAAGTAATTCGTTGCCGTTTTCCACGTAAATGTGAGATGAAGATGAGGGAACAAACTAAACCAGAGAAGACAACTTAAGTAATGAACAAAAAATCTCCAAAGCTGAATAAAAGGTATACATTATCCAAAACATTCATACCAACATATCTCAGTCATAATCATCATCATCATCGTTTAATTTAAAGTTGAAACCATAATCACATAAATACAACGAGTGCAGAGGATACCGATCCGGCAGAACTTTACCTTGCATTGCCCCACAGAGAGCGACTATGAAATTGTTTTTACAAGTTTAATTATCGTTAAAATACTTTAGTAACCACTCAATTTGTACACATAACATAGTTTGTAGGTTAAAATAACAGAATATGTCATTTACAAAAAATGATATTTCATTTAAAAACCGATCTACTTAATTTTCATTTAAATTAAATTCCATTTGTTATTTATTTTTAAATGTTGATTAACACACAATCGTAAGAAACAAATGATATAATCAGTTAAAATAAATGTCAAAATTTTACCTACCAATCCTTAAAAAATAAATGTTTTTTTTTCATTTATTTGAAATTGTTTTCGTTTTTGTATTTTTGTTTTTTTTAATATACTCGTACAATACAAAATGTATATATGCATATGAAGCTATAGACACTTTTCGTGTGAATGTGTTTGTGTATGTATGTGTCTTTATGAAGTTCTTGTAATTTGTATTGAAAAATTTTGTATATATACAACCAATTTAAATAAAAAAAACAAATTAAATTTTTTTTAATATTTTTTTTTTGGAACATACAGCAAACAAACTTTAAATTTGTAATAACTGTTACGGATACAAATAAACCACAAGTTTCCGTTTTGTGGGTAAATCTTTATTAAATTTCAAACAAATGAAAAAATAAATGAAACTGAAAAAAATGGTAAATTATAGTAAATTATTTCGTATTAAAAAGTTAATATAGATATTTCTTTGAAAAATAAATGTATGTTTCTTTATTTTTAAATGGAACGGATAACTTTTTTATAAAACTACAAACAAGGTAACTACATAATATTCTGAGTGTATCAATATTACTTAGTAATCTTTTTTGCTGATTTTAGCAAACAGATTTTAAATTCCACTTTAGAAAAAGTTTACTAAAGTTTAGTAGCGGCTATTAATTTTTTCTATTAATTATATTGAACTATACCTCAGCAGACATGTGTTGCTTAGATTAGCAAAAAATACCAATGGGCTCAAATTAGTAAAATTTCCCGTAATATCAGCAAAGTTTTCAGTTGCCATTATGGACTTCTTTTGGTGAGTGAATGCGGGATATTTTGTAATTTAGTTTGTAATTTATTTACAGGGTGGGCCATTTAAAATTTTAAAATTGAATCGACTAAAAAAAGTACTTATTATTTTTTCAATTGTCTATGGATGGTTTGACTAACATTTATTCTTAATGACTCCCCACAGAAAATAATCCGAGGCTCAAATCATAGCTCAGAGGCGGCCAAAAACAAAACCATCCCACTAATTTTGTCTTCTCTATCACATTTTGGGCTTTGTAATCAAAATTAAGAGAATTTTGTTGTGTGAAAACCTATATTCAGTTGTACTTGCCGTTTTTAGTCGTAGTAATCGAATTTCAGTTCGAAAATGAAAGAAATTTTCTGTGCGTTTATACTTTTTTAGCCAGAAAGTTTTAAGAAGCAGTTAGTATTTTCAGTTTAAAGAATAATACAAAAATTAAAAGTTAATCCATTCACGAGCGAGAGTCCATTAACATTTTACAATTAGTTAAATTCTTCTCAGTTAAAGCGCCAAAAATTGTATACTAATAAAAAATTTGCAATGTTAAAGTTTGGTCGTCAAAGTATAAAAGGATATTTTTCATTATGTCTCCTCAGTTTTATCGTAAAAACCGTACAGAAACTGAGGCAACGGCTGAAAAGTTCACATACAATCATTTTTGGAGAGATTGCCAAAAACGTGTTTTTGAAAATGTAACCAATAACAGCAATAAAGCCTTCGGAAAAGTTTCTAAAACTGAATTCATTTCAGATATAAGCCCAATTTACATAACAACCAAAAACTCGTAGTTTTTGATTCAAAATTTGTGTGGAATTTGATACGTAAGATTAGGTTCATCGCACTCGACATCGGACATTTGCCTCGATGACATCGCGGCACTTATTTTTTCGATATCGTACTAAAAGATTGGATGCAGATGCCAAGCCGATAGTTTGAAAATTCTTCTTATTCGATTGTCAACAAAAGTTGTTATTTTGTAAATTTTATATACTACAAATACAAATTCTAGGATAGTCTTTTAAAACACATATGATTGGTATCAGTGTATTCGTTAGTAGTATTTTAAAAATCTCAGATTCATTTCAAATATAAAAATAACAATATAAAAAGAAACCTCCAAGTTTTGATGATGCAGTATTGACAATTTTTTAGACCTTATCCCCAATGTTAGATTTGTTATCCCAAAAATCCCCAAATTGTGTGTTTTCTGATACCTAAAATCCCTATATTTTTTTTTCTCATGTTATTATAGTTTATTTACAAATTAATGTCAAAAATAACATACAATCGCAAGCAGCTTATATGATGCAGCTAACTATTTAAAAAAAAAACTTAAAAATTTTGTTCAAAAAATTAAAAATCAAAGTATGTAGCTTTGTTTGAAATAGGGTTTTATTTATATTTGAAGAAAAAGAATGTGCTTTGAGTTCTCAAGAAACTATAAAATACAAAATTCAGGTCACAGCTTAAATGATGCGGTTTTTACAAAAAAAAAAAACATTAAATAAAAAACAATTTACTAAAATTGTTAAATTTTTTTATTTAATTAGTATTTGGTGTGATATCCTTTGTTGTGTATACCCTCTTAAAGTCTTTTTGGCATACAGTCTACTGACTTTTTGTATTATCTGGATCTTTTGCAAAGCTATTTTTAAGGCAGATTTTATTGTCTTCAGTACTGACCACAAGTTAGGTAATTGTGCCGGAGTTTGAACTATGTGCGGGCATTTATCAACCAAGTTTGTACCAATGCTGACTTGTGCTTACGGTCGTTGTCTTGATAAAAGCGAAAGTCGTCCTCAATTTGCAATTTTGACACACTTTGTATTAGATTTTCTTAGAGAAGTTTCAAATACATGGTTTTATCCATATTCCTTTCGATAAAGACCAATTTACCTACTCCATTTGAAGGCATTCATCCCCAAACCATAGCATTACCACCACAGTGTTTTATAGTGGCTCGTAAATTGTGAGGTTTCAGCTCAGTATTAACTTTGCGATAAATGTAGGGTCTTTCACTTGGTCCAAATAGGTTAACTTCACTTCATCATTATAGATATTAAGAACTAACCGTTTGACTCTATTTTTTTTTATTTATAAGTGGTTTTTTTCGAGCGATTTTGCAATTAAAATCAGCATCTCTTAATATTCTCGAAATTATTTCAGCATAGCATGTCTTTCACAAATATTGTTCGGCCGTAACCACTTAGACTCACCTTCTGTAAAAATTTTATTTGGAGCTACCGAAACACGACTTATATCAATTATATTGTATGCCCTGCTTTACTTTTACTAACAAACACATAACTTATTATTAAGCTTTTCTTCCATAAAAAAAGTACTCGTGAATAAATTGAAATAATGCGCTCTTAAATATCTAAATGAATATTGATTTAAAAACAAATATTCATTAATGTTACGAACAAAGCAGAAAATAAATAATACCCTGTTGCATATTATAGCACAATATTTCAAATGTAGACTAGCTCTGCATAAGAATATGCCAAATTGGGAGAATGCAATTTCTGATGCGCCACCTATTACAACTAATGTTTTTCTTTAAGATATTAATGTCTGTTTATCAATTTGTATCCTGGTAAAGACCTATACTAGCATTAACCACTTTTTAAAATTCTAACCCAGCATTTCTTCAAAGCAATGCTTAAATTTAACCATACAAAATTCTCTGATTAAGAGACTTAACTATGGATATTTTAGAAAATTTCACCCTAAATAAGATATTTTAACCGCAGACCTAACAGTTATAACTTTTATTTAAAAAAATTCTTTTTGCCGAATATTTCTTGTTTGAATACTTTTGAATTTCTCTTTATTGGCCCAGTGTGATTCATATTTTAAATAAAATCAAAAACAATTGAAAACATAATTTTTATTTTTTTTATATAAAAAATCAACAATTAGAAATATAAATCAAAAGCCACCTGATGAATTCCGCAATTATATTATTCTTATGCTATCATCTAATGCTAATAAGAGAATAAAAGAAGGTAATCTGTGTATTACATCACGGTGTCGTATAATAAAGCCATTAGCAATAAAGCCGTATGGCCTTATTTCACAGAAGAAATGAAATACAATCATATTATTTTGTCAATTGAAGTGGAAATAATGTCATACCAGTGTAAATGCAATTAATTGTAATAGTTACATATGTATTGCCAAAAGAAGGCGTTGTTACTGTCAAGCGTTAGAATGGTATGGTGTAAAGGCGTTGGAAGGGGGCCGGCGTCTTCGCGGCCGACGCAGCACCTTCGCGGCCGGCACGGCAATTACGCGCCGTATTGCATTTTGATTGCTGCTCATCCATTTTTATTTTCTGGCGACAGGCTATGCATGAAAATTCCATTGTTGGTGCCATTAAAAAAATACTTGTACATATTTACAAAATATTCTATGAAAGATGTTTAATAATGCAAACAGAATTTTGTAAAATTGTTTTGAGTAATGATGGATTACTTGTAAAGTATGTATTTAACTTGGAAAGTTTCTAATAATTGATATTGCATTTAATTGTCCTCAAATTTTTTTGAACCAGCGTCATTTTAGTGCAATTAAATTTAGACGAAAATGAATTGCAAAAATTTGTATACATAGTTTTAAATTACTCACCTTAAGCGTCATAAAGGAAAGTATAAAGGAAAAATATACAATATTTAGAAACTATCAGGCTTAAAAGTAATTCATAAAAAGACGATTAAGAAAAAAAAATAATTTTTAGCAATTATATATTATTTTCAAAAAATCTCCTATAATTGTATTGCAAGCCCTATAAATCTCCGGATCCCAATTGACGCAGATATCCTCATTTTAGGGATGAATCCCCTGAACTGGCAACACTATGATTATGTCATTCACATACAATATCAGTTAAACAAATCGAAGAAGAATAAACATGTCTTCTTCCATAAAACAACAGCAACAACACCAAAAACTCTTCAACCACACAGATTGTGAATTTTAATGTTATGGGGGAAATATAAGCCGATCACAACCATAAAAAGGCTACAAAAAAGATATATTGCATCGGTTGCATCACACAACACACCTATTTAATATATGTACAGCCATACGCACGCACGCAAACACATATTATTTGACATCAGACATTTATTTGAGTTCAGGTATTCTAAAGAATACTGACTCGACATTTATATTAACCTACACCAGAAAAAAATTTTGTTAGTTTCCAACTGAAATCCGGTTGCTACGACTAAAGTCGGTAGATACAAGTGGATATTAGTTTCCGTAACAAGATTTAGCTAGTACAATACCTAAAAAATAAAGCAATCACACTTGAATTTGGTTGTGCTGGCGGAATTTTTTGGTTGTCGCAACCAAAATTCACTTTACAATTCGGTTGGCAATTTATTTTTTCTGTGTGTTCCATAAAAAGAAAGCTGTAACCAACAGAACATAAAATTATGCATATAATGGCATGTGGCCACAACAGTTGATACTATTTTCCTGATGAATCTTTCGATTTTTCTGAATACATTTATTTTTGGCTTAGTATATGTCCTCCACATTAAAAACTGCTTTAGCATTGTCATGAAAATGAACATGATCAATTGGTGGTAATTGTACGTGGACAAAAAAACAATTGAAGCACTGTTTTTCATATAAATGCTAAAGCATTGGCATATATATAGTAATGCATCAATGCTTTAATCCCATATATGGTCCAATTTTACCCTAAAAACTGTTTTTATTTGTTGAAAAATGATTCGATAAACATTAATATAAAACACAGAATTTCATGTAAAATAAGTACAAAAATAAAGGTCAGTCATGTCGACTATATGATACTCTATAGCAGGTATAATTTGGGTCAAATTTCGGGAAGAGGAGCAAATTCCGGAAAAATATAAATCTGAAAGAAATTGTCAAAAAAGTTCGTTTAAGCAAAAACTGGTAAACACCCAAACTATAACCAGATACCCAAGGTTTTGTGTGTCCAAATACCATTTAAGCCCAATTCATACAGAACCCCTCTATGGGAGGTAGGTGTGAATATGGACCAAATATAATGAAATTAAATATGCGGTTCGTCCTTGGGCGCAGTTATGGCACATGCTATTTTTAAATGTCTCTTCGCTTTTTATAAAAACAAATAGTACCACACACAAAAAAAAAATAGTTAAGAAAAATATTTGATGAACCCATTTGTTGAAAATAAAAACCAAATTCATTAACCGTTCGTATATAAACAATAAACAACATTTGATTAACAAATTATTGAATCAACGTAATAACAAAAATTTTCCCGTTATTTTGATTTTTTGCCTTAGCAGGCCTTGTTTTCCATTTTTTCCTTTTTTCTTTCTTGTCTTCTGTTCACTAAGATGCTACATACAATAAATAGAAGAATGGTACCAAAACACTTTTAAAAGTGTTTTTTTTACTCTCATGGTACTATTTTGGCAAAAGTTTAGTTTTTCTAGCACCCCTAAAAATTAAAAACATATCGCCTCCTCGGGAGTTAAACAGAATATTTTTTCTATATGTAAACAAGAAAATAATTTTCATATTTGAATACGAAAACTTATCTGAAAATTCAATAAAATATTTTATTGAATTGATAGTTTTTTTTTTTGGTTATTTTCAATAAACTTTTTTTATCAAGCCAACTTTTTTTATTAAAAATAAAATTTAAACCATACATGATACTAATGTATTGATTGGACTAATTAATTGATGATTTCATTACCATTCCATTCAATTAATGGTAATTATTTACGAATATGATTTCATTGATCAATGGCAATGTTTTTGAATTTCATTACCATTACAAATGTATCAATTAAAAGAAACCATTATCATTATTATCCGTCATTTTATGTGTAAATATTTATGTTAATATTTATTTATGCGGGTTAACATTTGTATATTTTATATTTTGTTTTATTATTTTCTGTACAAAAAGCTACTTTTTTGTAAACAAATGATTTTTCAATCAATTATAATTAGTTTTTTTTTGCATTTGTGTTATTTTATTACCCATAGTAATGAATTTTTTTCATTTGCATTAGTCTTAACTAATGGTAATGAAATTTCAATGGTAATGAAAAATTTCCAAGTATGATTTAAACCAATAATTTTTTTTTTTGATTCAATAAATTCTGTTTTTTACTACAAAATAAAATATTTTCAATAATTTTTGTTATCATCGCAGAAAATTCAAAACTTTTTTTATTGTATCCGTGTTTTTTTTTTTATTTTGGAAAGAGCAAAATGCATAATTGCTTTAGTGCCTCTACTTGTCAATAGGTGAAGTAAAAAATACTACCCTAGCCCATGGCTAGGGTACATGGAATAGAGGATTTGGTTTTCAATTATTTTATTTACCAAAAATATATATAATATTATATATACCCTGCACCAAAGAAATATATATATATAAAGATAGAGCAAAATGCATAATTGCTTTAGAGTCTATACTTAGAAGTAGATGGCGCTCAAGTAAATAAAAAACAATACCCTGCGCCATGCTTAGGTCGACATGGCATTGGATTTGGCTTTTAATTATCTTAGGAAACAAAAATATGACATTTATAACATATTTTAAATTCTAGTACATTAAACTGTCACCAGCAGATTTATTTAATAATACTAAAGTGAATTTTTCAAATATTCGACGTGATAAAAGTATTTGTTTCATATTTTTATGTTAAAAACAAATTTTCATATATCAAACTGGTATTTTTCGTCAAATTTATATAATTTTTAAGTATTGAGGTATTAGAAAATGCATATTTATGTTAATTCTTTATTTCAAAAACAATAAATATACATGGAATAAATTGAAATAATGTGTTCTTAAACATCTAAATGAATATTGATTTAAATAATTAAAATAATATGCACATAAAACATATTTTTTTGCATAGTTTTTGGCAAATATTTTTTTATGTTACGAACGAAATAGAAAAAAATAATACCCAGTGCATATTGTAGCAAATATTGGAGACTAGCTCTACAGCAGAATATGCGTAATGGAGAGAATCGCGCCATCTATTGACGAAAATTCCAACTAATGTTCTTTTTTTAAGATATTAATATCTTTGCCCTGCACCAAAGACATTTATTTCTTACAGAACATTAGTTAGAACTTTTGTAAATAGATGGCGAAACTGAAATCAAATTCTCTCCATTGGGCATATTTTGTTGCAGAGCTAGTTTCCATTAGCCATATTCTGCTATAATATGCAATATAACGTACGTAAAATAGAAAAACATATGCATTAACGTACGTAACATAGAAAAACATATGCAAAAATATGTGTTGTATATGTATGTATATTATACTTTAATTGTCTAGACAAATGTTCAATTAATATAAATATGCATTTTCTAATGCCTCAATACTTGAAAATTATACAAATTTAACGAAATATTTCTAAGTATGGACACTAAAGTAATTGTGCTTTTTGCTCTTTCTTTATATATAAATTTCTTTGTTTTGCTGCAGAGCTAGCCAGTCATATTGTGATACAATATGCAATAAAGCATAATTAAATTTATATTTTGCACGTAACATAAATAAATATTTGCCAAAAACTATGCAAAATATATGTTTTATGTGCATATTATACTTTAATTTTTTAAATCAATATTTATTTAGATGTTTAAGAGCATATCATTGCACTTTCTTCATGTATATTTGTTTTTTTTTTTTGTGAAAGAAAAAAATAACAATAATATACTTTTGCCAATGACTCAATACTTAAAAATTAAACAAATTTAATAAAAAAAAACTACTATTTTCCTCTATGAAAATTTTGTTTTTGAAATAAAAATGTGAAACAAATGCTTTTATTTCGTCAAACATTTGAAAAAATTAACAGCTTAATGCATGATTTTGAAGTACAGTGGGTTCCCGATTTTACGAACTCGCGATTAAACGAATTCGCGATTTAACGAACAGACAAATTTTTTACATTACGAATTAAAATCCAATTTACTATTCTGCTTTACAAACAAATATAAAAATACATATAAAAAATACGTAAAACTTATTTAAAAAATAAATTGTCAATGCTTCATATAGTAAACATCTCACAACAACAACGTATAAACTTTAAAAGTGACGTCAAACTTTAAAAGTGACGCCCAAAGCTATCGGCATATAATAAGTAAAATAAAATAAAATCAACTAGTACAATAGAAATTGTTAGTGCGTTAAGTCAAGTTGCATTTTGAATATTGTTACTCGTTTGTTGTTTATGTATTACACTCACCAAAAAAGTCTGTAATGGCAACTGAAAATTTTGCTGTTTCTGCTAATTTGAGCCCAGCGGTATTTTTTGCTAATCTTAGCAACACATGTCTGCTGACGTGTAGTACAATGAAATTAGTAGAAAAATTATTAGGCGCTACTAAATTTTAGTAGACTTTTTGTAAAGTGGAATTTAAAATCTGTTTGCTAAAATCAGCAAAAAAAATTACTAAATGCTATTAATATTAGTACAAAGTTTTGGATTTATTTTTTTTATCGAGCATCAAAAATTTTGATTATATTTTTTAAAAGATGACGAAAAAAAAATCAAAGGCTTAAAAATCTTAAAAATTGTTAAAACATAAACGAATTTATCATTTTGTTTTAATTTGGTAATTTCTGTTTTGAAAAATATTTTAGTAAATTTTTTTTCACTTTTAAGGTTAAATTTAATTGTTTTTAGGCTGATTTTTAGAACTAAAAAACCCTTTTTAGTGCTTTTTTAAGTGGATGTCCTCTTATTAGACATGAGTCGGTATCTTCACTTCCGATCCCTTTTTTAATACTATGTAACTTTTAGGGCAATTTAAGTTTGTATGTATAAGTTTAAATTATTAGAAATAACATTTCCTTCAATATCGACTTTTTTAAAATTAGTAATTTTTTTGCTAATTTTAGCAAATCGGTTATCAAAAATTTGCAAAATAATTTCTGAAATTAGCAACGAAAATTTGTAGATATTCTGTAAAAATTCTGTAATTTGTAAAATGTAAATAGCAAAAAGATTTGCTAAATAATAATTTTTTTACTAAAAATCAGTACAAAAATAAAAAAGTGGGATTGAAAACCGTTTACAAATTTTTCTACTAACTTTTTTTTTCTGAGTGTATCTATCATATAGTTATGTGATTATTGTTATTATTATAGTGATTAATATTTTTATTCATATGGTTATATATATTTTATCCTTTTAAGTTTTTCCTGAAGATGTCATCCAATGAGGAAGATGAAGATGTCATCCAATGGATGAGGAAATTTATTGACCTCGAGCTTTACAATTTATTTTTTAAAGTTACAACAAAAAGGTCGAAGAAATATATACTTATATTTAAAAAACGGAGAGCACGCCGTTATATAAACAAAATGGTTTATAATAATATAAAGAAACAACACCCAAACATCAAAGGATATATAAATCAACACAAAACATTACGAATACGACAACTCAACACAAAATCAACAATAACATTCCTCATTAAATGTAAAAATACGGGCATAACACCAAATTTTATTAACAATGCAACTAAAAATGTATATAATATTTTTACAGCAGATGTTATCTCAAAGAAAATTCGTGGCTCCCTGAATACGTTAATACAAAACTTTCACAATAAATTATTAAACCTTCTAATAAGACAAAAACATGAAGAGAAGAGTATAGGAGGAACTAAGAATAAGATTAATGAGTAATTGACAGAAGAAGAAAGAGAACTGTTTTGGAATAGTGAGGAAAATCTCTCGAGAATTAAGAACTCTAATATCAAGAATAGACATGTAAAGAAATTCGAGGCATTGAGGGCTCGGCAGAGACAAGATTTAGATATTGTCTACAATAATAAGTGGTTTGTGATGTACAATGGCTCCTTTCTTTGGGTCTAAAACACGCACTACCGACGGCAAAGCGTGATTTTCCCATGTTCAAATATATTGCCGATGGAGAAGACCTCGTAAGAACTTTAAACGATGAAGAAAGACAAGTGATGGGACGGACAAAGTTCACATCTATGGTTGAGAACCACTTGAACAAGAATATAATGGATAAGAGAGAACGTTTTGTACACGGCACAGTGGGACAAACAAGAACATTTTTAGAGAAAAACAGGAACATATTAATATTAAATGCTGACAAAGGTAACGTGGCTATGGAGAGAATAGACTATGAGAAGAGAATGAATAATATTTTGAATGATATGATGACCTATAAAAGATTGAATAAAGATCAAACTTCATCTTTACAAAGGAGAAATAATGAATTGGTTGAGGAACTATATACATAAGTGCAATGTAAAATCTGTGATAGAGAAGAAGAGGCTGAAAAATGACTCGGCACTGGCTCCAAGAATATATGGACTACCCAAAATCCATAAACACGATTTTCCTCTTAGACCAATTTGTTCATCGGTAAACTCCCCGTCTATTGGGTTATGTAAGTTTCTATCTAACATTTTGGAGAAACTTACAGAAAAATCAGAGTTTAATTTAAGGGATGCTGTGCAATTTAGAGATAGGATTAATAATAGTACAATAGCTGACGATGAAAGGATAATATTTGACGTAATATCTTTATTTCCAAGTATTCCAGTGGAATATTCGATCGAGGTTATAATGAGTAAACGGGAGGAAATAGGACAATGTACTAAGATCTCGAAGGAGTTATTCGTTAAAATATTAAAATTCTGTATAAAGGACAATAGATATTTCAAATATAAGGACAAGATCTATACATAAATTAGAGGACTGCCCATGGGATCTTCAGCTTTCCCAATAGTGGCAGATATAGTTATGGAACAACTTTTGAAGGAGTGCGTGGGAAAATTAAAACAGAAGCCACGGGTTTTAACGAAATATGTTGACGACCTTTTTGGAATAATAAATAAATGTGCAATAGAAGAGACGCTTAAAGAATTCAATAATTTTCACCCTAGAATAAAATTCACCATCGAAGAGGAAGAAAACGGAAGACTGCCATATTTGGATACAATTGTTATTATAAACGTCATTATAAACACGGCCATTAACTTTGTACAGAGAGTGATGAGGATAAGTGACGAACAATTTCATAAGGAAAATCGTATGAGAATTAAGAACATTTTAAGAAGAAACTCTTTCCCTGACATTATAAGAAATATTATTAAAATCAATGAGAGACTGGGAAAAATTATACCAAAATTAATTGGTACCAGAAGCCAATGTCTTCCGGTAGAATTATCAATTTCTATTCATGCCAACCTAAAAACGTCATTATGAACACGGCCATTAACTTTGTACAGAGTGTGATGAGGATAAGTTACAAACAATTTCATAAGGAAAATCGTATGAGAATTAAGAATATTTTAAGAAGAAACTCTTTCCTTGACAACATTATAAGAAATATTATTAAAATTAATGAGAGACTGGGAAAAATTATACCAAAAGAAACTCCGACAATATATAAATCGATGACGTATGTACCTAAAATATCGGAAAGGGTTGAAAAGTCAGGATTGTACGACCGAGAAAATTGTAAAATAACTTTTACCACCAGAAGTACTGTGAGACAACTGTTTTCAAACACGAAAAGTAAAATTGACGTAATCAATAAATCTAATGGCGATAATGGTAATATATGCGATCAAGCATATCGGAACAACTTAAAACAAATTTAGAACGAGATTAGATGTGCACAAATCAGATATAAAACTTAAAAATAATTCTACTGTACAAAAAACTTCACTTGCGGCCCACTGTGCAGAGAAAGGACATTTTCCAGACTTAGATATGTTAAAATATTACAAATAGAAGACAAATACAACAACAGACTAACTCTAGAAATGCTTCATATAGTAAACATCTCACAACAACAACGAATAAACTTTAAAAGTGACGTCACTAATTGTGCCCAAAGCTATCGGCATATTATAAGTAAAATAAAATAAAATCCACTAGTTCAATAGAAATTGTTAGTGCGTTAAGTCAAGTTGCATTTTGAATATTGTTACTCGTTTGCTTGTAAGTTTTTGTTGTTTATGTATTACTGTTTTGTGTACAGTGATTGTTGTTATATATCATATAGTTATGTGATTATTGTTATTAGTGATTAATATTTTTATTCATATGATTTATATATATTATCCTTTTAAGTTATTCCTGAAGATGTCATCCAATGGATGAGGAAATATTGAAAAAAATAAAATATTTATTGACCTCGAGCTTGACAATTTATTTTTTATAGTTACAACAAAAAGGTCGAAGAAACATATACTTATATTTAAAACTTATTTAATTAGTTTATTTTTTTAGTTTACATATGTATGTATGTAACATATGTAAACTAAAATCAAAATCTCGATTTCTGAATTTCTGAATTTCTACAAATACATGGAGTAGTTAGACAATTATGTGTAGTCTTGGCACACACCTCCACACATTTACAAACAGGGTGTTTTTTATTTTCCAGGTCGATGTTTTTTACCCGCCATTTCTATTTCGTTGACATTTGACAGTTTTGTAGAGTAGCAGATAACAATTTATTATGTTGAAGTTCTTAAAAAATATAAAAACCCCAGTTTTTGGTGAAAAATCATTAGAGAGACGAGGCACATTTTGATTTTGGTGGCATTTTTAATAAACAGATAGCTTTTATTGTCAAACTGAAAATCCTCAATTGACACACCAACGGCCTTTCCATCCTCGTATTTTGGGAGAATTTTTGCTAGCCGCATTATGTCACGAAGTAATACCCACGAATTAATACCCCATTCATACTGAACTCCAATTACATGTTTTCGTTATTATTAAGTTTTCGATTTAAAATTTTGATGGAATTTGAAAGTTGAAATCTTGAAAAAACAAAAATACGTATTTTGGGGTTCAGTTTGAATGGGGTATTATATAAAAGTTTGAATTTTTTCAAAGCATTCTAAGACATTATTTTTACGAGAGCTTCTAGAAGAAGCAATTGAAAAATGTTTTAAAAAAGCGCAAAAACAAACGTCAATAACAAGTTTTTTTTAATAACTTCTTTAATTTTTTTTAATAATTATTTTTTATTATTTTTTTTATAAAATCCATTTTTTAGTAATAAAATATGATATAAATTGTCCTTTTAATTTGTAATTACATGAATAAATATTTTTTGTTAAGTACTGGGTAAAACGAATCTTTGATTTAACGAACAGTGCTGTCAATCAATTGTACGTTAAATCGGGATTCCACTGTATGTAGTTAATTAAAGACATTAATTTATTAAAGAAGGAACATTAGTTGAAACTATTTCCCAATAGATGGCGCATCTGAAAATAAATTCTCCCTATTAGGCATATTTTGCTACAATATGCAACAGGGTATTATTAATTTTCTAGTTCGTTCGTAACATAAAAGAATATTTGCCAAAAACTATACAAAAATATGTTTTATGTGTAATAAATTTTCTAAATTAATAGTCATTTTGATGTTTAAGAACACAGTATAACAATTTTTCAAATGTGTATTTATTTTTTTTGAAAGAAAGAATTAACATAAATATGCAGTTTGCAATAGCTCAATACTTAAAAATTATACGAATTTACCGAAAAAATACCACTTTGATCTATGAAAATTTGTTTTTAACATAAAAATGTGAAACAAATGCTTTTATCACTTCGAACATTTCAAAAATTGACTTTAGTATAATTAAATAAGTTTGCTAGTTACAGTGTAATGCACTAGAATTCGAAATATGTATTAAATGTCATATTCGTGGTTCCTAAGATAATTAAAAGTAAAATCCAAAGCCATGCCGACCTAAACATGGCGCAGGGTATTGTTTTTTATTTACTTGAGCGCCATCTACTTAGATGATAAAAGCATTTGTTTCGCATTTTTATGTTAAAACAAATTTTCATAGATCAAAATAGTATTTTTTCGGTAAATTCGTATAATTTTCAAGTGTGCATATTTATGTTAATTCTTAAAAAAAAAAATAAATACACATACGAAAATTTGTAATACTATGTTCTTAAACATCTAAATGACTATTGATTTAGAAAATTAAAGTGTAATATATACATAAAACATATATTTTTGTATAGTTTTTGGCAAATATTCTTTTATGTTACGAACGAAATAGAGAATCAATAATACCCTGTTGCATATTGTAGCAAAATATACCTAATTGGGAGATTTAAATTTCAGATGCGCCATCTATCGGGAAATAGTTTCAACTAATGTTCTTTCTTTAATAAATTAATGTCTGCTTAAAACTATCCTGTGACATGCCTGGTTTTAGTTACTTGCCCGCCATCTATTGCTAAGTATAGACACTAAACCAATAAACCATTTTGCATTTTTATAAAGGCTTTGGTGCTACAGGGTATAACATATAAATTTTGTATTTCGTTCGTTACATTGACATATGCCAAAAATGTATGTTTATACTTTTTAATACTTTAATTTTCTTAATCACTTTTCATTAAGATGTTTAAAAGCACAGCATTGCAATATTTTTCATGTGTATTTATTTTTTGTGAAAGAAAAAATTAACATAAATATACATTTGACAAAGCTTCAATACTCGAAAATTATACAAATTTAATGAAAAAATATCATTTTGCTCTATGTAAATTTGTTATTTCGCATAAAAATGTGAAACAAATGCTTTTAGTACGTCCAATATTTACAAATTTGACCTTAAATTTATGTAATATGTGTTTATATACATTTGGTGAATAACATAATTGAAAGCCAAATTCATGGTGCGAGTTGTTACTTTTAGGTACTTCAGCGCTACCTATTGATGAGAAGAGACACTAAAGCAATTATTCATTCGGCTGTTTCTTTGGAATGAATGTAGATGCCGTGCAAAATCAGACACAGATGGCGCCAATTAAAATATGACGCAAACCATACCAAAATTTGCAACACAGTATTTTTTAGTTATAAATTAAATACATGGGACCATTTTTTTTTTGTAGAGTGGGCTAAGTAATTGTTACTGTTGTTACTGGTATTGTTTTTATACCCTCCACCATATATGGTGAGGGTATATATCAGTTTGTCATTCCGTTTGTAATATGTCGAAATATAGGTTTAAGACCCCATAAAGTATATATATTCGTGATCCTTATGCAATTTTAAGTCGATTTAGCGATGTCCGTCTGTCTGTCTGTCCGTCTGTCTGTCTGTTGAAATGGCGATCACGACGCGAAGACGCAAGCGGGGATGCCTATTTTTACCCAGATTATTGAACATCCTCCCGAGCAGTTTGGTATTTAAAATGAGCAAAATCGGTTAAGCGGTTCAAAAGTTATGAGTGAAAATGTGAAGGTACCTCTAAATTTTCCATACAAGTTTGTACAATTTTTCTGTATCTATTTTTGTTTTCTGTTAAGTAAGTAAAAATGTTATTAAGGCCCATTATTATAACTTGCCGATAGCTAAAGTGAGGATGTTAACGGACAGATTATTAGTTTTTCGTTATTATAAGTATACTTTAACCTAAAAGCGACCGATAAGCTAAAGGTAAGTTCATCTTACCTTTAACTTTTAACGTAAGGTTTAAGCATTTGAAGTTGCCACATTTTCTGCTCTTCAGTGTAGTTGCCGTGTAGTTTTTAGACCGTATCTTTGCTGTTTGGTTTATTTCTGTGTTCGGCGTCGACAATGTAAATTTTTTACAACAAACATATTTATTTTTTACACAAATCGAAGAAATTTTGTTTTTCGTTTGTATTTCTTGTTTGTTGTAAGTAAATAAATAAATAAAAGTACGTCGTTGCCACTACTTATTTTTAAAAACCATTTTAATTTGTCAAAAGTAATCGGTTTTTGCTCTGGTAATGCCATATTTTCAAAAAACTTAATTTTATTTTATAAGGAAGTTATAATAACCAAAAAAAAGTTAAAGGTCACCGTATTCCTCACTTTAGCTAAAGTTACCTTTAACTAACACGCACCTTAAAGGCAAGTTATAATATTGGGCCTAATAATAATAACATTTAAGAGCTATATGTGTGTTACTTTTAATAACTAAGTTAACGTTAAAAGCAACAATCTTAAAGTCGCTAACAGAGCAGACCTCTGTAAATAACATTACTAAAACTAAATAAATAACATTACTAAAACTAAATAACAAAAGTTCGGAATTTTTCTTTTCGAAAAAGTCCAAAGAATCTAAGAATATATCTACTATAAAAAAATTCTTAGGATCTAAGAATTTTTTAGAATCTAAGATTTTTTAAGTTTGCAGAGTTTGAGAATCTAAAAATGTTTCTATCAGAAAAATTTCTAAAAATCTAGTATTTTGTATAAGAAATCTTTTTTTCTGTGGAACCAGGCTTTTTTTATAAAAAATTATTTTATTAATGTTCTGAGTACTTTTTCCACAAGAAATGAATTAAGCATTTTTTTGAAAAAAAAAAAAAAATATTATTGTTTTTATTAAAAAGAATTAAAATCTTTATATAGAATCTTTTTAACAATGAATTTGAATGATTATTGTAATGAATTGATTACTGTAAATTATAATTCAAGTTTTCGATTAAAAATTTGTATAGAATTTGAAATACGAAAATACGTATTTTTGGGTTTAGTATGAACGGGGTATTGTATGTATAAGGCATTTTCGAAAATAAAACCCCCAAGTAAAAATGAATGAATAAATAAATATTACATATGGCTGCGTTGTTTGGAAGATTGCGCGAAAGCTCAAATTTCAAATAATGCGAAATAAAAATTTGAAAGTCATTTATAACCAGGAGAGCCCCTCACTACCCGGTTTTACGGTCGACCGGACGACCGGGTTGTGGTACTTTTTCCAAATGTACGCTCTTATACTTTTAATTAAATAATAGACAAATTATAAAAAAATATAAAAATTTTATAAAAATCGAAAATTTTTTAAAAATCGACATTTTTAAAAATCTGAATATTTTGTAAAAATTGAACGAAAAAATTATAAAAAGAGTCATCAGGATGGAATACGAGTGTTTACGGTTATCCCTGCACAACCATCTTCAGTATCCATACCCCTTTTGAGTTAATGCTTTGATGATTGTCTATTTTATATTGAGTGTTTGGAAACAAATTAACAAACCCGAAAACAACACGCAATTAGACTAACATCAACCAAATTTAACAATTTTATATTTATCCTCTATTTTTACAGTTTTTGTTTTGAACCTTAATTCTTAAAGTAAAAAAAGCTGATGAAACCGTTAATCTAAATGGTTGTTCTAATCAATTTAAAATCTGCAACATACATACACTTAAAAAAGTTTGTAAGTTAAAATAACTGAAAATATCATTTAAAAGAAATGATATTTCATTTAAAAACCGGTCTACTTAATTTTCATTTTAATTTAATGCCATTTGTTATTTATTTTTAAATGTTGATTAATCAACTGACACATCCGTAAGATACAAATGATATAATCAGTTAAAATAATAGTCAAAATAAATGTTTTTTTTCATTTATTTGAAATTATTTCCGTTTTTGTATATTTTGTTTTTTTTTTTAATATATTCGTACAATACAAAATGTATGTATGCATATGAAGCTACAGGGTAGGAAATGACGATAGTGAAACTGTACTGATTCACTATTGACTTTCTCACCAGTAATACTTACTAATTATGCCCCAGCCAACGTTTTCTGCTGTAGACATTTAACATGTGCGTGTCATTGCGAATCTACACAACTATGGACTAGGCGTTGACATTGGAACCAGAGATTCACTAGTACATTTTAGTAATTTTAGTCTACACTTTTGGAACTTTTTACTTGATTTCCACACTAGGAAGGAAATAAGATTAAACAGGTGCATTTATTTTGTTATTTTATTAATACATTTTTTTTTATAAATTTCATTAAAGTAAACAAATTTTCGTGCAAATTTAAATTTGGAGTAGACAAATCTTCAAAAGACTGCACAAAATCATCCACATGCTCCGTAAAATCTTCATCAGGCTCCACAAAATCTGTAGAGTTGCAATTTTCACAAAAAATTGTTGCCTCTTTCTTGTTATTTTTATGCAAATTGATTTTTTTTCACAAGTTTTTTGTAATTTCTTTTGCTCATTTATTTTGCTCAAATTTGTATATTTAACTTTTAAATTAATTTTTCTTTATATTTTTATTAAAAACTTGAATTTTGCATGCAGCTATGCACATCAGGGAAGGAAAATATGTTTTCTGTTATTGTACCAACCAGACAAACAAATTGTACTTTTTCCGCTTTTTAGGAAGTCAGATTTGCTTAGACACTAAAAAGACTTAAACAAATTTTAACAAAATTTATCGTTAATTCTGTGTTGTCGTATAATTACCACAAAACATTGAGGTCAATTTAACTTTTTCAGGATTTGCTATTAAAAAATTTAAAGTCATTTAATTGCTTTTTAATAATAACACACTTCTTTTTTTTTTTTTGTTTTGAGAGGTAATTTGAAATCAGCTGTTCAATGTTGCCACTTCCGAATATTTTAGTACAATGTGTATGCAAACATTTGGTACATTTGAGGTGACACCAATTTAGAGCTTTATTTGACTTTATTTTTTACTATAGTAGCTGAATAAATACAAAAAAGGTTTTAATTTAAAGTTGCTTTTAAAAAAAGTCGACTTTATGTTATGTTGTTTTATCAAGTTATAAATTGAAAATTTGAAAAAATTTCAGATTCTACTAAATGAACGGCGGTAGTACCACGGTACCAACCAAGGTAAAAATGTACCAAAAAAAGTCCAATTGTACCATGTTTTCCATCCCTGATGCACATAAATTTTCAACTAAATAAAACAATAAAAAATCAAGAACAAGCACAGCTTTGCAGCTACAAAAAAAGTATAGACGCTTTGTGTACATGTCACCAAAAAGATACCCAAAATAGTCAACAAAAGTGGTGACTTGTAGACACTTGACCCCAGGCTTCCTACAGGGTATAAACACTTTTTGTATGAATGCGTTTGAATATGTATGTGTGTTTATGAAGTTCTTGTAATTTGTATTGAAAAATTTGGTATATATACAACCAATTTAAATAAAAAAACAAATTGAAATTTTCTGAACATTTTTTTTTTTGAAACAGCAAACAAAATTTTAATTTGTAATAACTGTTACGGGCACAAAAAATCACAAGTTTCCGTTTTGTGGGTAAATTTTTATTAAATTTCAAATAAATGAAACTGAAAAAAATTGCAAAAGATAGTAAATTATTTCGAATAAATGTATAAAAAAGTTAATATAGATATTTCTTTGAAAAATAAATGTATGTTCCTGTATTTTTAAATGGAACGGAAAACTTTTTTATTAAACTACAAACAGTTAACTACATAATATTCTGAGTGTACATATGTTGATAGTTAATGATTAGGTAATATTTTTGAATTATAACTTTTCACTGTATCCTTGTGTGATATAAAATGAAACTAAATATCATGCATTTACCAAAATAAATTTTCCAAAAATATTGGATTTAAAAAAAATGTCGAATTTTTTCTAAATTTATAGACTTTATAAAATTTATTAATTTTTATGGATTTTTCGATTTTTAAAAAATTATGTTGTTGTTTTGATATTTACGAAATGTTTCGATTTTTAGGAAACGTTTGCTTTTTCAATTTTTAAATTTTTTTTATAAAAATGCAAACATTTGATATTTCGATATTTTGTTTATAAATTCAAATACAAATTATTCTTATCGATTTCTTTAAGTAAGAAAATTTTACTTTAGTAAGGTCCACTATTATGTTGCTAAGAGTAACTACTTACTTTACTATTGTAAGTAACCACTCACTTTTTCACCATTCCCATTATTCTCACTTTTTTGTAAGCAAGTGGGTATTGACCACCTATGAATTTTGGTATTTAAGCTTGGTAACTAGGAAAAACCTTTGTGCTACTTACTCCCTTAATTACTTTGTAATGTTTGTTTTTGCTGGGAAAATACCAAAAATATAGAGAATGACAATATTAAAGCACAAAACACACTTGTCTTGGTCAATAAATGACAATCCTACTTTTTACACAAAAATAACACTGGTTTACAGCCAAAAAATACCAAGAACGCAACATGCCTAGATAAGTTAATTGGGATCTCCTGGACACGAAAAACGCTGTTATTTTTCCAACCGAAAAGTCCGATCGAGATAAGTGGCACATCCATGGAAAGGTAATTGAATGGCACATCAAAATTTGCCTATTTTTTACGTTTTTTTTTCAAAATTTTTCAGATTTATTTCATTTTTTTCTACGTTATATTGAAGATCTGGAATGTTTTATTTTTTACCAAATAGTTTATTTAATTACCAACATTTTAAGCGTAATTTGAAAATCGGATGAAAAATAAAGTTTTTATTAAGGATTTTGTGGAACGACAATATTTTAATTTTCAGTGCTCACACACTATATTCGGCGTCCATCAGTTTTAACGTATTTAAAAAAACGGAATTTGAATCTCTGTATATGTTACCAACATGATTGACGAAATATGACATTTTGCTCTCTCTCTGTCACAGTAAACACATGTCAGTTTAGCTTTGTACGTGCAAAAAATAAAATGTGTTCAATCGATCCCAACGAATTTTGTTATGTTTGTGGTGTTCTTGTGAAAAAGAAATCAAAACATTTGATGCGAAAAATGAATACGAAAAATTTATCTGAAGTATATAAGAATCGGAAAACCCAACTATACCTAACTTAATAATTGTGGCCAATTAAATGTGGAAAATACCCTAGTTTTGAACCTTTAAAAAAAATTATTAAAAATATTTACACATAATTTTTTTAAACAAAAAACTTTACTTTAATACCCGAAGTTAAAGGTTCAACCATAAAAGTTATACTTTTAAAAGATTTAACACAAAAAATAAACACTTGAATTGTAAAAAAATTCCAATTTTTCCACTCTTTGCAAAAACAACAATAATTAACTGACTTTGACAGCTCACTGAAAATAAAGTAAACAACATAGTTAATTGATTTTGACAACTTGTGATGCAAAATTTAATCTGCTTTTACCCGATACCAAAATTTATTTTAAAAACTTTAATAATATTTGAAAGCAATGTGAGGCCGTCAAAGTAGAGTTTGTCGTCTTTTTTGCCCATCCCCGTTGAATTTTCCAAAAATAACTTTTAGCTGATGTCAAGGGAGAGAATTTGCCATTTTTTGTCTCTCCCCTAGGTTTTTCCAAAAATCCCGTCTGATCTGGTATATCAACCGGAGGAAGAACATTTATAATAAATTTCAACTTCCTAGCTCCAGCGGTTAAGGCAGGCCGTTAAGGGAGACGCTTTTCGTCCTTTTAAGCCCCATTTCTACTACGTCCCTGGAAAAAATTCCTAAATATACCTTTCCACCAAAAACATGGTTTCAATTACTGACCCCACGCAGAGAAAAAACATGGTTGCAACATGATCACTGCTCCTATATTAAGCTTGCTGCAATCGGGTATGGTTGTCACAACCATGTTATTGTTTTTTAACTACCGACATGGTCGCTATCATCATTATTATAGTAAATATTTTACTATTTTATGATTGACAGTTTGTTTTTACTACAAAATGTCTTTAAAAAAATAATCATATATTGTTAACTAAAACTGGACAAATGTCAGATGGGTTTTCAACCCTTCATGTGGCATTAAATAATTTCATCAATTGACCCATTAAGATCCAGTTAATTTTTTTTTAACTTTAGATTTTTTAAAGGGTTTTTTCGAAAATTGCTTATACATAACATATAATATTATTTACACTAATCAATTCATTGTTTGTCAAAAAGATTATATATAAAGATTTTATATTTTTTAATTCGTTTCAATAAAAACAATAAAAAATATTTCTTAAAAGTTATATTTATTAATTCATTTTTTATAAAAAGTTCTTATAATATTAATAAAATATTTTTGTTTTTAGTAAAAGTCTGCAGAACTCAAAGTTTTTTTGGAGGAAAATATTTTTCTTACACAAAATACTAGATATTTAGAAATTTATCTGATAAAAACATTTTAAGATTCTATGGACTTTTACCTTAACTAAAATTCAACATCATAATATGTTTATTTAGAATCATAATATGGTAATTTTTTAATCATAATATAACTGTAGGGACCATATTATGGTAAAATTATCGTTATTTTATTATCATAATATGATAACCATAATATAGTACGACTATGGTTGGCACAATCATAAGCCCAAAAATATATGATGCTCTTGGAATATGATTGTCCCAACCATATTTTTTCTCTGCGTGCAGCTGATCACTACTCGTTACTTTTGGGACATCACGAGCAAAAGCAATGAAGCAAGTAAATAGGTTGATTAAGGTAATACTGCCACTGGGGTTTGGTCAGGCCGTAAAGAGGAAGTTTTTCTCCTCGTAGAAATATTCAAAAATCCCGTCTAAGCGGATGTCTACACCGTAGGGGAAACCTATATATTAAATTTTAGCTTCCTAGCTCTAGCCGTTTGGGTTGGGCGATGTTGAATGAGTGAGTCCGTCAGTCAGCAACGTTATTCTTTTATACATAGAGATAACTAGCGCTTCCCTAAATCCCTTACCAAACTTCTTATATTGGGCTTTTATATGATTTCTTGTCTCAGCAAAACATTGGAAATATATTGGTATTACCATAGTTATTTTTTGGTATACATTACTTTGAAGCCTTACCATTAGACTACTTCAGATACAATTTTTTTTAAAAACTCATTACCTGTAAGTTACGAATAACATCTTACAAGGTAAGGAGTTACCTCCGATGTACATGACCTTTTTATAATAATAGGTTTTGTAATAGAAAAGTAACAACTTACCTCTTTATTACAAAACTTTTAGGTTAGGTCCAATGAGTGACACACCTATGCCAGAGAACCGCACGCAGACAAAAAGCATGGTTGGGGCAATCATATTCGAAGAGCATCATATATTTTTGAGTTTATGGTTGTGCCAACCATAGTCGTACTAAAATCAAATTATGATAATAAAATAATCACATTTTTACCATAATATAGTATCTACAGTTATATTATGATCCAAAATTTACCTTATTATGGTTCTGAATAAACTAAATGATCTTGAATTTATCTCTCATAACTATATTATGATTCCTGGATTACCATTAAAATGATCCCTACAATAATATATACATATATTACGAGTAATATACATAATATGACTATCTAATATTTCCATGAAGTGTTTTTCCTAAAAAAATTGATATTAAGGACTTTTTGAAAAAAAATTGTTAAGGAAAAATCATAGATTCTAAGAACTTTTCTTTCAAGAAAACTTTGATTCTGTGGACTGTTTTAAGAAAAATACTTAATTTTATTTTAATTCAAAGGACTTGTTTAATAAAAACAAGTAAGAGCGGCTAAATTCGGCTATGCCGAATCTTATATACCCTTCATCATGGTTGGGAGAAAAGTGAAGTTTATATATGGAATGGACAGATTTATATACGGACGCCTTTAAGAGGAAATTAACCATTTAGTTTGGTGATAAAACTTGAACTCGGGAAGATTTATGGTTCCAGAAAATAGGTATTTAAAAAAAATATGTTTTGGGCATTACTTTTTTGTATCTGAACCGATATTTCCGAGTTTTTTTTAGCAAATATGTTATACTAATCTTTTGCTATATAAGACGTATACATAGGTGATATTACAATTCTAAATGAGAAATAAAATAATATATAAGAAATAAATTGGTTTAAAAATCTTTTTATAAATTCTTTTAAATCGGAGCAAAAATAGAAATAAAACCGTTTGTATTTTGTTTGTATCAGAGGGTTTTTATAAAAATTTTGATGTTTTTAGGCTATTTATGGATTATTTAATTATTAATATAAAATTTTATTCAAATTAATTATAATTAATTAATAATTATTAAATGCTAAAAAAAATATAAACAAAAAAAAAATCTTAAGAAAATAAAAAAAAAAATGTACAAAAAAAAAAAGTTGAATTTGTCTTGTGTAGGAATCGAACCCGCGTTCTTAAAGAAAAAAAGTATTTGTGACATAGCGTTTAGACAACTAAGCTATTAAGGTCATATGGAATCATCGTTAATAGAATTAAATGAACAGTTTTCGTTCAATGTTTGGTTTTTATTTAAATGACAAATCTTTGTATGTGTTTGTTGTTTGTGTATAAAAGGGTGAAGAGGTGAAGTGCGTAATATTCAATATACATATGTATAAAAACAAAGGGATTTTACGGAAAAAATTAGAGGTAGTCCTGGTTTTTTGCTAATATCTCAGCCATTTATCAACCGATCTGGCTGATTTTTAATAGCAAGCAGAAATGGATCACATTTAACAGAAATATACAACAATCAAGTCCTCATCATGTATGGGGTCTTCGGAAAACCCATTTAAGCACACAGACGGACAGACGGACATCGTTAAATCAACTTTGCTCTTCATAAGGACCCAGAATATATATACTTTATAGGGTCTAAGATCAATATTATAGAAATTACAAACGGAATGACAAACTTATATATACCCTTTCACCTGTGGTGAAGGGTATAAAAATCTTAGATTCTAACGAGATTTTAAAGATTTTTTTAAAAAGTTCTTAGAAAGTTTTCTTTTAGAAAAAGTCCTTAGAATGTAATTATTTTTCATAATGAAAAGTCCTCAGAATCTATGAATTTTTCTTTCAAAGAAAGGTCTTAGAATCTAAGTTTTTTAGGAATATATGATTTTTTATCTAAGAAACAGTTTGCAGAATCTGGGAATTCTAGATTAAAGAAAATTCCATAGAATCTAAAAATTTTTTTATCAGATAAATTTAAAAATATCTAGTATTTTGTGTAAGAAACCTTCTGGTACAAAAAAAAAAAATTATTTTCTACAGACTTTTTCTTGTTAACAAATATTTTATTAATATTCTGAGAACTTTTTACAAGAAATAATAAACATATTTTTAATTTTTAACTAATAAACATATTTTATTAAAAATAAATTATTATTTTTATTGCAAAGAATTAAAAAAATTAAATCTTTAAATAAAATCTTTTTTTAAAAGAACCATTTAAAAAAGATCTTCTAAAGTTAAAAAAATTAATAGGTCAATTGATGAAATGTTAATGAAAGTTATTTTCCACCCATCTGATATTTGTCTAATTTTAGTAAAAAATTTTTTAATTTTGTGGTAAAAAAAACTGACTGAACTGATAAAATTTTGGTTTTTATGAAAACAATACAATATTATGACTGTAAATGTTGAAGTCATGTTTTATTTGATGTACATACATATAATTATTTAATGATTGTTACCAGCATTTTATGGTTACATAATTATCATATTTTTTTCATGATCAGAATTTTTGTTAGCAGAGTATGGTTACAGCCAATCATGTTATCAAATAGAAGGTGACAATCATAAAATAGTAAAATATTTACTATAATGATGGTAGCGACCATGTTGATGGTTAGCAAGCCAATAACTTGACTGTGACAACCATACCAGATTGAAGCAAGCACAATATAGTAGCAGTGATCATATTGCAACCATGTTTTTTCTCGGCGTGCGACATGTTGTGCGCTCTCTAAAACTACCTAAACAAAAATTCCAGTCTAGTTAAAGAATTAAGTATCCCTCAAGTATCCCTTCAGTTTTCCCAAATGAACCTCCTCAAGCACTCCAATTACGTTATAACGGCCCCGTTCCAGTGCCTTATCCTACTCTTTGCGAAGGCCCGGCAAAATCAAAGGAAGTGCCCACAGAAAAGTTTATTTGTGTTTTTTAAGGAGTTACCTTGAAGGACATGCCCTTGTAAAAATGATAGGTTTTGTAATAAGAGGCTAACTACCCTTATTTCTTCTTACAAAACTTATTACCGGGTAATAACAGATTTTGTTGAGTGGTTTGAAACAAAAAATCGTAAACTTCAAAACATTTTCCGTTTTAGTAGACATACAATAAACTTAATAATATAAACCGGTATTTAATTTTTTTAAGAAGAAACAAAGGTACACACAGAAAAATGAAGTTCCACCGAATCGAATAGTGTAGTTTCGTTTGGTTGTCACAACCAATAAAATCGGCTAGTATTGATGTGATTGCTGAATATTTCGTTGTGAAAGCCAATATTGACATTTTTTAAAAAACTGCACATAGGAAATTCTTCCTACTAATTACTATACTAATATATTGCATTCTTGGGTTAGGAAGAGCTGAAGGGTGGTGAAAGATAAAGAGCTTCAAATATGGCAACGAGATGAAAATTCTTAGAGCAGTTTTTGCGCGCCATCTGGTAGAGAGTTCGCGAAATTGTTGAAGCTTTTTAGTTCATAGCCCTGTTATGTTACTTAGGGGAGGTTAAGTGATATGGAAACACTAGTGTTTTCAATTATTCGACCCAGCCGGTTAAACGGTTAGGGCATTCGAAAAATGAAGAAAATTTATTAATTGGTTATTCGGGTCGATTAATCGGAAAATTTGCCGAACACTCGATTAACCGTTTACTGCATACTAAATGCATTTCTTTTCTAAAAACAATACGATGAGCTACTTTTTATAGCTGCATTGGTTTATAAAAAGTTTGTTTAGGATTCCAATATCCTTATACTTTTTAAGGAATAATGCCTTAGAATCTTGGTGGTTTGAGAAATATGAGGTAATCAAATGTATTTGACACAATTGAAATATTGTACATTAACTGAAATTCTTTTGTATTACCCGAATTTCTGTTGTATTAACCGAATTTCTGTTACCAAAAACAAATATATCGGTGGCTCTAACCAAACAATTCAGTTGGTAAAAAAATGGTTGTACACAATAGCTGCATTCAAAAAGTTCACCTAAGAAAATTTTCCAAAATTTACAAAAATAAAAAATACTGAACACTCTTATTCCTGAGGAGGACCCTCCTTACATGCTAAATGGTTCAAATAAGTGAATTCCTAAATATTTTCTCGAAACAACTTGTTTCTACTAAAATTGTTTTTTTTTTGTATTTTTTAACGAATTTGTTTTTAAAAAATTAAAATTTTCGAATTGAAAGCATATTTCTATTATTATTTTAGAACATTATTAATGTCATAGTGCTTGTAATACCGATTGCTAAAATAAATATTGTAAAAGGTTTTTTGTTCAAGCTCTGAATATTCTAAAAAAATAAAAATTTTCCCATATTTTAAGGTTGAAATAGCTTCAGAATCGGATTTTTGAAAGTTAATTATTTCTCATGATCTAGAGCTAAACAGCTTAATTTTCTGTTCCAAAGGACGACTTGTAGTAAAACTTACATTCATCTTACATTTATGTTTATGTGAACGGGTTCGCGTTCCATTGAATTGGTTCCAGTGGAATATGCTGTAGAATTGATGTGGTTGAAACCGATTGTAAAAAACTTTCTTGGGAGAAGAAAAGGAAGAATCAATACGGAATTAAAAAGTCAAATTCATTGTATTTTAGTGAGTGTCTTTTTACGCAAGAATTTCTTTTTAATTTTCTACCCAAAGTTACAAAATTAGAAAGTTTTAAGAACAATAACGAAAAAATCTATATTTAAAAATTTATCCGGTTAATTGAACTATTTAAACCCATTGTTCGGGTCGAATAATTATTTGAGTTTTAAATTATTTGTTTCGACTTTAACAGAAATAGAGGCGATTAATCGAGGAATCGGTTAATCGATTAACCGAATTGGAAACACTAGGAAACACCGAAGGAGAACGTTGGGATATGTATGTTATAAGAGATAAAAACTCATACATTTTATATTTCTAAATTTATGTTGCAGTGGCTGTAGTTTGAATTCGCTTCCTTCTGTGTAACAGTCCAACAGATTTTAGTAGTAACTGAATTTCAGTTGGAAATTTTTCTGAGTGTGTGGGCATGCCTATCGAAGTAACACCTTAAAAGCACTTATTACCCCTAGGTTAAAAGTAATCAAAAAGTAATGGGTTGTTTTTATTTTTTGCTATTGAACTGAGTATTATATTAAAATTTAAATACTTTTAACAAACAATTTTTTAAATAAAATTTTGGTTGTAAAAATGAAAGTATATTTTTAAGGAGAGCAACATTCAAACAGTAAATAGAAGTATATTATTTACATTTAATTTAAATAAAAAACAATATTTTTAAAAAATAAAAAAAAAAGTTTTTTGATATACGATATAGTAAAAGTTGTCATATATGCACATATATAAACATCCATTTATGTCCATATATGAGCATATACGGACATATACCCTCAAATTACGGACCCAAGTATATATAGAATACCATATATGAACATTTTGACTTGGGTATACTGAAATGTATTCATATCTGACCATATATGAATATTCATATATGTCCATATACAGGGTGTCCGCCGGGAAGGTATACTACTTTGTTTTGCCGCCATTTTGGTAAAAATTAGTCCTGACAGTTCATATTTGGCAAACGTAAAGTAGACACGTGGCAAACTTATTATGGAAAAATATTCGATAAACCAACGTGTTACAACCCGCCCATGACAACCCCGATTTTCATGAAAAAATCATAATAAGTGACGAGGCACATTTTCATTTGAATGAATATGTGAATAAACAGAATAGTCGGTTCTGGGCAATGGAAAACCCTCAAATTATTCATCAGTCACCTTTGCATCCATTAAAAGTGACAGTCTGGTGTGCAATTTGGTCAGGAGGAATCATTGGACCTTACTTCTTTGAAAACGAAAACGGCGTAACGGTAACTGTGAATGGGGAGCGATATCGTAATATGATTGAAAAATTTTTAACGCCACGACTTGGGTTGATTAACATGTGGTATCAACAAGACGGTGCCACATCGCATACAACCAGGATTACAATGGAATTACTGCGAGACCTTTTTCCACAACAAGTTATTTCAAGAAATGGTGATGTTGATTGGCTTCTTTTTGTAGGATTATCTGAAAGCAAGGTTTATGCAAACAAACCAGAAACGCTTGAGCAACTCAAACAAAATATTCGTTATGAAATGAATGAAATTCCGCGCGAAATGTGTGAGAATGTAATGAAAAATGTGCTCAAAAGGGCTCGCATTTGTGAGGCTAACAGAGGCGGACATTTATCTGATATTGTATTCCATACATAATTGCCGACATTAAATAAAACATTTATCAATATAAGATCCATTCTCTTTCATTTAATCAAAAATTATAAACAAACAAAGTAGTATACCTTCCCGGCGGAAATTTCCTTTTAGGTCCTTTCAAAGAATTGTCCGAGTACTCGGAATGTAATCTGTTTCGTGATCTTCACATTGTATTATATTATTACAATCTTTACAAATCAGCTGTTTATTTTTTTTTCGATTTGCATTTAATAAAAATTTTATAATAAACTGTTTGAAGCTATTCATTTTTAAATTTAACATTTTGGGTGACATTAAAATGCCACCACAAAATATAAACACAACATTAGTTCATAGTATGAAAATAAATGAAAACATTTTTAATTTTTGTTTTTAAACAAAGGCTTTTTTTCTGGGAAATGGAGGTAAAGAGATACAATTGCTTCACATCTAAGGGCTTACAAAACAAAAAGTTGTCACGAAAATCTTGATTAAAGCTATCAACTATGTATGAATGAATTAAAAAAATCCCAAAAGAAAAATTAAATACTTTTAAATTTTACATATGTATGTATATTAGACTGGCCCTAACAAAATTAATTTTGGATTTTTGTTGCTCCAGCAAGATGAAAAAAAGCTTCTGGTCAAAATTTGAGAACAATCGTACTTATTCAAAACATGGCGCAAGAGGGTCAACGTTTTTTCCTTTCTGTCAAAATGAACAATATTAAGAAAAAAAATTATTGAACTTCGTAAACAAAATACATCACAAAAAATAAATAAATAATAAATTCAATTTTTATATAAAAACGATAACCTGGTACTTAACGAAATCCTGGTACCATAAAAATTTTGTGTGTTTTTCAAAACTCAAGTTTTCAAAACATTTAGAGCTAGTTTTTTTGGATGTGAGTTAAACTTGGTTTAATGGCTTTTTAGTTAAACTGAAAATATATTTAAACTGGCTTTTATCCCACTTCTTGTTTTTCAGTAGTAGCTTGAGACTTGACAGATAAGGTAATTCTGCCATATTTTATTCCAACAAAATTTTATATTTTATAGCCAGACATATGGTAGCATTGAAAATACTTAATAAAAAATTAAAACAAATATTTTGTCAAACAAAAGCACGTGTTCACGAATATAAATAAATTATTTGGACTAGTTCTAATTGTCTTAGGATTTCCTGTTATGGTCTTATTTAAATCTGCTTATGTTTTAGAATTAAAACAAAATAAATTGGATCTCAAAAACAGTATTCCAAGTTTAAACCATGTTAAACCAATAAACAAGGTTGAAACTACATCCAGATTTTTATACAAAAAATCACATTTCCTCAAAAACTGCAAAATGTCAAAATTTTTTATAAAAAAAAGATCTTAAGCTTATTTTAAACATTTTTTTTCTTAATTTCATACTGGGTTGAAGGTAAAATTGGTAAAAAATTTTATTTATTTTTATATATCAATTTTAAAATCAATTTTCAGCTATTTGGCAGTAAAGTAAATTTTTTACAAATTATTTTATCACACAAAAATCGGAAAAGAGAATGGCAAGTAATCATAGTCCCGCACTAAAGTCGGCTTTTTTTTAAAAACGACTTTAAATTAAATTTTGTTATTATCTATTTTGCTATTATAGTCAGAATTAAAGCCAGTTTTAAGATGAACCGGCTTTAAATGGGTATCACATCAAATGTAGCAAATGCCCGCATACATTTTGTACTAAAAAAGAAGCAACATTGATCAGCTGATTTCATATTTGCCGAAAAAATGAAAAGTGTGTAAATTAAAGATTTGCAATTGCAAAATGTAAAAAGGAAAAAACTTTATAAAAAAAGGATTGAAAAGTGTATTTTTATTAATTAAAATTTATTAACTAAATAAATGTTATGCAAAATATCCTATTTATTGATATAATATTCCTTTTAATAATTTGCAATTCAAACATTTTTTTTTCACAAAAATTTTCTTGGCGGAAAACAGCTGTTGTGTGTTGTTAAATTGGATAAAGTCAACTTCAGGTAGTTTTAATTTTAAAGCAGACTTTAGCGATTAAAGTATACTTTTACTTGTCTATAGTATGCCTAAAGTATACTTTTAAGAAAAGTCGTATAGAACTCTTAAAGTATACTTTATTTTTACTATGACTATGCGCCAATATCTTTAATGACACAGTACAACATTTAAAGAAAAATTTGATGCATCGGGGTTGCGACTTATCATTTCTAATAGACTTTGGGACACATATCACGAAAGGGGAATTAGAATTATCCGTAAACAGGAAGGTAAATGTTTTATAAATTTTTTGCAAAAAAAAAAAAAATACAAAATTGAAAATAATTAACCCTTTCAGTCGTTATTTATTTCTAATAAGAAAAAAAATATGTGGTTGCTTTTTATTATAGTATACAACAACAGAAAACATATCTAATATTAAAAAATATTATTTTTTTTTAGAAGTAGCTTTTTGAGAATGTACTCATTTGTGTACATAACGAGTTGAGCATTGTGGAATATTTCATTAACGACATAGTAACCGTAAGATAGATTTAAAAAAAAACAATTCATTTCTATTAATATCAATATAATAATGTTTTATTTAATTCAAATTCAGTTAACTTTATTTTCATTAATTATATAACGAAAAAAAAATATTAAAAAATAATAAACATAAGAGTTTAGAATTCATAAAATCTGAAATTATTAGAAAAGATTATAAAACTAGTAATATATTCAATCACATTAGTTTATAAGGCAGTAATTTAAAAAATAAATTCTTTCATTCAATTATTTGGTATGAAATGCAGAAAAGCAATTCCGGTCTTTTGATAAACATAGATGTATTTTACATTTTTGGCACATTATACGGGTGCGACCGGAACAATTCGAATTTTTGCAGCGCGTAGCTTCTTTTGCATCATCATGTTGGGGGAGATGATTAATTCCATCATACTGAACTTCTTTCAATGGCCTCACTTCTCCTCTGACAAATTTTGAAGTACTCGGACAATTTACAGAATTTTCGAGTTCATAAGAAGGTCTTCCTCTTTTACGACGTTCAGTGTTATTAACTACAGTAAGACTTCTTCCTAATAATTGCATAAAGTCAATCAAAGGCATAATTTCATTTGTCGGTAGATTAGTTTGTATGCACTCCTGTTTATATTCAATCCAGGAAGCACAAATTGCAATATTTATAAAATGAAAAATAATTCTTAATGGCCACTTCCTAGATTTAATGAAAATTCTATAGCAGGATATCATTTGATCTAGCAGATCGACGCCGCCCATTCCAAAATTATATAAATGTACAATATAAGGTTGCATTATTGTTATGTAAGTCTTATTTTTTTTTATCAAATCGTTGAATTTCTTGTTCGTCCCTTTTTCCAACATAATTACTAGCTAAATACACAGCTTTGTTATCCTGCCATTTTACAAGGATTATTTTTCCATCTCTGCTTGTCAGCTGATCCGAGGATCCACGACCTTGTTTTTTTAGTTCTATATCAGATATAAAACTTGGTTTATTAAAGCGGTTTATTCTTATTGTTCCAATAGCATTTATTTTTCGTTGTTGCAGAATTTCCAATAGCTGATATGTTGTAAAATAGTTATCCATATATATATTGTGACCTACACGAGAAATTCTCTTCATAAGATGAAGTACTGTAGCAGCACCATGCCCAAATCGAGAAGTGTCAAAACTTGATATTTCTGTATTGCTTCCGACGAAGTCATAAGGATAGCCACTCTTACCACATAACATATACACTTTAATTCCCCATGGACATGGTTTACCTTTAATATACTGTTTAACGCTCAAACGTCCAGTAAAAGGAATTATCTGCTCATCGACTGAAACATTCTCTTCAACAGAAACTTCTTTACAGCGCTTTCGAATGCTTTCAATAAGTGGGCGACTTTTAACAAATTTATCCTTACAATCCGAATTAATTTTTAAGTTGTCCACCAGGTGGAAGTTTGCTCTTAGCTGGAAAAAGCGTTCGCAAGACATAACTGACGCTACGGATTCTATTTGTAAATTTTTACTCCAGTACATTTTAACTTGCGGTAACTTCATAACACCCATTAACATATGTATTCCAATAAATTTCATCATTTCTGCAGAGTCCGTACGTTTGAAAGATCTAGCGCTGACACCCTTTTGCTCAGCATAAATGTTGGTATAAGTTGCCATTCGCTCATACATTTCTAATGGAATATATTTTTCGAAATACGATAAAGGCGTTTTTGTACACAATGAATTTTGCTCAGTGTTGGTATCAATATCTAATTGGAATGCGAATTTTTCTCGGTCGAATTCTCTACGCCTGAACTCAATATTTTTCTTTTCAGTAACTACATACTGTTCAAATTCGTCTACGAAATCGAATTCAGTGATTTCATTTAAATGAGGAACTTGCATCACGGATGAACTAGTACTATTTAAATTTGTATTTTCTATTTCCAATTCATCATTTACATTTAAATTTGTATTTTCTATTTCCAATTCATCATTTACAATTAAATCGTCAGCATTGCTCATCACAACATCTAATAAATTTGATTGCCGATGGGTCTTGATGTTAATAACATCATTTGTAGGTTCCGGTTCAGTATTTTTCATTTCTTCGTTTTCAGAATCATTATCAGAAAACTCTATCTCTGAATCATCTGCATTTAAAATATCTTCAATATCCTTTTGAATAAGTTTTTTTGAATATTTTGAAGCCATTTTCTGCAAATAAGTTCAAATTTGATAAAGTGGAATTTACTTAGCTGGAGTCGGTTAGTCCACAATTGTGTATATTTGACTTGACATAGTTTGTACACAGTTGCGTACATGCAATTTTATTGTGGATTTCATTAATAAATATTATAAGTTTATCAATTTTGAATAAATAATATTGAAATTTAAACTTCAATTTACACAAATAACAACTTTTATAATATTATCACTTTTTATTTAATGTTTAAATCAAAGTCTTAAATTCACTTACTTCCACGTGGCCTTGACAGTTATAACTTACATCAAAGATTAAGAGAAAAATAACATTTACAATTAAAATTTACTAAAAAACTCTTTTTTTGTATGAACAGAATTTATTTTAAAAGAGAATGTCACTCAAAATATATTGTTAGCTCTTCTGAGAACTTTAGAAATACGATTTTAATATGATGTACACAATTGTGTACGCGCCGACTGAAAGGGTTAAGTTATATTTCATAACATTCAAATGGTATGGATTTGATATTTTACACGTTTCGACAGGTGCGCTAATATGCCCTATACGTGGATTTTTTTAATTCATTCTCTATTTGCTATCTATCTTAAGATAATAAGCAAATTTGATTACTAAGATACTAAATAACAGGTGTTAATTGGCTCCTTTTAGAGCCTACGGTCAGAACCGTTCGGTTTTAAAGACCGGTCGACTGGACCGACCTTGTAGACCGGTCTACCCGGTTAACCGGGTATTAGTACTTTTCCAAAATGTACGATTTTAGTACTTTTTATTAAATAATAAAAAAATTGCCACAACTTATATAAATTAAAAAAAAAAAAAAACTAAAAAAATTTTATAAAAATCAAAATTAGATTTTTTTTTAAAATTCGAAAATTTGGAATTTTATGAATTCTTGATCTGTTATTTTGTAAGTGAATAGTTAGTTAGTAGGATTTAAGATCATATCATATTCTTTTTATTAATTATTTTATTGTAAAGAAACATAAACATTTTTATTTGTAAGTTATAGAGAATAAAAATTGAGAAATTCCACAGAGCCAACAGGATAGAATCTTAGTATTTTCGGTTGGCGCTACCCAACCTTGTCAATATCCATGCTCTTCTTCTCCCTTTGCGGTCATTGCTTGTTGATGATTGTCTATTTTATATTGAGTGTAAGGAAACATATTAACAAACTTGTAAACAACAACACAATTAAACTAACATCAACGAAATTTAACAATTTATATTTATCCTCTATATTTTACAGTTTTTTTTTTTTTTTTGTTATGATCTTTAATTCTTAAAAATCGGAAAAATTTGCACAAATCGAAAATATTTTTTAAAAATCGAAAAAATTTGAAAAAATTGAAAAATAAAAAAAAAAAATAAAAATCGAAAAATTTTTAAAATAAAAAATTTTAAAATTCCTAAATAAAAATCCACAAATTTAGTAAAAATTCGACAATTTTTTTTAAAAATCAAAAAATTTTGCAAAAATCGAAAAATTTTGTCAAAATCGAAAAATTTTGTCAAAATTTAAAATTTTTTAAAAATCGAAAAATTTAAAAAAAAATATTTTAATAGTCGAAAAATGAATATAGTTATATAAAGATTCACAAATTTTATAAAAATCCATAAAATTAGTAAAAATTCGAAAATTTTTTTAAAAATACAAAATTTTTAAAAAATTTTATAAATTTCAATAAACTTTATAAACAAATATATTTTTTATAAAATCCATAAATTTTATAAAAGTCGATAAATTTATACAACACATTTATGAATCCCAGCAAAACTTTGGTAATGAGTACGATATACTTATGCATTTCTTTGTAATGGTTGCTCGTTAGCTGTTGTATTATTTGCAGGCATAAAGTAATGAGTTACAGATTGATAACGTATTGCATGATTTATAAACGTAAAGTAATAATCTACACATTTTTGAAAATCTATTTTTAGACACATTACTTTTTGGTTTTTGTAAGCAATATTGTAATGTGTGTACGTTTCGACATCACGAACGAAAACAAGAAAAGCGTTTATAGCTCAGTGGGTAGAGTTCTCGGCTGGCATCCAGTTCGATTCCATGACCACATTATATTTAATAACGTTTGAAATATTTGTAATAATTTCTTTTTCTTAATAATTTTTTTTATTAATATATATTTGTAGACACATTACTTTTTCCACCCTAATAACCATATAAGTAACCACTTACTTAATCACCTCTAACTCATCGCCTCAATCAATGAAGTAAGGTGTAAAGAAATGCATTGTCCCCTATTGTTACACAATACTTTACTCATTATTTGGTTATGTGTGGTTTTGCTGGGATATAAAAAGGCCACGATATTTTTTGGTCGCATTTAACAACAAATAAAATATATACATAATAGAAAAGGATAAAAAAAAAACAAAACCAAAATTTACATGAAATTTTATTGTTGTCTAATTGAGTATGTAGGTAGGAGTGTGTGTGTATGCTGTGGAAATTTTCATGGATGATACTGAGTAAAACTTGTTGTTGGTGATGTTGGTATGCACGTTATATTAAGGTGGCCTTTATTGTATGAGGAATGTTAAATAAATTTCTATCGCCAATTTTAAAAATGAAATTCACCAGAAAAATAAAAACTGTAAAATAGTTTGATTCAGGCCAAGGCGTTTTTAATTATATTTTGTAATTATTAAGCTGTGTAACTTTTTCATAATGTAATGTTTTGAATACTTGACATTTACCATGTCTATAGTTAAGGGTACAATGACATCCAATTATATGTAATTTCAGAAAAAAATGGCCTGTAATTAATAGTTATTATTCCCTATGTCTGGTTTAAGCCGAAAAACGTATTCTTACAGCCATATGCATAGACACTTTGTTGATTCTTTTGCAAAATACATGTTGCAAAAATTTCACCCGTTCTTTTCTATCTTGTTTAGTTCTTGAGATATGTGCAATTTAAATTGTGTTCAACTCGGTAAGACAGTTTGATGACAACCCTAAAATATCGATGTACTGGCATATCTGTGGACTAATTTTTTCCCGCCAGATGGCTCTGGTGTCATCATTTATTTTCTTTTGGAGTTTATTCGTAAACTTAACGAAAAGGTTTTCATTTTGTTTTTCATGACTCTCGATATAATTTTCCTTAGAAAAAGAAGTGTTTGTTTTGCTCGCGTCAAAAAATCCCTTATTTATTTAAAAATTGTGTTAAAAATTGAGAAAAAATAAAGGAAAGTATTTTATACTTCACTATAATAAAAATAAAATTTTATTTGGTATTTATTCCGTTGCGGATTTTCCTTTCTTTGGTTCCAGACTACCACCAGGCTTTTTGGTTGTTGTCGAAAAAATCAAATCGGATTTTTTTATTGGTCCTTCGAACCGGATGTTATTGTAGAAGTATGTATTGGAGGCTGATTACCGGAGGCTGAAGTATTTATTGATGACGAACCCGAAGCTACGGCTGATAAGGGTCTTGAGTTTGATGCAGAGGCTGACGCCACCACGGCCACGGGTTGAGTGGCCAAGGCTCTGGCCCGTATACTGGTACCAGCAACATTACCTGGCAAATCTGTATCATCGGTTTTACGTTCATTATAACATTTAAGCAAAGTCTTGCAAAGATTTGGATCTGGACACAAGTCCAAAGGAGTTTGTGATTTACGATTCTTCAAAGTCAAGTCGGCGCCATTCGCTGCTAGAAAACAGGCTATCGAGGCAGAAGCCTTTTTATTGGTTGGATTTCTTAAACCCATTAAAAGTTTGTCAAAACCTTCTACATCTTGTAATTGTTTTAGCTGTGATAACGTGTGATGCCTTAAGGCTTCATGTAATGGTGTATTACCATCCTTATCGGGAATGTTGAGATTGGCTCCCTCCTGTACCAATAATTTAACAATTTGTACATGCTGACGTTCGACGGCCAAATGTAAAGCAGTCTGTAAATTAACATTTTGTCTATCCATATTAGCTTTGCCCATGTGTACCAATAATTCAGCAATTTCCACGTGATTATTAAGAGCAGCCAAATGTAAGGCTGTATAACCATCATCTTTTTTCTCTTCCACAATCCAAGGACGATTGGTTTTGGTTAGTAAAATCTTCATAGCGCTTGGATTTCCCTTCAGAGAAGCATGATGCAAAGCATTGAAACCATTATTGTTGGTTAAAGTAATATCTGCGCCATAATCTAATAATAAGCTAAGCATTTCATCATGTTCTTTTGAGATGGCATCATGAAGTGGAGTATCACCCTCGGAATCTTGTAAACTGGGATGGCAGCCCAAACTTAGTAAAGTCTTGACCACATTTAAATGACCCTTATTGACGGCAATGTGTAAAGCAGTTTGTCTTCTTTTATTACGAGCATTAAGATCAGCTCCAGCTTTCGATAGTAATTCAATAACAGCTGGTTCATCACCAAAAGCAGCATGATGTACGCGGCACGATCACCATCCTTATCTTCAATTTCAACATCAAAATTATGGCGTAGTAAAACTTGTATAACCTCAATGTGACCATTTTAACTTGCGGCTTGTAAAGCTGTATGACCAGCAAATACACCATTAACAATCATAGTATTGACCGTTTGTGTTGCAGCTGTCGACGATTGTCCAGAGCCGACAGCAGCAAATTGAAATCTGCAATTTAAGTTGAAACGCTCGTTTAATTAAAGAGCTATTTTGAGAATATTTTTGTTTTAAAGTTGAAAAAAAAATGTACAAATTAATCTCAGAATTATGTACATTATTTTTAACAAAATTTCTACGCATAACGAAGCAGGTCAACAAAAAATACCGTAGCTATTTCATACAAATTCATGAAATGTAAAGGACTTTCTGAATTCAAGAGGCAGTTTCGGAATATTTTTGTTCCACAAGTTTTAAAATATTTGTCAGGTTTATGTCACAACTACGTCTAGATCATTTCTTCAAAATTTCAATTCATTATGATCCACGGCATAAAAACGCCGTACATGGGAACGAAAAAGACCGTGGCTATTTCATACAAATGTATTCAAAGTAAAGGACTTTCTGTCTTGAAGAGCCGATTTCGGAATAATTTTGTTCCACAAGTTGAAAAATATTTGTCAGGTATAAGTCAGAACTACGTCTAGATCATTTCTGCAAAATTTAAATTCATTATGATCCACGGCATAAAAACGCTGTACATGGGACCGAAAAAGACCGTGGCTATTTCATACAAATGTATTCAAAGTAAAGGACTTTCTGTCTTCCAGCGCCGGTTTCGGAATATTTTTGTTCCACAAGTTTTAAAATATTTGTCAGGTTTAAGTCACAACTACGTCTAGATCATTTCTGCAAAATTTCAGACCGTGGCTATTTCATACAAATGTATTCAAAGTGAAGGACTTTCTGTCTTGAAGAGCCGCTTTCGGAATAATTTTGTTCCACAAGTTGAAAAATATTTGTCAGGTATAAGTCAGAACTACTTCTAGATCATTTGTGCAAAATTTTAATTCATTATGATCCACGGCATAAAAACGCCGTACATGGGGCCGAAAAAGGCCGTGGCTATTTCATACAAATGTATAAAAAGTAAAGGACTTTCTGACTTCAAAACCCAGTTTCGGAATTTTTTTCATCTACAAGTTAAATTAATTTGTTCGATATTAAGTAAGAATTATGTCTATGTTGATTTTAACCCATTGCGAGCAACGGTATAAAAACGCCGTGAATGGGGCCGAAAAAGACCGTGGCTTTGTCGATTTGTAAAAATTTTTTTGATTTTAAAAAAATTTTCGATTTTTGAAAAATTTTTCTAGTTTTTTTTTTTACAAATTTATATAAATTTATATAAATTTTCTGAATTTTCTATTATTTAATTAAAAGTACCAAAAACGTACATTTGCAAAAAGTACTACAACCCCGTAAACCGGGTAGACCGGTCGTCCGGTCTAGAGCGGGTAGACCGTAAAGACCGGTTTTAAAACCGGTCTGACCTTTCGACCGTAAAACCGGGTAATGGGGGGCTCTAGCTCCTATATAATAAATAATGACTACAATAAATAATCTTTGCAGTGAAATAAATTTTCATTTTTACTTAAACTAATTAGCCTCTTAAGGGCAAATCTAAAACCACACGTATTAGCGCTTCAGTCGTTTTGTGTCATCGCTATCATCCAGGAGAGCACAAGCTAGAGGATTAGGATAATGGCTCAATCTATTTAAATAATTTTCACTGAATCTTAGAATTTCATCTTTGACTGCTACCAATTCGAGATCTGTAGTAATGGCCTTGTTCGTTATAAACCATGGGGCACTAGCAACTAATCTTAAAGTTTCAGACTGATACTTGTCTAGGATTTTAAGATTAGAGTTTGCAGAGGTACCCCAACGTTGGATTTCATATGAGGATTGCTTTATAAATTCTTAATTTACGGTCTAGGCTTATATGTTAGGTCCTAGTAGCCAGTATAGATTACGAGTCTTGATTTTCAATTGCTATTGTTTTGCTTCAATATGCGGTTTCCACATAAGGCGTCTTTCGAGAGTCATGCTCAAGTATTTGATGGTATTCTGAGTGGAAATTACTTATCCGTTAATAGATATGGAAGAGGAATCATCCCTCCTTAGTGGGAAGGTTATGTGGCTGGATTTACTTGACTTAACCTTATTATTCCATTTTGATAACCATTTTTTGGATTTGATTAATTTCAGTTTAAGCAAACACTGATGCTTCTATTGGACAATTACTACTACCGACTACTGCCGTGTCATCGTCAACTTTGACTGTGTATATAAATGTGTATCCAAATTTCTATGGAATTTGAAAATATCTTCAAATATTTTTTAAAGCAAGTTTTAATCCCTTTTGTGGATTTGTATTTAGTTTAGAATGAATTTAGCCACCTCGCACAAGGCCGTAGCATAAAAAGCAATATTTGGTAAATAATTTGTATGTGTATTTACTTATATCAATTAATCCATTTAGGTATACGCGTGACCAATTATTTTTATCTTTTTCGTAATCATATGGATAACCACACCAGTAAAAAAGTTTAGATATAGTCATATGCCTCATCTAATAATATATTTACATATGTCAGTAAGCATTACATTAATTTTTTGAAAATGATGAAGATATGGTATATGTTCTATCATAAAAAATTATATATAACACTATATATAATTATATATGGCTTACACGGGACCATATTTACTTATATAAAACTTGTACAGAACCATATATACTTATATATGGCTTATAGAGAACCATATATAATTATATATGATATCTAATATTTGAGATATAATAATATATGGTCCATTATCAAAACTATTTTTCAATATGGTATGGGTTATAATTGAATATAATTTAATATATTGTCCAATATAAGGAATAATTTTTGATAGGGTACACTCACAATATATTTTCCGTTACCGACTGTAGTTTATATAGTTTATTTAAGAAGTAATACGTAAAGTTTGTTTTTAAATGAAGAATCAATTGAAATTCATAGAAATATATTTTTTAACTATATGAATCAGTCATTCAAAAAACAAACTATAAAAATTTACAGAAATTCATTAGGAGTTGATATTTTCAGTTAAATTTAAAATTTTGTGTTTTCTGTTTCAAAAAATATAAATTCATATAATTCCTTTTTGTTTTTTTACCAAAATAGTTTGTTTATATACAAAATTATTTCAATAAAAATTACAAGAAATTATTCAAATATACATACACACAAAGCCAATAAAAATATATACACCTGCATGTCTTGTGTTCTGTTTTGGAATTACATACAAATAAAAAAACTTTCAATTTGAAAAACAAACCACAAAAGTAGTTTTTTCTAACTTTTTGTTAGTAAAAATTTGATGGTTATTTCAAACGACTTTCCATTGTTTTTAGTTTTGTCGATTATTAAACAATGATTGAAAATAAACAACGAAATGGGTTGAATATAATGAAAAATCAGTAGTCCTCTTTTTGATTGTATTTTCGATTAATTTAATATGTTTTTTAAGTTGTTTTTAACGAAATAATATTGTGAGTGTATAAGATATAATTATATACACTCACAATGTTATTTCGTTAAAAATAATCTAAAATACATATTAAATTAATTAAAAATACAATCAAAATGAGGACTACTGATTTTTCGTTATATGCAGCCCATTTTGTTGTTTATTTTCAATCATTGTTTAATAATCGACAAAAGTAGTAAAAACAATAGAAAGTTGTTTAAAATAACCATAAATTTTTAACTGACAAAAAGTAGAAAAAAACGATTTTTGGGTTTGTTTTTTAAATTAAAATTTTTTTTTTATTTGTATGAAATTTTACAAAACAACACACACAAGATGTATCGTATATATTTTTTTATTTTCTTGTGTGTATTTATATTTGAGTAATTTCTTGTAATTTTTATTGAAATAATTTTGTATATATACAAACTATTTTGGTAAAAAAACAAAAAAGAATTATATCAATTTGAATTTTTGAAAGCAGAAAAGATAAAATTTTACATTTAACAGAATATATCAACTCCTACTGAATGTCTGTAAATTTTTATAGTTTGTTTTTTGAATGACTGATTCAAATAGTTAAAAAATATATTTCTATGAATTTCAATTGATTCTTCTTTTAAAAACTAACTTTACGGATTACTTTTTAAATAAACTACAGTCGGTAAAGGAAAATATATTGTGAGTGTATGGTACAAATTGAGATAGTTTTATATATAGTTGCATATCTAGAGTATTTTTGATATGATGTAATATAAAGTTAGATATAATTGTATGTGGTTTCATGTCAATTCCCAGCCAGGGAGATACATTTTTTTTGTATTAATAGTTTTTTACAAAACTTTAAAATTTTAAATATCTTTGTTTTCAAACTTCTATAAGTAGTGAAAATTTATATATTTTTGTTTGTTTTTAAATATAATTATTTATCTCAGTCCGGATAAATTTGAATTAATATATTGTTGGATCTAATATGATCTGCAATATAGGGGGTCATTAAAACATTTTCCTCATTAAGAAAATAACTAATAATGAAAAATTGACACAAACATAAAGTTCAGACTACTTTAAGAAAGAATTTATTCAATTTAAAGTCAGAGACACAAAATAACAATTATTTGAAATCTTTAATAAGAATATGTGCAAAATAATAAATTTGATTTAATATCATACATTCGTTTCATTTTGAGGATAAAATTGAGGAAGTTTAGTGGCGTGCCCCGGGGTCCCGGGCCCCCACGAAATGATTTAAAAAATAAAATTCGATTTTAGCATATTTCAGAGAAATTTGCTCAAATTTAACGCATTTTATCTTTTTTCGCACGTTTTTTAAAAAAATCTGCACGTCAACAAACTATTACTCAGTATCGTGTAAAATAATAAAAATGTTAGAAAAATATTTGTGGTTCATTATATTTAAATGTTATATTTAGTGTGAGTGCGAGCTGGCCAAATAAATCTAAGCCAAATTAAGGTTTCCAAATTTCTATGAAATTTAAAAAAATTTTAAATATTTTTCAAAGAAATTTAAAAACTTTTTGTCAATTTGTATTTAGTTTAGAATTTATTAAGCTACAAGTAACTCGCACAGTTTCTTAGTTGAATTATTAAAATTGTATATTTTCTTTTAAAACAATAAAATTCTCGATTCGAATTGTATAATTTCTTTTTTAAATTAAAAATTTGAGATTCCAATACCACATAAAGTTAAAGCACAAGATTTCAAATTGAAAATATTTAATTAACACTTAAAGTATGGAGTATTTTTGAGTACACTGAATTTTAAAATATGCTATTAGTTTTTGTATTTCATTTGCCAGTTGTAAAATTGCATTCAACTTCTCATTCACTTAACACTATGTTTATCATGGTTTTAGGTTTTGTTATTCGAATTTCATATAAACTTTTTATGCAAATTTAAGTAGATATAGACTTCAATGTAGTTATATTTATACATAGATGCTTAAAAATGTAGAATTTATAAGAATGCTGCCAAGTCGCGGCAGTATTTGTAATATGATAAATTATTAGTAAAGGTAGAGCAGGGCATACAATATGTATAATTGCTATGTTCGCGTTACGGTGAAGTCCATATACGAAAATAGCTTGCGTACAAAGGCGGCCCCAAATGTTCAAATTGAATTTTGTTTTCTTTGCAAGTAGTCTCTATATCTTTATAGAGACAAAAATCGAAAAAAAAACAACTGTTTTTAAAAAATAAAATATTTAAGTCAGTGTTGCCATAATAAAAATTTAAAATTATCCATATATGTAGACAAAATTTCCCAAAAATGAAAATTGAAATTAAAAAAAGAATCTGAAATAAAGGAACACAATTTAAATTCAACAAATTAAAATTTCAATTTAAAAATTCGCAATTGATACACAAAAAAGATCAAAATAAATTAAAAAAATACCAAAAGCAGTTAAAAAAATTATTGAAATACAACAAATATTTCTTTAATTTCATTTGGTGTTGTCGAATTTCAATTGATGTTTTATACATTGCATTTAGTCATTCGAAAGTTTTTGAAACAATCTAATCGGTTTTGAAATGGTTGTCTTTGGATTTGACTAAATTTTTTTTTAAATTCGACGTAGTTCACGGTGCACCGCGGCTCAAAGTTGGTCACTTTTTTTCTTATCGAATACGTGTTTTTTTTTAAATATTCCCGAAAAACTTTAAATTTTTCCAATATTTCTTTAAAGAGACGGCTTATTTTCGAAACACTTATCCTAAAATAGAAGATGTATATGATATACGATTTGTAAACCTAACTGCCTAAAAAGTTAGATCAGTTCAAACATATTCAACTTTTAGCATATATACATCGTGAATTTTGAAAAAAACCAAAACAGCACAGATAACACAGGAACGTTGAATATACATGTTTAAATTTGTAGTGATACCCAAAGAATCTCTTTGGTTATTTTAATAGCATTTCATAATTTCAATTAATGATTTTTGAATTTCCTATGTTTTTTTTTTTTTAATATGAAATAATATTTTTTAAATTTAGAATGTGACTTTTTTTTAAACGAAAATGCTGTTTTATAATAAATATTCCAATTAAAATTAATTACTAATTTATTAGTCAGTAATTTTAATAAATTAAAGGCATATGAGCATATCAATTTAGTAATTAATATGCTGACTTCGATTCATATGAATTTTTTATGAATATGAACTTAAAAGTTTTAATTTTTCCAGTAAAAAGTAAGAACCCAAAGAACAGGTTGCTTTTGAACCGGTTATATGACGAGCTATAGAACTGGTTCTAGGAAATCTTACATTTTGACGGGAATCAGTTCTAAAACCTGTTGTATGGAACCGGTGGTAAAATACCATGTTCTATAATAGGTTCAAAGGTAACCTGTTCTAATAAATTGTACTGGGGTTTGTTTTAAATGCTTCAAATAGCTCGAAAAAATTTGGTGTTGAAATTACCAGCTTTTAAAAACTAAAATTATAGAAAAGATATATTGGGGCCCGCTGAAACAAAATCATGGGCACGCCACTGAGAAATTTGAATAATACACTAAGAAAATTATATAGTTTATTGTTGGAAGTTTAATAAAAAAAGTTTTCCGTTCCATTTAAAAATAAAGGGAACATACATACAAATATCTATATTAACTTCTTAATACATTTGTTGTAAATGATTTAGTATCATTTACCGATTTTTTTCAGTTTCATTTTATTTATTTGTTTGAAATTTAATAACAATTTATGTTTGCTGTCTGTTTCAAAAAAAAAAAAATATTCAAAAAATTATAATTTATTATACCCTCCACCATATACATATAATGTGGGTATATATCAATTTTTCATTCCGTTTGTAACATGTCGAAATATAAAGATATAAAAAGTTTTGAGTGAAAATGTGAAGATACCTCTAAATTTTCTATACAAATTGGTGTAATTTAGTACAATTTCATAGTAGCGACTGGTTCTTAATATATTTCTCATATTTTTTCACCAGTTGCTTAGAAATGAACAATGCTTTGTATTTCACCTCAATATATTTTACATAAAAAAATTTTTTCCACCACTAAAATTTTTTTTACCACAAAAATTGATTTTAATCTAAAAAAATTAGTTTCACCTCAAAATTTTTTTCCACCAAAAAATTTGTTTTCGCATCCAAAAAAAATTTTCACCTTAAAAATTTTTTTCACCTCCATAATTTTACTTCAAAAGTTTTTACATTATTTGTATCAAAAACAGTAGAGAACATTTATTTATGATATTGGATTCGGCACAGACGAATTTAACCTTTTTTACTTGTTTTTATTACAATTTTTTGTTAATATACAAAATTATTTCAATTTAAATTACAAGAACTTCATAAAAAACACATTCAGACAAAAACTGTCTATAGCCAAACATACATTTTGTAGATGAAAAACAAACAAGGAATTCAAAAACTGAAACAATTTCAGATAAATGATTAAATCATATATTTTTTAAGGAATTGGTAGGTAAAATTTTAACATGTATTTTAACTGATTAAATAAACAACATTTAAAAATATATAACAAAAGCCATTTCAAATGAAAAGTAAGTAAACCAGTTTTTAAATGAAATATCATTTCTTGTAAATTTAATTTCCTTACAAAAATTTTAAGTGTACTAAAGGAACTTATAAAAAATTAAATTTAAATATTTAGAAATAATTGGTATTACTGAATTTACAAAAAATGATAAATGTGTCCAAAATATATTTAACTTTTAACTAATTCGTTTTCAATGTTTATCATTGCTAAATGTGAAAAACTTTGTTGATGTATAATCAGCAAAAACAGACATTACTTTATTTATTTATTTTATTTATTTATTTATTTATTTATTTATTTATTTATTTATTTATTTATTTATTTATTTATTTATTTATTTATTTATTTATTTATTTATTTATTTATTTATTTATTTATTTATTTATTTATTTATTAATGTCATATCCTGCACAATAAGATTTAATCTTATAATTACAGTACAGGAATTACCAAGCAAAAATAATAATGACAATTGTTAAAACATATTTAGAAATAGGTTGCAATTAGGTAAAATATTTTTAAAGCTTAAATTTAAATTACACAAGATTAAAAAAAAAATATAAATAATAATACCAAGTAATAAAGGCAATAAATATTACACAAAGGGTTTCACTAGTTACCAGGCTATATACTTGATTAATTTCTTTTGTTCACGATGTCCCAAAATTGATGGGTGGTCATTACTCATAGTGAAGAAACAAGTGGTTGCTCTTAGTGAAGAAGAAAGTAGTTGCTCTTAGTAAAACAATAGTAGACCTTACTCAAGTAAAATTTTCTTATTTAAAGATATCGTTAAGAATAATTTGAATTTATAAAAACAAATGTATTTAAAATATATAAATCAAAATAATCAAAATTTTAGGTTTATAAAAATGCATTACTGTTTTACATTAGAAACCCTTTTATATCTTATAATTTTTGTCAAAATTTAGTTTTTCAAAACAAATTAATCAATAAATTAAAAAAAAAAAAAACAAAAATACGAATTCGTTATCTATTTTAGTAACTACCAGTAAATAATTATTTTGCATGTAGATTAGAGTGGTCCAAAAAAATATCAAAGTTTAAGTTCGCAATCTCCACAATGTTAATGTCTAAAAACTCTCTGCGAAATTCGTTTATATTTAGAGATAGCACAAAAATAGTTAACTTTTGCTGATAGAGCAACTTATACAAAAAGTAAGGTTGACTTTAAATTATTTTTTAAACTATAATAGTCTTAATTAATGCGCATAAAAGGGTTTTGAAATCAAAATTTAATAAAAATTGTTTTTAAAAAAATTAGTTTTTTTATGATACTTGCCGAACTATCTAAAAAGGTTGTCATCGAAAAATCCAACTGTTGTACTTTTGCAATTTACTTACTATGGGCTTTCATTAGACTAGATATTGTTTTTAATTTTTGAAAGGATTATAGTAATCCTTACAACTGAATGTGAAATTTAATTTTTTTTAGTCTTACGCTATTATTTAGCGTTTTAAAATTAAATTGTTAACAAAAATACTAACTCAGAAAAGAAGACTTTCCGTGGACATAAAATCACTCAAAAAAGAAGGTAAATATAAGAAAATTTCTTGATGAAAATCGAACATTTTGTGTATGCAATTTTCGCTAAATTCGCGATATCAAATTTCATTTTGATTTCATATTCGCAATGTACACCCAAAAATATATTAGATTAAATGTCACAATCCTAATGATTATGTTTAATTTTTCTCAATTTTAATTTTTTTAAAAAAATAGAACAAGTGAAATTTTGAAACTTCAATGACGATGTGCTATCTCTAAATAAAACTTTTTTTAATTTCTTTGGCAAACGATATTTTTTCCATAATGGGTTGTGGAACTCGTGAATTCTATCTTTTTTTGGACACCTTAATGTACATATAAGTTCTTCTACCATCCATTTTTAGTAGTTCATTATTTTGTATTTTTAAGTAATGCAAAAGGTAACGACACGGTTATTACCTGTCATTACCATGTTTTTGCTGAGTATACCTAAAAATTCATTTTCTAAAAAGAAGCACTGAAAAAGTAGCAATTATTATTTTCAATCATTTATATAATAATATCCATCCGGGCTTAACTGTGTTATATTGCTTTCTGTTGGCATATACACATCATGATAGAATTCCCGAAAGATTATCTTTCGTATTCGAGTCCGGGCTTCTAGCAGGCCAGTTCAGAATTAACATTGAAGCTGATGAAAAAAAAAAAATTGCGTCCTTAGAGACATGGATACTTGCATTATCCTCCTGAAATGACGTGTTTTTGTCTTTATGGTCCTCCAAATAGCTTGGCAGAACATCTTGCAACATTTTCGCATAAGTTTCGGAGTTCAACTTCGTGGAAATGAATCATAAACGAAGTTTTCCATAATAGCTAAACCACCCTAAACCATGATGCTGCTTCCATCAAAGTTTCTGCTCATTCTGGGTGTGTTTGGTTTTTGCAGATTATGCCAGTAATGACTGGTCCCACCAGGGCCATAAAACTTAAATTGTTTTTCGTCGGAAAAAATTATATTTTTTTGTATTTACATGGTATATATGCTCATGCAGGAGACAATTTATGTGACGATATGTGAACATTTTTACCTGGATATGTGAATATCTATGGCAAAATACAAAATATGTTTTTTGTTAGTACTCTTAAAATAGTTTGTAAGTTAAAATAACAGAAAATGTCATTTACAAGAAATTATATTTGATTTACAAGCCGGTCTACTTAATTTTCATTTAAATTAAATTAAATGCCTTTTGTTATTTATTTTTAAATGTTGATTAATCAACTAACATATCCTTAGGAAACAAATGATATAATCAGTTAAAATATATGTTTTTATCATTATTTGACATTGTTTCCCTTTTTGTATTTTTTAATATACTCATACAATACAAAATGTATGTATGCATAGCTCTAAATACTCTTTGTGTGAATGTGTTTGTGTATGTATGTGTGCTTATAAAGTTCTTGTAATTTGAATTAATAAATTTAAATAAAAAAACAAAATGAAATTTTTTGAATATTTTCTTTTTGAAACAGACAGCAAACAAAATTTAAATTTGTAATAACTGTATGAACACAAATAAAAAAGCAGTCGGCAGTTGTCGGAATGGAAGCGATCGGCTCAGCACACTCGGCAGGTGTCCGGTTGGCAATGTTCGGCACAATAAAATCAGCAGGTGTCGGTTGGCGGAACAGACAACCCGGAAGCCGCTATTTGGAACAGACTGCCAATCCGACACCTGCTGATTTTATTGTGCCAAACATTGCCAACCCGACACCTGCCGAACTCTGCCGAGTGGGTTTGACCGATCACTGCCATTTCGACAACTGCCGACTGTATCGTGCCAACGCTGCCAACCTCTCCCGAATAAGTACCACCTAGCCGAATCGCCACCGAGAAGACCAACGAACCACGTCTGCCGAATACACCAACCCGATCATCCCCGAAATAGACACAAACGCTAGCAGCGTGCGAATCCTGCCTAAATCGACAACGCCGACTCCTGCCGAAGTCTAACGAACTATCCCTGCCGAAAAGTCGTATAGCCAGCGAGAGTGTGAGTAGTAAAAAAAATTCGAGCGGATCCGAGTGAAGAAGAGGGCGTATTGCCAAGCGTATCTAGAAGAAATCATTGTAACATATATTTTGAAAACCAAATAAAGATCTGAATATATTTGTTTCATCCCCTGAAAGGGTAAAATAACTGTGTTTTCACTACTTAAAGTTTTGAGGGTCCTCAAGTATACCTTGGACACGACCTCAGCCATGACGAAACCCCCGTTACAAATGGCGCCGGAGCAGGGACCCAACGATTCCGATACGAAACGCAAAAAGCAAGAAGAAACCGCCAACGATAAAGAATCGAGTCCACCACGCGATGGCAATACAGAGAAAACCTCATCTACCAGCAACACCTTAACCATGGGTATACCTGCCCCGCAAAGAACAACTCGTGAAGCATTGTCAGAAATGCAATATTCCCAGTGCAGGTAAAACCGTCGAACAACTTCGTAAACTATTAACAGAGCATATTCGCACTAAGGGTCTAGGGGCATCCACGGAAAATCTTTTCCAAGAAGTGAGGATGAAGTAATGATAGGCGAAAAGTTCGTTATTCCCGGTGATGCCCAAGGTCTTAAAATACCTCCCCAAGCCAACACAAACCGAGCCGAAACGAGGCCCGATGCCGACGCCGCCGCAACTGACCCAGTTCCTGCGAAGATCACCGCTTGCCGTTCCGAGATATCAGATGTCGAGATCATGTCAACGGTGATCAGATGGGATCTGAAGTTCAACGGCGGAGATAGCGACCTCTTAGATTTCCTCGAACGCTTTGAGAAATTGGCCGAATGCTATCAGATCCCCTTGGATAGGCTTTACTAGGGGTACTTAGCGGCAACGCACTCAAATGGTACAGGGTCAAACGTGGGGAAATCACCACCTGCGAAACCTTCAGAGCAGAAGCCGAAAAATTCATCCTGCCAAAAAGATACTTATCTCACCTTGAACAAAATTTCTACAACCGTAAGCAGCACATCCGGGAACGGGCTAAGGATTACATTCTCAGCTGCGCACCATGACCCATCTCGACCGTATATATGATGGCCTCCGTACAGAGTACAGGCATTACGTGCGGCGAAGGGATTTCTCGGCCTTGGATGATCTGACCGACGAGTTTGAGGCATTGAAACGAGAAGAAAAACCCCCGGCGTCACACATGGTATCGGATTCAACTTATACACGCTCCCAACGATGCTGGCAATGCAAGGCCGTCGGTCACATTCGTTTCCGCTGCCCAAATCCGACCCAAATTTTTTGATCGTATTGTGGACGCGATAGGGTGCTGTCCCGAACTTGCCGAACACGTCCTACGGCAATCACTGCTCATTCATATGGACGCTATTATATTCCGGTCAGTGTCTATGGGCTCAAAATGATGGGATTGGTAGATACCGGCACCAGTCGCACCTATATTAGTGGCGACATACAAAATCGGCTGATGGCCAAGGGCATTACTACTACAAGTCAAGAAGGTATGGTACAGTTTGCCGACCAGACACTTTCGTCATTCCTTTTAGTCCACTCGCTTGACGTTAAATACCAGAAAAGGTTGGTGACGGTATCAGCTTCAGCCATCCCAACCTTAGCCGAACCAGTTATACTCGGGATGGACTTCCTGGATCAGTTAGTCTGTGAAATCCGCCTAGATGGCGACATATTTCTAAGACCTCCGACCCCAACGGCACCCCAGGTCGGGCAGGCCATCATGCTGACTGTCATGGCTTCTGGAAAACCACAAACGGAAGTTTAGTTATGCACAATTGCGAAACATGAGATTCGATTACGTCACGGAATCCCCATTAAACAACGATACATGCCGAGAAACCCGGCCAGGATGGCGGTAATCAACGAAGAGGTTGACTAGCTCCTGACTGAGAGGCGCATCAAAGTCTCACGAAGCCGCTACAGCCCTCCAATCATCCTGGCGCGGATGTGTATCGATTATCGTCAACTAAACGCGGCAAGCGAGTCCGATGCATATCCATTACCGCAAATCAATGCTATACTGGACCAGCTCAGAGAATCACGCTTCATTTCATCGCTAGATCTAAAAAATGGCTATTGGCAAATACCACTCAAGGACTCATCCAAGCCGTACACCGCCTTTAGTGTCCCCGGGCGGGGACTATTCCAGTGGAAGGTTATGCCGTTTGACCTACATTTGGCCCCGGCCACATTCCAACGCACTCTCGACCGAATTATCGGTCCCGATCTGTACCCACTGGTATTCGTATATCTTGACGACATCATTATTTTGGGCAGAACGTTCGAGGAGCACTTACGTATGCTTGAGATCGTCTTCACACGCTTGCAGGAAGCCCAGATGTTGGTAAACTTCGATAAATGTGATTTTGTTCAAACCAGCATTCGTTATCTAGGACATGTGGTTACTTCCGAGGGTATACATACCGATCCCGAAAAGGTACAAGCAATGCAAAATTTACCACCCCCCACAAATCTAAAGGAACTGAGAAGAGTTTTAGGGGTGGGGTCGTGGTACCGTCGGTTTGTTCCAAACTTCTCGAACTTGGTAGCACCTCTCAACAAGCTACTGAGGAAAAATGTTTTATGGGGGACCGGAGCAAGAATCAGCAGTTGCGGAAATAAAAGAAACTCTCACTCAGGCACCCGTGCTCGGTTGTTCAAAGTTCGAGCATCCATTCTTTTTACAAACCGACGCAAGTCAGGAAGGCCTTGGGACGATTCTTTTACAACGCCACTCCGATGTCGAATCAGTTATTGCTTATGCAAGCCGAACCCTCAAGAAACTCGAAAAGAAATATTCGACAGCGGAACAGGAATGCCTTGCTATCCTCTGCGGAATCAAAATATGAAGCCCTACCTAGAGGGTTACAAATTTACCGTAATCACAGATTATCATTCGCTGAAGTGGCTACACTCCCTGCAAAATCCCTCCGAACAATTGACGCGATGTGCCTTGGACCTCCAACAGTATGATTTCATCAATGAATATCGCAAGGGTTGTCTAAACGTAGTCACGAGCTCCCCTACCACCCCACGTGGAAGATAAACTTATGGTCATGTCCCCACCTGAATGGTACGATAGGATGATGAACCGTGCGACTCATGAAGCGAGCAAGCACCCAGACTTTCGGGTCCTGAACGTTCGGCTGTTCAAACACATCGCCCGCAAGTCCGCTGTCGACACCAGACCTGAGTGGAAGTTGTTCGTACCAATCAACGACCGGTCACTAATTCTGCAGGAAAATCAAGACTCTCCCGCGGCGGGCCACTTTGGAATTTTCAAAACCGCGAGAAAGATCCAGGAGCAGTACTATTGGCCGGGGCTGTACCGAGACGTAATGCGATACGTTCGGTCGTGTGAAGTGTGTGCACGATACAAACCCGAACAGCGATCACCTGCCGGATTAATGAAGACAATGACCTGCAGGTTCCCTTGGAAAATCGTGGCACTATCCCGATGCACCACTATCCCGATGCACCAAAGGTATCACAACACTACTAGTGATAATCGATCTCTTCAGCAAGTGGGTGGAAGTGATCCCTACGCGACAGGCTCTAGCGAAGGACGTCGTAAGATGTCTAATGGAACGAGTAGTATACAGATTCGGTTGCCCGAAGATATTGCTTTCCGACAATGGGGTACAGTTTACAAGCCATCTGGTCAAAACTTTTCTAGCGGGGAACGACAGCGAGCACCTGCCGGATTAATGAAGACAATGACCTGCAGGTTCCCTTGGGAAATCGTGGCACCTGATTTCGTAGGCCCACTATCCCGATCCACCAAAGGTATCACAACACTACTAGTGATAATCGATCTCTTCAGCAAGTGGGTGGAACTGATCCCTACGCGACAGGCTCTAGCGAAGGACGTCGTAAGAAGGGAACGAGTAATAAATTCGGTTGCCCGAAGATATTGCTTTCCGACAATGGGGTACAGCTTACAAGCCATCTGGTCAAAACCTTTCTAGCGGGGAACGGCACCGAGCCACCGCACCTTACTCGCCCCACGAAAACCCCACGGAAAGAATGAATAGAGTCGTAAAATCTATGATTGCGCAGCAGCCAGGCACCGATCACCACCACTGGGACCAGAGATTACCAGAAATAGCTTTTGCCATCAATACTGCAACAACGGAGTCCCTAAAATTTTCACCAGCGTAGGTAATATTTGGTCGTAGCATGATGGGCTCAAACCAAAAGCGACTACTGTCAGCCTGCCCCGACGAAAAAATAATCAACCCCAGTATGGCCGAGCTTTGGGGGAAAGTGGCAAAGCATAAGAACAAAGCGTCGGAAAGCCAGGCCAATTTTTATAATTTAAGGCGAAGACCTTGGAAGCCTTCATCATCACGCGACACCTTACAAACAACATTTTTGAGTTGAGTGACGGGGATTGGAAACGATTAAGGGTCAATGTGCAGGACGTCAAGCCCTTTAACGAGAGAGAAACTTAAAAAAAAAAATAATTCCAAAAATTTACTTTCTAGAAGTTTGTTATTAAGATAGTAGCTTTAATTAACCACATAAGGCCCTAATGGCTCGGTTATGTAAATGAAGATTTAATAAAAAAAAAAAAAAAAAAAAAAAAAAGTAAGTAAATAAAAGGCAGAACCACATTAGAAATCAATCACTATTCAACAGAATGTCAAAGGGACAAGATCACTGCGAACACAAGAAAAAAAAATTTTTTTTAATATTACCCATTGCCAGCATGAACCGAAGACCTACGAGACCACAAAGGTTGCAGCATGTCCTACCCGATCAAGTCAACCAGCCTGCGGAATACCAGCCAGAGTTGACATAAATTAAATTGAATATCGTTATCACTTCTAAGCTGTAGAACAGCACAATTTAATTTCACCGAAATTCTTGGAAAAAAAAAGAATTTAAAATTTAGTTTGGTAGAAAAATAAATAAAAAAAAAATACTAAAAAAAATAATATATATAAAAAAATACAAAAAAAAAAAAAAATAAAAATTAAGTTAATTTAAGTTAAGTTAAAAAAAAAGTGTCATACACTTATTCATACTATCATTGGTGAGTGTGGTTGTGATATCCACACATTTTTTTAGATTCCTTTTTGCTACTGCATAACTAATTCTCGTATGCTCGTAATTCATTTACACAGCGGTCTTCGGACTGTCTGTTCCACACAGCGGCTTCGGCTGTCTGTTCCACACAGCGGTCTCTGGACTGTCTGTTCCACACAGCAGCTTCGGCTGTCTGTTCCACACAGCGGCTTCGGCTGTCTCTTCCACACAGACAGCGGTCTTCGGACTCGGCTGTCTGTTCCACACAGCGGCTTCGGATGTCTGTTCCACACAGCGGTCTTCGGACTGTCTGTTCCACACAGCGGCTTCGGCTGTCTGTTCCACACAGTGGCTTCGGCTGTCTATTCCACACAGCGGCCTCGGCTGTATGTTCCACACAGCGGCTTCGGATGTCTGTTCCACACAGCGGTCTTCGGACTGTCTGTTCCACACGCGGCCAACCGACACCTGCTGATTTTATTGTGCCGAACATTGCCAACCCGACACCTGTCGAACTCTGCCGAGTGTGCTGTACCGATCGCCGAAAACCGCACATGCTGGTTTTATTGTGCCGAACATTGCCAACCCGACACCTGCCGAACTCTGCCAAGTGTGCTGTACCGATCGCTGCCAACCGACACCTGCTGATTTTATTGTGCCGAAAATAGCCAACCCGACACCTGCCAAATGTGCTATACCCATCGCTGTCATCCCGACAACTGCCGACTGCGTTGTGCCGAACACTGTCAACCCGACACCTGCCAAACTCAGCCGGGTGGGTTGAACCGATCACTGCCGTTTCGACAACTGCAAACTGCGTCGTGCCGAACGCTGCCAACCCGATGCCAATCAATTGGGTTGCACCGAATCTAACCGAGCAAACCACTCCTGAATAAGTACCACCTAGCCGAGTCGCCACCGAGAAGACCAACGAACCACGTCTGCCGAATTCACCAACCCGATCTTCCCCGAAATACACACAACCGATAGCAGCGTGCAAACCCTGTCGAAATCGACAACGCCGACACCTGCCGAAGTCTAACGAACTATCCGTGCCGAAAAGTCGTGCGATTGCCGTCCTGTTTCGTATAGCAAGCGAGAGTGTGAGTAGTAAAGAAAATCCGAACGAATCCGAATGAAGAAGAGGTCGTATTGGCAAAGGTATCTAGAAGAAATTAATGTAACATATATTTTGAAAACCAAATAAAGATCTGAATATATTTGTTTCATATTTGACAGGGTAAAATAACTGTGTTTTCACTACTTAAGGTTTTGAGGGACCTCAAGTATACCCTGGACACGACTGATCTACCTCAGCCATGACAAAACCCCCGTTACAAATAATTGAAACTGAAAAAAATCAGTAAATCATTTCGAATAAATATACAAAAAAGTTAATTTAGATATTTCTTTGAAAAATAAATGTATGTTCCTTTATTTTTAAATGGAATGCAAAACTTGTTTATTAAACTACAAACAGTAAACTACATAATATTCTGAGTTTATATATACAATATAGGTTGTATTTTTTGGAGGCTCTAGATTTTCTAAAACTTTGGGTTCGAACTATAACTTTGACCCTCTTGCGCCATGCTATGACATCCAAAATTTTTACCAGAAATTTCTGGAAGACATACATATATCAAATTAAGCCTTTTGGAGCAGCAAAATTAGAAATATGGTTTTTTAATTGCCAGTCTATATGTGCAACAGGTACTATGTGGAAAACATCTCCTAAGGATTTCATTATTTGTATAACCGCAAGTGCGATAAAATGGATGCGGTTAGCGACGCTCACCGGGAACCTCCCCCTCCCCCGAAATGATTTTAAAAATGCAATGTTTTTATAATGTTTAGTATATCGTATATAAAATATAGGTTGTATCTTTTTGTTCATTTAAAATTTTAGTTAATGTAAATAAAATTGTATATACTCTTAGGTATTTAATATGCTGTAACATAGAGGAAGGATGAGAATAAAGATTTCACCGTAAGAATCACACAAATACAATTTTGAACATATTACAAGGGCTTAGTAACTAAAAGCAAATTTCTGCAGAAATTTGAGCCAATTTTGGACTTGCAAAAAAATCAATTGGTCTTGAAAGAATATCAGACGGAAAAAGGGACAAATCTTAAAAAATAGTGTTAGTGACATTATTAGACAACATTGTTCGTAAAATTGTGTTATATATAATTGATTTCTGTTGAAATTTACCAAACGTATAAAAAACACTGTTGGGTAAATCTACTCTGTGTACGTAAATAAAAAAATAGTTAGTATATTTACAAACTTTGTGCGTAAAATTTTTATTCAACAAAATACACAGAAAACAGATTTGTAGCTTTATTTTTATTGTAATATTTGATTGCTTTTTTATTGTTACAGAAATTCCATTTACTCGTAGAAACACAAATCCCCATATGTTAGTCCTGAAATGTAAAACAATTAAATGGCAGCCCTTCACCATAACTAATGTTTCTTCTGTCAAACTGTAGAAGAACATTCCCAAAGTTGCCAGTATGCAGCTTCCAGACGGTGCTGCCATATTCTACTGATTTTAATCCGCATATTTAAAAGCGACAGCAAGGTGGCAGAGTAGTTCAGTTGATAATAGAACTCCGTGTTAAGAACTAAAGTGTGGCTAGCGTTTAGTCTATTTACGTCGTATGTATAAAGTGTGCTATTTAAGTGTTTTTTTCTGTTATTATTAGTGCATGTTATAAATAAATAGAGCTATAAATAATTTCAACAGTGTTTATTATTTGCAATATAGAAAGAAGTAGATTTATTTGAAAGGTAAATAAATCAACGATTTTATAAAGAGTAAAATCGTAACAATATTTATAGATTACTAGCTTAAAAGCCCGATACTTCGTTATCGGCAGTTTTAAATATCGATATATTGAGAGGAAAATATTATTCTATTTTCTAAAGATTTTACTATTTAAATAAATTTGTTTCATCTTTTAAAGTGGAGGTTTAAATTTAAAGTTTTGAATTTCTTGTTTATAGGTCATTCAAGGGGAACGTGCCCAGTATTAACTGTTTTAATATCACTTGTTCCCCCTTTTTATCCCATTTCGTTCTCCTTGTCTAATGATTCATTTCCACTCGTTCCCATTCTATTTATTTCCCTCGTCTAATGTTTTAATTATACTCGTTCCTTATTCCATTTAATTTTTTACCCCATCAAGTGTATCGACTTCACTCGTTCCTAATTTCATTCCATTTTAATCCCCTTGTCGAGTGTTCATTCCATTTCGTATCCCTATCTAGTGTTTCTATTTTACTCGTACCCTTTCCATCCCATTTCTGTCCCCTTTCAATTTATAATTTTACCTTGCAAATATTTCCCCATATACACCATAGCGAGCAAAGCCCCCTAAGTTGTTAGCGTAGAAAATGTTTGCCCGGGGGCATACGGAAACCGGTCTCCTTAATTTTTACCATGTCCCAGACCAAAAATCGATGATGTACCTCAATAATGAGTTAGCCCATACTCAAGGTAACACATATTTCAAATGTACCTGGCTAAAATTCTAATTAATATTTCAGTTTCTGGCTAAATCGATGGGGGCAGCCCGTTAATGAGGAGACTATTCACCTTTTTGCCACTCCCCGCACACATTTCCAAAAATCCAACCTAGCGGCTTGGTCCGCTAGAGGTAAATAAAAATATATTTTACTAATAGAAAAACATTCCACAAAACCTTCTGTTTGTCAGGCCATTGTTAAACTGTGTTAAATTTTTTCTAGTCAAATTTCAATTGAATATTTTTCAGGTGTAAAATTTGAATATTTTTTTTAAATATAACATAGTAGCCTCAATAGATAATAAATTGTGTCTTTTAATTTTATTCAATAAAAAAAAATTTTTAAATTTCTTAAGGTTTGAACTCAGGAACCCTAAGACTTGCAGGCTGTGTTACTACCCACTGAACCACAAAAACTTACATCAAGTTGTTGTTTAATTTTGAATATAAATATGTATGTATATGAATAAAAAGCAAAAATATAATACATTTCAAATTTTTGTTATATTTAAAAATTTTAAATCATAAACACATAATATTTTGAATATTCTAAATCAAGGGTGCCCAAGCCCTATGCGTTTGATGTTCATTTGTTTTTGTAAAAGCGCTTAGCTATAGGCTGTGTGTTTTAATACTTGTATACACGCAAGTGCAAAGCAACAACACTTTCGTATGCTTTGCTGGTAAACATTGACGACAGCGATCATCAATGTAGGTTTTGTTTTTGTTTAACGTAAGATATGAAATATTTTTTTTCTTTGTATGTATTGGTTTTTACAATAAAAAATATTGAATATAAATTAGTTATTCTTTAAATGTATTTGTGTTTACTCTTCCATAAGAAATTTTTGGACATCCCTGTTCTAAATGTTGCAGTATGCCATGGAAATATACGTAATTGCATGTTTTATATATGTGTGTGTCACTTGAACTCACTTTACCACTTTAAATTAAACAACAGCAAAAAACATTCAAAGTTAGCCATGAAAAATTAATGACATAGATGCAGTGATGCCAAGTTAATTTTTTCAATTAAATATAGCGTTTTATCCTTTTATTTATAAACAAACAAAAAATCATGGTATTGTTGTCACTGTGTGTATGTATAATGTGTTTAATTGTAAACACATGTGTGTACTTCGTGTGTGTATTATTGTATATGAAAGTGTGCGCAAAAAGATTTTAGGCACTTGGTGTTTATATTTACCGAATTTTCGTAATATTACATAAAACTTTACCCATTTTATAGTAGTAAATTTAGAAACGTTTTTTGGAGTGTATATTTACTTAATATTAAATATTATTTAATAAGTAAATTGAAATATTATTTTTCTAATGTATGCTTTAAGAAGCAGAATATTTTCCTAATTTTGTATATACCTATGTAAAAAACATGTCGTCTGCTGCATTTTGGCGATTTTCAAACTACATTTTAACTGCTTTTGATTTTAAAATTGTTGTCAACACCGCGTGAATGTTTACTTTTTGAAAATTTTGATAAATTAAAATTATTATAAATTGCACATCTATTTCTGAAAAAATAATAAAAACAATTTGTGATTTGTATCTGAAAAAAGGTTAGCCAGGTAAATAGTATCGAACTAGTTCAAAACTGTCGGTTAAGTACCATATCCCACCGAATTCTTTGTCTTGCTGCTAGTAATGATTAACTGATATTGCAACTAGTAATGTTAAACTAGTTCTTTGACTATTCTAAAGTGGTAGTTTGGAGACAATTTCCCATGTTAAATTCTACAGTTGTTTGTATGGAGAGGCGGTAGAGCTCGTACTAGTTGTCTGGTCCAAATAAACTAGTACATAACTGGTTCTGTACTAGTATTTTTTGCTGCTGGGTACACCCTAATAAATTTCTGTTGAAATTTACCCAACTTATGGTAGGAAACTGTACTTCTATATAAATGGGGTAAATTTACTCTGTGTGCGTAAACGAAAAAAATTAAACACATTATGCATAAGTTGGTACACACATAATTGGTAATTTCACATTGAAAGTGCGTAAAAATTAAATTAAGTTTTTAAAGTAATTCGAAAATTTACTGTAATTATGCGTAAAAAACCTATTTGAAGAGTAAATATACACATAAAATGCCTAAAAATGCATTTCTATATGCGTAATTATATAAAAAATGCGTATATTTACCAACGCAAAGTTTAAATTAAACTGCAGAAAAATATTTTTTTAAAGAATACATTTATTTTATGTATGTTTGTTTTAATAATAATGAATTATAAATATAATACATAATATATTTTGAATGGGTATTTCCTGTGATGATGGTCATCTTGAACTAAATACACATTATTCACAAATACGAGTAAAAATTAATTTTCGTTTTTAGCTTTTTTTATTTTTTTTTTTAATATTTTCCAATTTCCAAATGTCAAAATATTTATTACCATTCTAAGTTAGTATATTTACAAAATGTGTGCGTAAAATTTAAATTTAACAAAAGAATACTAATTTAAGGCACAAAGTGTTTAATTTTAAACACATTATGTCTAAAAATACTTTTTGTGTGTATTATTGTATATGAAAGAATGTACAAAAGATTTTTAGGCATTTTTTGTTTATATTTACCGAATTTTCGTAATACTACACAAAACTTTACCCATTTTATTGTAGTACATTTACAAACATTTTTTAGAGTATATATATTAATTTTTACCATTTATATGACTTTTGGATAATAATAGGTCCGAGGAAAAAAGTTTAGATTAGGTATGTGGCTTCATCTAATAATATATTTTCATATATAAATATATATGTCGGCATGCATACATTATTTGTTTTAAAATTGCTTATATAACCACATCTAGTTATATATTGATCTTTATACAATTAGATATAGTTTATATGATAAAATATGGTATATACAGGATGGCGCAAAAATAACCTTCCGATGTTTTTTGGCTGTAATTTAAAAAAAAATTAAAAACTTTGATTCTTCTTGTGGATTATTTTTATTTGGTCTTTTAATTTTTTTTACATCAAGTCGAGAATATGATGTCATGTAAATGGCCGCCGCCACAGTTGATTGTCATTTGAGCCCTTTTAATGGCATTTTCCATCACTTTCTCACTTTCCTCACATTCTTGACGGATATTGTCTTTAAGAGCTGCAAGAGTCTGAGGCTTATTGACATAAACCCGCGACTTCAAAAAGCCCCACAAAAAGAAGTCTGGAGCGGTCAAATCAGGCGATCTTGCTGGCCAGTGCAAATCGCCAAAACGGGAGATTAGGCGCCTGGGAAATGCATCCTTCAGCATATCGGTTGTGGCACGTGCAGTGTGTGGCGTTGCACCGTCCTGTTGGAACCACATGTTTTTCAATCTCAATTCATCAAGTTGCGGCAAAAAGAACTCGTTGATCATTGCTCTGTAGCGCTCACCATTCACAGTAACCGTTTGGCCCGCGACGTCTTCGAAGAAAAAAGGTCCGATGACTCCTCCAGCGAAAACAGCACACCATACAGTGACTTTGAGCGGGTGTAATGGCTCTTCGTGGGTTACACGCGGATTTCCAGTGCCCCAGAAACGTAAATTTTGCTTATTTAAGATGGAAATGGGCCTCATCACTCATGATTATTTTTGATGAAAAATCATCTTCATTATTGCTCAAATAAATAGTCACCAATATTCCGCGATCTGGAGCAGTGTAGCGTAACATTGTTTATTAACGTGTATTTCGCATGCGTTTACTACACAAATGTCAAAACAGAACTGACATTAGGGGCCAACCGCAAAATTTATAGCATTTTCTGATAGGAGGTTTACTTTTGCGCCACCTTGTATTATATAATATAAAGTTATATACAATACTAAATATAATTATATATGGCTTACACGGACCATATTTATTTATATATAATTTACACAAAACCTTATATCGATGGCTTAATCTAAAAAGGCCCTAACTCGTCTTTTGTTACTTGACAGGAGAAGGAAAAAACTTAATAAAATTCGTAAAATTTTAGATACAAAAGTTTTAATGCAATTTCCAAAAATGTGTTGCCCTTTTTATAAAAAATTGCATTAAAATTTTTTTTGTATCTAAAATTTTATATATTTTATTTAGTTTTTTCCTGCTCCTGTCAAGTAACAAAAAATCGAGTTAGGGCCTTTTTATATTAAGCCATCGATATACTTATATAAGGCTTATGCAGAACCATATACATGTGCATATATGCCATCTTATATTTGATATATAATAATATATGGTCCATTATCAAAAATATATTTTAATATGGTATGAGATATAATTATATATGGTACAATATTTGCAAACAAATTTGAGAGATTTTAGAGTACCTTTGATTAGAGTACCTGTATGTCATAAAAAGAAATAATTATATATAATTATATGCGGTTCTATGTCAACGGTTCCAAATCCCAACCAGGAAGAAAAAAAAAACTTTTTTGTGTTTTAAATTTTTTTCTTATAAATGTTTTTTTACAAAACTCTAATTTTAACCCATTTCGAATTCTAATTTTAACCCATTTCGAATTCGCTGGCTTCACAAACCTATAAATATGCCATTATGAACAAAAATATGGTCTGCCAAAAAAATCTCAATAAAGGATTTATTTAGTGAAGAAAATTTAGTTGAGAAAAATTCAATATAATTATTACGATCGCGACTCATAATATCTATATATTTAGGTGTACATTACGAATTTGAAATCGAAGTTTAATTTTATACAAATAATTTTTCACTTTCATCAAAAATTTGCTAAATTCTTCTTTTAATGATTGTATGTCCACGGAATGTCTTCTTATGTGAGACAAAATTTAACTTTAATACGCTAAGTAATAGCGAGAAACTAAAATAAGTCAAATTTTACGTTTAGTTGCACGGATAACTATTATCCTTTCAAAAATTAAAAACAATGTAATTTCTAATGAATGCCCTTGTAAGTACATTGCAAAAGTACAAGAAGTTGGATTTTTCGATAAACTAAATTCCGTATATATGATAGTGTTGGATATAATCTGATACCATTCGATCTAAAACATTTTTCGGTTAAATTTGAATTCTAATCCCTAAATATATTGCTGGATCAAATTTGACCATTTTTCGGATAAGTTTAGGTCTTATTAAATGGATCTAATATGATCTGACATTTTTCGGATCAATTAAGATCCTTCTAAATTCCCAAATATATTGCTGGATCTAATTTGATCTGCCATTTTTCGGATAAATTTATATTTTACAAAACCCTTAAATACATATATTGGATATGACTAAATATTGTGCCAGATAATTTTTTTTAATCGGGGGTACAAATAATTAATTATAAATTTATGATATCTTACATCAAAAGTTTTTAGGTACTGGGTTAAAATTTGAAATTTTTGTAAAAAATATTAATGAGAAAATAAAAATAAATTAGAAAACACAAAAAACATGTATCTCCCTGGTTGGGATTCGAATCCATTGACATGGAACCACATATAATTATATCGTATGCGATATCAAAAATGCTCTAGAAATGAAACTACACCCACAATATATTTTCCGTTACCGACTGTAGTTTATTTAAAAAATAATACGTAAAGTTTGTTTTTAAAAGAAGAATCAATTGAAATTCATAGAAATATATTTTTTAACTATTTGAGTCAGTTATTCAAAAAAAAAAAAATATAAAAATTTACAGACATTCAGTAGGAGTTGATATTTTCTGTTAAATGTAAAATTTTATGTTTTCAGTTTTTAAAAATTGAAATTGATATAATTTTTTTTTGTGTTTTTTTACCAAAATAGTTTGTATATATACAAAATTATTTCAATAAAAATTACAAAAAATTGTTCAAATAAAGATACACACAAGAAAATAAAAAATATATACATCTGTGTGTGTTGTGTTTTGTAAAATTTCATACAAATAAAAAAATTTCAATTTGAAAAACAAACCCAAAAATCTTTTTTTCTACTTTTTGTCAGTTAAAAATTGATGGTTGTTTTTAACAACTTTCTTTGTTTTTAGTACTTTTGTCGATTATTAAACAATGATTGAAAATAACAACAAAATAGGCTGAATATAATGAAAAATCAGTAGTCCTCTTTTTGATTGTATTTTCGATTAAATTAATATGTATTTTAGATTGTTTTTAACGAAATAACATTGTGAGTGTATATATAAAAATAAAAATAACTCAATTTGTTTGTAAATTTTGTACCATATATAATTATATCTAATACCATATCAAAAAATATATCTTTTATTGAGCCATATTTAGAATCATGTATCATTATATCCTAAACCATATTAAAAAATATTTTTGATAATGGACCATGTTATTAGATAGCATATATATAATTAGACATATATAAATATATACGGTCCCGTGTAGGCCGTGTAAGTTCCGTGTAAGCCATACATATGATAAATTTTATGTAATAGAATATATAACATATTTTATGATATAGATCATATCTAATTTTTTAAAGATTAACATATAATTAGATATGGTTATATATGACACAATATAAGGTAATTTTGTGATAAATAATTATGTTAAGCATACTGTCATATGATATATATATTATTATATAGGGCCACATATGATTATATCTAAACTTTTTTACTCGGGTAGTTGTATTTATTTGTCAATTTCATTCTAGTTTTTGGTTGCAGTGTTAACTAGGTATAATTCCATATAATATTTGTTTAAATTCGGTATTCTTAGATAGATATGATAAAAAAAGTTTGAAAAAGTTTTATTAATTAAATATTTGATTCGATATCTTCTTCAAGGCAGTTACATTCAATATTTTCTTCTATTATATTCTCCGTAGTTAGAAATGAAACTCAAATAAGTGCAAAACAAAGAAAAAAATGAGAAATGTAAAACAACTAAAAAAAATTTGATATAAAGAACCCAGCAAAATTGGTTATGGGTGCGATATATTCATGCATTCTTTTATATCATGATATCTTTTATAAACATAAGGTAATTATTAAAATATTTTTGAAAATCTATTTTTAGACTCATTATTTGTAGACAAAACGTCAATATATGTACGTTTCGACATCACAAGCGAGACGCAACTATTAATTTATGTTCAAAGCAATGAAACATATGCATCGACCTCAGGTGGTAGGGTTCTCGGCGGGCAACTCTGGGTTCATTAAGAAATATCATTAAGATAAATGGAATAACATATATTTTTATAAAATACTTTTTTTGTAGTAGTAATAGTAACGCACTGATAATAATACAATGTACTTCGTAATATCATTAGAAATATGTTTTATAATGAAGCCAACATGAAAAATTGTTTTTTTAGCCCCAATAAAAAGTAAAAACCCTGTTTTTTCTATGACAATCTACAAGAAATAGAAAAATTTGTATGATAGCTCCATCTAGCGAGAGTTTTAGGTAAATAAATATCAAAAATGGATTCGTCGACCTCGAATGTTGACTTTAAGATACCACAACTTTCCAGGATAATAAAAATAAATAAGCATTATTTTTATCAAATTTTTGATGATTTTCTCTTGTTAGACAGCGTTCCAAAATCACCAACTTCAAAAGCATGTACAAAAATCTCGCACTAAACTAAAAAAACCTTTGTGGGTTTTGTTATGCAAAAATTAAACTTTCATTAGCTTTTGGTTTCATCCCATTCCTATTCGGAAAGTTCGATTTTTTATCACCGTGTTATCAAAAAGTATGTTATGAAAAGTATGTTGTAATTAGGCCACCCAAAAATAATTTAAAGGTTGTTATTTTAATTATATATATTTTTGTTATTTTGTTTAAATTTGCCTGTGCTGGCGAATGTTGACTTTTTAATATTTTTAACTCTTTTTAGTTAAAAGTTTTCAGTTAAATTAAAACAAAAAAGCATTGATTTATTCTTCAAAGAATTATTTATTTAATTTTTTTTATACAATTGTCAAAATGATTTACTGTCATTTGCCGATTTTTTTAGTTTTATTTCTTTTTTCATTTGTATCAAATTTAATAAAAATTTTCACAACAAAACTAAATTAGTGGTATATTTGTTTCCGTTACAGTTATTACAAATTTAAATTTTGTTTGCTGTCTATTTCAAAAATATAAAAAATTCCAATTTTTTTTTATTTATATTGTTTGTTTATATTCAAAATTATTTCAATTCGAATTCACAAAACATGTGTGTATAGTGTGAGTCTACATTTACAAACAAAAAGTAAAACTATTTCAAATAAATAAATAAACATTTTTAACGGAATTGTTATGTAAAATTTGAACATTTATTTAAAATTGAATATTCATTTGTTTTTACTGATGTGTCATTTGTTTAAACAACATTTAAAAATAAATAATAAAAATGAAAAGTAAATACAAATTTCTGTTATTTTAACTTACAAACTATTTTAAGTGCACTCAAAATATTTTTACAGTAACTGCCTTTAGTCAATTTACACAATTATCTGTATATTTGTTTTAAAATTATTAAATTATCAAAACACAAAAATTTATATTTTTTTCAACTTTTTAGACATTTATTTAATAAAGGGATTAATTAAATTATCTACTTTAATACAAGGAATAATGACAACTTAGCAGTTGCTAGGTAAAGACTTGAAACGACCAAACAAAGGATAGAATACATGGGTAGTCGTAAATTTAATAATTTGCCTGAATTTTTAAAAAACTTAAACAGAATTTCAACTTTTAAAACAAACTTACAAAATTATTTATTGCAACAATTCGAACAACTTCTGATGTGAAAATTAAGTTAACTATTACAGTGTGTTTGTAAATTTTTCGTTTTATTGGATATTTATTTTAATATTATTTATTTTTTTTAAATTTTATTAAATTATATAAAGTTATTGTAAGAAGAAAATTTTGCCAACTCGTTTCAACAATGCCTATTAGGCGCTGAATCACTTCATTATAATGAATTATTTGATAAATAAATTAAAAAAAATTCTCAGGTAGTATGCAAAAACAAACAATCAATTTAGCGACCGGGAATCTGAAAAAGTCAACGTAGTGTATACTTTTGTATGACCAGACGAATCATTTTTTTTTTATTTTGAGATTTCATACCACGGTTAAGTAAGGGTAAATATATTGATAAGTTAATATGGTTAAGTTTTTGTTGGGACAAATATTTTGTTAGTGCGAGTTTTTAGGATGTAGATTATCTTTACACTCAGTTAATAGCAGTTTGTTACTGGAATACTGCTTTTGAAATTCGGTTTATTTTTTTTTTTGTTCAAATAAAGACCAAAATTCCATGGAATGAAAAGTTGTTCCGACAAATTTATCTTAATAAACTTTGAAATGGCAGACAAAATTCGTTTTCGGCTTAACTAAACCATCGTTAAATTAAAGTTAACTGTTCGAGAAATGCTAAGAGGTCTTAAAGTTAAAAAATTAATTAATTTGTGTATTTTCTTTTAAAATAAAAAATTCGTGACTACAATTATATTGCTTTTTAATTAAAAATTGAGATTCAAATGCCACATTAAGTCTTAACTTAAATTTCCAAAATTTCAAAATTATGAGTATATTTTTATATCAAACCATATGAATTTAAAATTGAAAATATTGAATTAACAACTTAACTTATATAGACTTTCAAAGTAGTTATAGTATTTAAAAAGTAAGAATTTATACAAATGCATCCAAGACTTGGAAATTCTTGGCTTTTGTCTTTTAAATGTAACCAAAAATATTTGAAATTTTTCTATTTGTAATTTGATAAAATATATAAAACCACAACAGCTAACAAATAAATGATGTGTTTGTTAGTAAAAGTAGAGCAGGGCATACAATATAATTGGTATATATCGTGTTCCGTCGATATGGATATGGAGATATAAAAATAAACCTTTTTTTTATAAATAAAAATAATAAATGTAGACAAAACTGCCCAGAAATGACAATTATAATAAAAAAATAAAATCCGAAATAAAATAACACAATTTAAATTAAAAAAATTACAGATAAAATTAATAAATTTGCAATTTATACTTAAAGAGATCAACTTAAACTAAAAAATACCAAACGCATTTAAAAAATTATTGAAATTCCACATATATTTATTAAATGTAATTTGGTGTTTTTGAATTTTAATTAAATTAAATTACATTTGGAGTCATGCCGAAAGCTTTTGAAGCAATCTAATCGTTTTTGAAATGGTCTTTGGATTTGAGTAAAAATTTGCACGTGGCTATTCCACGTTTCAATGATATCTGTGGTATTTTTGATTTTTAAAAATTCGATGTAGTTCACAGTGGTGTTGTGCAAAATGGTGCCAAGAAATATGACCCCAATCTTAAAATGTAATTAGGCCCCATTTTTGGGGCAAAATTTTATAATGAAAATTAACCCAAAAAATTTAATGAAAAATTACCCGAAATTAAGTTTGGGGCATCTTTTCATTTATAAGATCGATGCTTTTATTTACTATGAAAAATAATCCCAATTTGAAGACATGAAATATAACCCTAAATATGATGAAATGATATGATAAATGATCCCAAAATATGAAAAGCAAAGAAATATTGTTTATGCACAGCATTATACACATTTATATTGCATGGAATGAATAACATCCTAATGTACTCCTTATAAACAATAAAGTTACTTGGGCCAACCAAAATTGATATATATTAAAGAAATATAATCAAAATCAATTTATAAAAATCAAATGTTTTAGTGATGCGCAACAACTACCGTTCAAAATAGTTCACAAATTAAGTAAATTTCTGCTCTCCGTCCATGATTTAAGTGTAGCGTCGTATGTCCTCCCAGCCACTTCTTAAATTTGCTGGTAACAATAGAAAAGCCACCAATTTCCGATATGCGGTTCTTGCAGCATCCGAGCGATTTTTCGTAATAAATTTTCGCCTTCGGCGCCATATGATTATGTGAAACAGATTTACCCTAGCTTTACATGACTTATGCCAGCAAACATATTTCGGAAGATCTTTATAGCTTGATTTCTTTTTAAAAGTAATTTTTGAGCCACGAAATATAATTATTTACTATTATATTTCTTATAAAAAAATACACTCCATGTCCTCGGTCTATAATAATCACTTTTTTACGACTATCGTCAACGTGTTCCATCAAACTATTCTTTTGTAATAAATAATGTTACAACTTTAACAAAATCAAAATAAACATAAACAAATACCGTTATAAAATTTCGTGTTTCACTAAAATATGCAAGTTGGCATCACTTATCATTTTCAAAAGTTGGGGCTAAATTTTATTAAATTCAATCCCATTTACAATAATGAATTTTGACCCCATATTCCTGGAACATTTTTTATTTTTTTTTGTGCCTTTCCCAAAAGATGAAAATACCTTCTAAATATTTTCCCTTTTTTGGGGCGATTTTTCATTTCCAATTTTGGGGCCAAATTTCTTGGCGCCTCATTTAGTAGCGCCTTTTCGAAACAATTACCTAAAAGCAGAAGATCTGAGCTTTCATATGAAATACTATTTGTAAAAGTTATTGCTTTAAAAGTTAGATTAGTTTAAATATACAACTTTGAGCCGCTAAATGTATTCAACTTTTGCATCATTATATATTAAATTTAAAAGGATCAAAACAGCAAAGATTTCACAAATTTTCAGTGATATCCATAGAATGACTATTTGTTTTTTTAATAGCCTTTTATATTTTGTAATTTCAATTGATTTTTTTTTAATTTCAAATGGCTTTTTTTAATTTGAACTAATATTTTTTAAATTAAAAATGTGACTTTTCAATTCACAATTGTTGTTTTTTATATAAATGTTCTAATTAAAATTACTTATTAAATAATTATTAATTTTTCAGTAAATTTTAATAAAATAAATGCAGATAAACATATCAAATTAGAAATTGATATGTTGAATTTATAACGAAAGATCGTCACATTAATTTTTAAGTTTAATATTAAATGTATACATTAGATCTCAGTCAATTTGATAAATAAGTTTTAAATAAAAATTGTATATAAATTTAAAAGCTGAACATTTTTTTAAATCCTTCAAATAGGTAAAAAATTCAGGTTTAGAAATGACCAGATTTAAAAAAATTTTAAGAAAATATAATTTGGCCCCCCCTTCCCGAAACAAAATGCTGGGTACACCCCTGGCCATACATAATTACATATAGTGTTATGTATAATTTTATGTGATATAATATATACCAAATCTCATCATATAAAGCATATCTAATTTTATTAAGATCGATATATAACTAGATGTGATTATATATGGCATAATATAAGTTAAAATTATATATAATGTTTGCAATTATATATTGTAGTTCATACCGACATATGTTTTTATATATAATATTACATTATTATATAAGGCCACATATGATTATATATAAACCGTTTCGCGAGATATTAATATAAAAGTATAGATGAATTAAAAATATATAAAAAAAATTTTATACGAATTCCTTTAAGCTTGGGTATTTCTATAAAATTTTACCAAATAAAATTTAAAGTTAAACAAAAATTCGTATGGTGTCATCAATAAAATATACATACATACATATATATTTTGTATCTTTATTTCATGTCTCTTTTATTTTGTGGAAAATAGTTGATACCGACAATTCCTAAAGCGAATGTTAGATGAAAAAGTTTAGCTTGTTATTTTTAATGGCCAGTAATAATCGTTAAAAATGTACATTGAAAGAGCGACGCACAGTGCTTTGTTCCATAGACAAAAATTAAATATAAAATGTTGGTCATGAGTACTGATAAATAATATATTTTAGGAAAGATTATAAGGCAACTAAAAGATATGGTTTGACTCTTTTGGCGCCATGAGAGGGCGCTAAACTTGGAAAATTTTATGCAATAATGGTGTAACAAAAATGTGGCTTTTAGTTGTTTAACAAAATAAATATATAAAATTCATTTTGTAAAAAAAAAATTAAAAGTTTTGTTTTTATTTTGTATTAATATATTTTTAATCGTCTAAAAAAAATGTTTGGTATAAATCTTTAGTACAATTATTTTTTATGGATCTGAAAATTGCTTTTTTTGTGTTAAAAAATCGAAATTTACAAAACTTTGATGGAGTAAAAAAAATTAGAAAAAAGGGTATTTGTTTTTGATGTTTTTCATAATTTATACTATTATCTCAAAGATTATAAGAAGATTGAAACCAAGTTTTTGCCACAAATTACAAAAAAAACATGTGCTTAAATATGTATATTTTCTTAATTTATACTAAAATTTGTTCCGCTTCTAAAGTGCCAAAATTTAAAATGACGTAAAAAATAATAAATATTTGCCACAAATATGGATGGAAAATATATTTTTGGAAAGATTATAAAGTAGCTTAAAATCGTGTAAGAGAATATTCTGGTTTTACCGTTTTTGGAGCACCGAGAGAGCGCTAAACTTAGAGAATTTGAAGCAAAAATAGCTAAACACAAAAAAAAGTTTTAGATGTTTCACGAAAAAAAATTTAAAAAAAATTATGTTTTTCAAAAAAGGACGCCAGTTTTTTTTATTTAATTGTTCTAGTATATTTGTAATAAACTAAAAATATAAATATTATTGTAAATTTTAATATAAATTTTTTAAATATTTTTTGTGGCCCTTTATACATTTTGTTTTGTTGAAAACCCAAAATTTATAAAATTTTGATGAAGAAAAAAAAATAGTATTTTTTGCTGATAATAAGAAGAATAGAACCAATATTTTGCCACAAATTATAAAAAATCATGTTTTTAAAAATGTCTATTTTCATGATTTTTTTATAAATTTGATGCAATTTTGTAGTGTTAAAATTAAAATGATGTCAAATAAAATAAAGTTCCCCGATAATATATTTATAAAAAAAAATATTTTTAGAAAGATTATGAAGCGTTGTGTAAAAAAATACGTGGAATTTTAAGGAAAACTTGTTAACAAGAACTCGGTTTTAATTAGAGATATCACGAATAGTGTATTCAAGTGTATTCGTCACGAATAGTGCATTCAAATTCCGAACATTCGGTATTCGGTTCGGTATTATACTAAGGCAACAAATAAACAGTCAATAATAATCTTAAACAAACTTTAAATTTTTTATTTTTTATTTTAGTCTTGTTTCGAACTCTTTTAAATAAAAATCATTTATTTTAGCACATTTTTATAAAACGAATAATTCGGCGAAATAATGGCAATATTCGGTATTTGGATGAACAGAAGCAATATTCGGTTAATAGCCAAAACATACAGAATACCGAATAGGGACCGAATATTCGTAAAATCTCTAGTTATAGTTGTCTTACAAAAAAAAAAAAAAAATACTTTTTTAGGTTTAGGTTTTTAATTCTAGGTTTAGGTTTTTAATTCTAAAGTTAAATTTTTTCAAACATAAAATATATTTTTTAATATAAATCTTCAACAAATTTTGTTTCTGGCTTAAATGTTAAAAACAAAATGATTTTGGCGTGTAAAAAAACACAAAAAATAATTTGTATGCAATAGTATAAAAATAATTTCAACAATTACAAAATTGAAGAAATTTTTCCATAATATTTTCAAAAAATATTAAACAAACAACTTATTATTTTTTTTAAATGTAAAGTTTGAGCAACAGAACAGCAGTATTACAAATAACTTTTAATAATAAAGTCAATCGTCAACTGATTTTATACATCAGTAGCAGACTAATTGATGGATATAACTAATTGGACTAATTGAAGTATTAATAACAAAAATAAATAAACATACCAGAGGGTCAATTCTCGTTCTGTGATAATGTGAAGTGAAAAAAACTTTTCATTTTCGTTTTCATAAGCACTTTTCACTCGAACTTTTCACAAATACATAAATTGCGATTCTCGTATGTATTATGAAAAAAATATTTCATTCGCACTGTACCCATGAAAATTTTGTAACTCTGTTATCCAAAATTTAAAGCAAATGTCAAAACAGAGAAAAACGTAAACAAAAGTGAATTAAGTTCGTAAAATTTATTTTAAATAATTATATAAAAATATCTGGATTAATTGTATTATTGGATATAATTCAAAGAATTCCGGATGAACAAAGATAAGACAATGATGTAACAAGCATTTCATTGCAGTAAATAATTTAATAATTTATAGGAATTTTTTGAGAGAGACGCATACTTCGTGCTGACCACAATCCATTCGAAATGACAACCGACAAGCACTTCATGGATTTATATCGGCTTACTTTAAGTGAACTATATTTGGTGCGCGTATAAAGTCTAATATTACTTAAAGAAAAAAAAAATCATAAAGAATATAAATAAACTATAAATAAATATGCCATACTGTTGCCATTTTGCACTATCCTTTTGGGTCCCACTAAAACTGTTAAGGCTCGCCGCTAATTCGTTACACTTTTCGTCTCTAAATTTGGCACCATTTGCAGTTACAAATCTGTAAATATGGAATTAATAAAGGTGTAATTATGGTTATTAAGCTACTTACTTATCGTTTGCAATGTCCACATGCTTTTCTTAATAATTAATTAAATACTCCTTTTGGCTTTCGCTGGCACGCTTTCCTTTTACAATCTTCTCCATGTTTATTTCACTTATAAATAGTCTGTGTAAACAATTTTTTCATATGAAAATATTTTGACAGTTGTTTGCACTGTTACACAAAACAAGAATCACCAGTGCTGTGCAATCGTGAAAAAATCTTGTTTCGTTCCACTTTTTTTTCATATGAAAACGTTTTGATATTTCTTTACATTTTTTCGCAGAACGCGAATCAAAAGTACTATGAAAACGTGGAAAAACTTTTTATTTCATCTTTTCACAGAACGAGAATTGACCCTCAGGTCTGATGAATTTAAAACGTTAGTACTTTTTTCAATACCTTCTTTAAAAGTAATTAATATATAAGAGTCATATAACAGACACAGAAATAAATAGAGAGATAGAAAAGATTAAAAAATAGGGTTCAAGATCAAAAAAATAAAAAACTCTTTGATATAAATGAAGCTCAGTATTTGTTAATATTTTATAAAAAAGTACCGTCGATTTTAAATTTGGTTAAATTTGAGTATTATTTAAAAGTTCCATTCGTGATAGTACTTGTTTTGTTTTAATATATTAACATTTTATTTACAATTATTTAATTTATTAAGTTCTAGTTCTTGCGTCGATTGAAAAGCTAATTGGCAGGCACGTTAATAACTTTGTTTTAATAACAATTATAAATTTTTTTTTTTTTTTTACCAAATTTGAAGATGTAATTACATTTTAAAACTTCAGGATATATGGGAGGTAGGCGTGTCCCTGCACCAATTCTCCTAGAATTTCGTTTATCTTCTAATTAACTCAAACTAAAATCGCGTACCAAATTTCAGTAAGCTACGATAAACTCCTTCTATTTTTGTCCACTCGTTACATGGGAACAAAGCACTGTGCGACGCGACGTCTCATTGATACATTTTTTGTCTTCCTTTACTGTAACAAAACTCATATAAATGGAGAACATGAACAGAATACAAAATCCTTTTTTCCACCACTTTTTTTTAAGGAGGAAGCAATGCAGATGTTTTATCTGAAAGTTTAAGGAGACATTAAAAAAAATTCTAAACTTTTTATTGATCGACTTTTACTAAAATTTCATTCGTTTTTATTTAATTTTCTTTTGCTGAGCAACAGTTCTCTTATCAATGTATATTGGTATATGAGTTAAAAAAACCATAAAATATTTTTTCTAATCAAGAATAAATAAAAATTATGAAGAAAAGTTTTTTTTATTTATTAAAATATAAGACAAAATTTGTTTATGAAAAGTTACCCAAACGTAAATAAAAATGTTCCCATGTTTACAGTATTTTTACGATTTCACCCTTTAAAATTGTTGATTTTCTTCCTTCTTAAAGACATCGAGTTCCTTTTATATAGCAAATAATAAACAAATTTTTGTACAAATCTCTAAAATAATCTACACTTTAGAGCTGTCATATGGGGATTTTTGTTTACGCAGGAAAATGTAAATTAACACTGCAGCCCACTTAAGCCTGTTCGTCCCGAATCGATATGTTTTCCTTTTCCAACGTGATTTAACCTTTTCTGTTTGAAATAATCCTTTCTTTAAATGCGGGTTAAAAAGCAGAAGCTGGCGGTCATTAAATCCTTCAGAATTCGCTGCAAGATCGTACCTCGCTTTCATCTTGTTGCTGATCATTTTAATTCGATTGCGCAAAAATGTATGATGTTCGTTAATGTCTTCTTGTTTACGAGAAGAGTTGTCGTTATCTTAATATGTTGCTGTGGGCTTAACAACAAATTCTAAATCGACGGGCAATATGAGCTCGGTGCCGAAGATAAATTTTGCAGGTGTGGAATCGTGAACGGCCGATCTATATACCAACGGAAATTTGGGAATGTTTTCTCACCAGTGCTTCTGATGTATACTGACCACTTTTCTTAAGTATTCCCCTAGAGTGCGATTTAAGCTTTCGAACGTGCCATCAGATTTAAAATATATGAGTATTATTTAAAATATATGAGCAAAAAATTAAGTAGCTATATTTTAATAATTCTATCCTATACATGCTAAGTGCCTTTACCATTGTAATGTAGTTTTTATTGCTTCTAAGGCAGCATTATATTTTTTTTTTGTATATTTATATGCCCAAGGTTTATTCCTTTAGAATCAGAAAGGGAGCATGAAAAAAGTAACCATTATAAAAATTATTAAAATTAGAAATTACCCCTAACATTAAAAAATTTTCAAAATTAAAACAAATAAAATAACTCCTTTGTTTTTAGCTTTTTCTTCATTCCAACGACTTGTTTTCTGATCTTGGCTATTTTTCGTTCAGTGTTTTTTTTTTATTTTTTAAATTCAATTTTAGCGATTTTTTTTTCAATTTTGGTAAATTTTTACGATCTAAAAAGATCTAAAAGATATAAAAAGATCGTTATTAAAAAATATTTATCGATTTTAGCGATATTTTCAATTTTAGCGATTTTTTCAATATAATCGATTTTTACAAAATTTTTGTAAATATTTACGATGTATTTAAGTTTTTTAAATTTCTACAACAATTTCTAAATTGAGATTTTGGGGACAGTTGTCTATACTCATATTACATCTCCATGTTTAATTCTACTGTTGCTTGTATGGAGGGCGGTAGAAATCAAACAAGTTGTCTGGTTCAAATAATTTAGTACATAAGTGGTTCTGAACATAACTGGCACTGTACTAGTATATTTTTCTACTGGTAGTTTTTCCTTTTCTATTTATTTATTACACTATTTCTACATTTTTTTCGTTTTCAGGACTTCACAACGGCTAAGAAACGTTCGGAGTTCAACTAATTTTTTTGGCATTTAGATTGGAAACTATATTTCCTCAACATAAATATTGATGCTGCTGCCAAAATAGTTGAAAATGTTATATTAATTGGAATGGAAATCTACAGTTTTACAAAATGCGTTTTAGCTAGGCCAAATAATAAATGCTTGTTTAACCAGACTTGCAAGAATCTAACTACACTCTTCCAGAGGGTTCGTTAAAAGTGGTAGTTTAGCTATCCAAACTGTTTTAAAGGATGACCGAATAAAATTAAAATGTTTGTAAGAAATTCATTCTTGCCGAAGACATTCTTTCAGCTCGTGCAGTTCAAAGGGTTCTTACCGATCTCAATGTGAATAAGTCACCGCGGCCGGATGCTATAACAGCACTGGTGTTTTAACAGTACTCCTCGACGCCAATTCGTGCATTAGCTAACCTCTTTGTCTATTCGTACCGTATATGATTGCTAAATAAACCAAACAGAAGCCCAATAGTCAAATTGATTTTAAGAACCCCATAAAAAACGCTCTGCTGTTATCCGTCAAACGGGAACAAATACTTACTAACTGCGTCTGATGAAGAAAATAGATGTGACGAAGACGTCAAAAACAGCCCACCATCGTTGCCCAAAATAAAAGGTATGCATGTCTGCGAGTGTAAAGCACTATTTTTACAGATCCAAAATATGCAAAAAGCATACTGCCTATACTTGCGAAAAATATTCAATAAATGAAAACAAATAAAATAAAATTAATAACAAAATTCTTTGACCTTTTTATTCATCTAAAGCTTTAATCCAGAAAACTGCTGGTTTCCTAGAAAATCACACGCAAAAAGTCCAAAAATTATATTTGGCCTATTTCGAACTAGCCATGAAAATTTCATTAAGATATTTAAGCTTTTATTTTCTTGATCAAACTTTCAACCCTATCTACTCTTTCGCTGATGACAGCAACCTGTAAAAAAAAGGAATTTTGTTAAATTTAAATGTCTGTGTGTATATGAAGTTCTTCTAATTCGAATTGAAATGATTTTGTATATAAACAAATAATTTAAATCAAAAAAAATTGGATTTTTTAATACTTTTTCGAACTTTCCTCGTAGTTATATGAAATGCAACACTGCTCCACAATTCGGTTGCTTTTACTGAAAGCCTAATTAATTTATATATTCGATCACGATAACTGTATATGTAGTTATCACTTTTGAAAATCGATTTTTTTAAATAAATTTGATAGATTGTACCAATTTTGTAATATGTTCACTAAATAAATGGTTGGTTCACTGCACACAAATGCTAATTGAATTTTATTTCTAAACATGGATGGTAACTGAAACAAATGCGGTTATCGGTAAGGGTAACGCTATTTTCTACTATTTCGGTAACGTTATTTTAAAGGTAACGCTATTTTCTATTATTTCGGTAACGTTATTTTAAGGATAACGATTTTTTCAGTTATTTCGGTAACGGTATTTTAGGAATAACGATTTTTTCAGTTATTTCGATAACGGTATTTTAGGGATAACGATTTTTTCAGTTATTTCGGTATCGGTATTTTAGCGATAACGATATTTTCCATTATTTCGGTAACGGTATTTAGCGATAACGTTATTTTAATTATTTCGGTAACGATATTTTAAGGGTAACATTATTTTTAATATTGCGTTATCGGTATTTTAGTAATAACGCTAGTTTTAATGCACACCGATATATTTAACCCCATCATGATCAGACTTTTGGAAGATAGGTATATGTATGTACAGAGAATATATTGTATTTTAGAAATTGTCAATTGTATTTCAGAAATAGTGAATTGCATTTCAGAAATGGTCAATTGTATTTCAGAAATAGTCAATTGTATTTCAGAAATAATCAATTGTATTTCAGAAATTGTCAATTGTATTTCAGAAATTATCAATTGTATTTCAGAAATATTCGATTGTATATCAGAAATAGTCAATTGTATTTCTGAAATAGTCAATTGTATTTCAGAAATTGTCAATTGCGTTTCAGAAATAGTCAATTGTATTTCTGAAATAGTCAATTGTATTTCTGAAATAGTCAATTGTATTTAAGAAATTGTCAATTGCGTTTTAGATATAGTCAATTGTATTTCAGAAATAGCTAATTGTATTTCAGAAATAAAAAAAACAGTACACTGGTTGTAAGTTTGGAGTTGTTAAATTTAATTTCGTTATTGTCTTGTATTTGAATAACTTTTGTATTTTCAAATGTTGAAACTAGAAAGTTGAAACTTGGTATGCAGGTTCCTTCTCCAGTGTAGATAACAGCTATGGCGTAACTTTTGGAAAATCCAAAGAGGAGGGAAAAGCGGAAAATTCTCCCCCTTGACGGCCTGCCAAAACCGCTGAGCAGTGAAGTTAATATTTGGTACATAGATTACTCATCCAATGTAAATGTGCAATTATGCTAATGTGCAAATTTGAAAATGTGCAAATGTGAAAGTGTGCAAATGTGAAAGTGTGCAATTTGCAGAAGTGCATATATGCTAATATGAAAATGTGCAAATTTGCAAAAGTGCAAATTTACAAAAATGCAAATGTGAAAATTTGCAAAAGTGCAAATGTGCAAAAGTGAAAATTTGATTGATTGTTTGATAGATTGATGGATCGATGATTTGATGGTAATGTAAATGTGCACATATGCAAATGTGTAAATGTGCACATGTGCAAATGGGCAAATGTGTAACTGTGTAAATATGTAAATATTTATTTCTTTATTTCATTCAACAACGCCCAGCCAAACCGCAGGAGGTAGGACGCTGACATTTTGTATGTAGGTTCTCCCTACGGCGTAGACATTCGCTAAGACGAGGTTCTTGGAAACTCCTTCGGGGAAGAGCAAAATGGGGAAAAACTCCCCTTTCAAGGCCTGCCCAAACCCTATAGCTAGGAATCGGAATTTTGAAATATGCTTTAACAGCATGCACAAACTGTTTGACCTATAAGGTTAAAATCCAAAGGGGAGGGGCAGATAAGGAAAAAATTGCTCCTCCTCCGGTGTAGAAATTCACCTAGGTCGTAGTCTTGTAAATGTCTACGAAGAGGGGCAAAAAGGTGAACAGTCTCCCTTAACGGGCTGCCCACACGGACTTAGCTAGAAACCTGAAATTTGAAATATGTGTTACCTGGAGTATGGGCTAACTCGTTATTGAGGTACATCTTAGAGTTTTGGTCTGGAACATGGTAAAATAATTATATTTAAAGCGAAATATCCCATTAAACAATTTGAAAATTATTAAAGTACTCGTAGCTTTATACAGGAAATAAAAAAAAACAAAATATGCAAATATTGGTTGCTGGTTACTGGTAAATTTTATAATGTTATTAAGGGGAGAGGATGGTTTGCATAAAAAATTATGTGTCTTTTTTTATGTAAGTGAGAAAATGACATTAATCAATTAAATCAAATTCGTTAATCATTAACATTAATGGAAATAATGGTAATAAAATTTATTTCATTACAATTGTTAACAATGCAATGGTAATGAAATAATCAATTAATTAGTTCAGTTCATTAGTCTCATGTGTGACATATTTCTATGGCTTAATGTAAAAAAGCTCTGACTCGAATTTTTATTTTATTAAAGGAGAAGGAAAACTCTTTATAAAATTACATTATATAAAATTTCTTCGAATGCAAATTTTTAAAACATTGTTGCCAGTTTTTATTATAAATTGTATTGAAATAAATTTAATTAATATCCATTTTCCTTTAGTTTTATTTAGTCGTATTTTTTTAGTTTTGTTAAGTTTTTTGCTTCTCGTTTTAAGAAATAAAAACTCAAGTTAGGACCTTCTTAATTATGGCTAAATGTAAAGTATATGTATCCTTGAGTATCGTTGTATTGATTTTAAGCGCATTTTTGTTTAGACGATAGCGATGGTATTACGAGAATTGTTATCGTTATAGAAATGGTTTTGATGATGGTAAAAATACAAACATTTGCAAAAAATAAAAATTTTCTTTAAGTACTTTAGGAAATAACAATTGTACACACAAAAAAACTAAGTGCCAACCATATTGAAATGTTATTTTGGTTGTTACGACCAATAAATTATGTTAGCACAGCCAAATTCAAGTGTGTTTCATGAATTTGTTGTATATTACAACTAAAACTTAGTTATGTTAATTAAATTTTGTTGTGAAAACTAATATTTAATTGTACCAGGCGATTCTAGTCGTTGTTACCGACTTGCATTTGCAAATTGCTAGAATTTTTCCATTTGTGTTGATTTTTCTTGTATGTATTTTATGTTTCTGGTGTTTTTAACTTGTTTGAATTTCTATATCATTTTCATTACAAAAAAGCAACAAACAAATAACCTTAGTAATATGTTTGTATTACCAAGAAATATCTAACAATAGGATGTGCAGAAAGAAAACTCAAAAGCCAATTAGAAAACCACGAATCTAAAGACCAACCAAGCCAAAAAGCCAGCTTCAAAAACCGCTCTGCCGGACGCTATGAAGGACGATTATGTACGCCATAAAATGGACGAAGTGCACGATGAGTTTGACGAATAGAACAATTACATTGATTAAAAATTTCAACAATTTGCACGCGTTGCTCTGGTGTAAGTCGATTCATAATGAAATTTCAAAGCAAACTAAACATAAACCAACTCACCGAAATTATTTTCAAAATACAATATTTTTACTATGTTTTATAAACATATATACAAAATAGCTTGTTTTTTTTTTTTCCAATTGATTTTCTTTGTAAGACCAATTGATTTTTTGCAAGTCCTTTTGGGGGTTTCCAGATTTCAATTTTCTCTCAGTTACTAGTGAACCTTGTAATATGTTCGCAACTTAATTTGGCAGCTGCTTACGATGAAATCTCTACTTATCCTTCCTTTATTGTTAATTATTTCCACACTCTTAATATCATTTGGGTAAAACAACCAAAAATATATTTTTAAGTTTTTAAAACCCGGTCAATTGCCTTTTTTATTTATTTAATTTAACACTTTTTATCTTTTTTCGTAAGTTTTCTAAAAGTGAAGTAACTAAAGGTTGATTTACACGTCTCTTCCCTTTTCTGCTGCTACTCAGTATTGTGTTTAAAAATCAGCAATACAACAAAGTAATAAAAACATTTGAAAATATATGTAGTTTATTGTTTTTAATATTGTACTTTATGTGGGTGTAAGCTGGCTAAATAAAATCTAAATAAAATTCAGGTTTCCAAATTTATATGAAATTTTAAAAATTTTTCAAAAATTTTTCAAAGAAATTTTAAACCCTTTTGTCAATTTGTATTTAGTAAAGAATTTATTTAGCTCGCACAGGATTTAAGTGGAATTATTTAATTTGTATAATTTTATTTTAAACAAGAAAATTTGTGACTATACACTTACAACTTTTAAATTTAAAATCTAGATTCAAATACACATTAAGTCTTAACTGGAATCCCTAAAATTTCAGAATTATTATTTTAAATTGAAAATATTTAATTAACAACTTGATTTATATAGACTTTTAAAGTAATAATGGTAGTTTAAAAGTAAAAACTTTTAAAAATGCCGCCAAGTCTTGGAAATTATTGGCTTTTCTCTTTTAAATGTAAACAAAAATACTTGTCATAAAAGTATTTGAAATTTTCGTATATCTAATTTGATAAAATATTAAAAACAACAAATGCTTACAAATATATTTTACGATGTGTCGAAGCTCAAAGTTGGTCACTTTTTTTTAAATCGAAGTCGTGTTTTTTTAAATATTCGCGAATAAACAACGTTTTGCATTTTGCAATATTTGCGTAAAGAAACCGCTTATTTTCGAAACCATTACCTTAAAGTAGAAGATCTAAGCTTTCATATGAGATACGATTTGTAAAAATAATTGCTTGAAAAGTTAGATTAGTTTAAATATAAGGCATCTATCCAACTTTGAGCCGCTAAAAGTATCTAACTTTTAGCATTGATACATCGTGAATTTTAAAATAATAGATTTTGCAGGAACGTAGAATATTCGGTATATCTACAGAATGACTCTTTGGTTTTTTTAAGGGCATTTCTTATTTTTTAATTTAAATAAATATTTTTTTTGAAATTTCAAATTGCGATTTTAATTTTAAATAATATTTTAATTTAAAATTTAAAATGTGACTTTTTTATTTACAATTGCTATTTTTTGTTATGAAAATGCTGTTTTTTATATAAATGTTCTAATTAAAATTACTTATTAAATAATTATTAATTAGTAAATCTTAATAATATAAAGGCAAATGAACATATTAATTTAGTATTGGAGACTACTTAAATCGTAAAGATGAAATCGTATAGCTGTATGGTATAGAACCAGATTTACCAAGACTGATAGGAACACGAAAATACTGTTCGAATTTACAAACAGATGAGCCAACGGTATATCAGATCAGTTATATTTATTCCATATTTATATGAAATAATCTCACGTATGATTTTTTTATCAAAATGATCTAAAAGCGGAGAAAAGCTTTACAACACAAAAAGAATCAAAACTTACCTAAGAAAATTCAATGGGCGAAATAAGACTTTCTGCATTTGCTCGAATGTCTGTTTATTGTGAAGAGGTAGACTCAGACAAAATTGTTGACAGTTTTATGTCGAAATATTGTCGCATTAATTTTAAAGTTCAACATTTAATGTAAATGTTACATTAGATCGCAATCAATGTAATAAATAAGTTTTAAATACAAATTTTGAATGAATTTAAAAGCTGTAAATTTTAGTTTTGAAATTACCAGCTTTAAAAAAAATTTTAAAAATACATTTCACATTTACATTTCTAGTTTAAAAATTTAAAAAATTAAAAAATAAATCCAAACTAGTACATTTTTATTTTTAAAAATAAATTAATATCTAAAATATTCTGTTTAGCTTACCATAAATAATATGACATTTAATCCACTTTAACTCAAAAACACTTGAATGTTAAAAAGAACAATGGAATGATTCACAAGACTTTTTTAAAATAAGGCGATAATTAAAGTTTTCCGAAAAGAAATATAAGAAGAAAATAGAAAATTTAAATTAAATTGTTTCAGTTTATTGCCTAAAGCTACGGTCACATTAGGCAAATATTTACCGCAAAAGTTTTGAACATATTTGCCCAAAATTTTGTCAAAGCAATATAGAGATTATTTTGTGGTCACTGTACACACATTTGTTTTCCTCTTTTTGTTTGATCAAACAACTTTCAAATAGTGGAAAACATAAATGAGGATTAAGTTGGTCGGTCCTCTGTGACCCTCTTGGTCCAAAAACACAAAAAACGCCTAAAATCGTAAGTGTGATCCGTCACACTATACACATTATATAAGATTTTCTCACGATTCCCAACATGCATTTCGTTTAAGATCCAGGAAATAGAATTACGTTAGGTCTATTTTTGTAAACTTTGGGTGGTAAAAAAAACGAAAAAATTAATTTTTCCACGCACCGCCCAAACAACATATGACTTCCACTGGAATGAAAAAAAAATTTTTGGTGTTAAAGGGGTCGGCGCTCCTGGTCCCGATAGGTCCAAAATACCGAAACACACTAAAAATGGTAAGTGTGATAACTGGAATTAAAGAAAATTTTCATCAAAATCTGTGAAACAGAGTTAGCGTTAGGCTTTTTAAAAACCACTCGATTTTTTCCACAAAGCTTAAGTTTTAGGTACATTGAGGCACATAGTGCCTCAGACGAATTTTTTTTTTAAATCGCGCGATTACTTCTTAAAACTTTTCATTTTTTTTACTAAATTCGATTCCGTTTAATGTGAAGAATAAACTTTTATTTCTAAGCGAAAACTTCACTTTTCCCTTTTTCTTCCACCTAATATTAATTAAAATGGACCTAAGGGGAATTTTATTTCCTGAATCTTGAAACAAAATCTATATTTGGAATCGTGAGAAAATTTCCTTTAACTTGAATCGTCGCACTTACCACTTCGGGTGTGATTCGGTTTTTTGGACCTAGCGGGTCGTAGGAGCAACGGCCACCTTAACACCATATAGAAAATAAATTTTCTTTTTTAATTCCCGAGGGGGTTTTTTATTTAAGTGTTGACATCTAGATCTTATTTTTAACGGCAAAAGCGCAAATGTTTTACTTTTACCGATATATTTTGAAATATAAATTAACTGCTGAATTCCTACACTAGATGTGTTTATGCCGCAAGCTATCAAAGTTGTTTAAGTCACTGTCAAATTTGTATGGGAATGACACAAACCGACGTTGAAAGCTTGCCGCATAAATACAGATATTGCAAATTCATGTAGTATTATCTTTCGAAAATTCTTGTACACAGAAAAAAATCTTTGCATACACTTAAAAAAGTTTGTAAGTTAAAATAACTGAAAATATCATTTAAAAGAAATGATATTTCATTTAAAAACCGGTCTACTTAATTTTCATTTAAATTAAATGCCATTTGTTATTTATTTTTAAATGTTGATTAATCACATGACACATCCGTTTTTATTAATCTACAAACAGTTAACTACATAATATTCTGAGTGTAATTGTTTGCCCAAAAATTAGGAAAATATTAACCCTTTAATGTTCACACTATGTTTACATTAGGCACATTTTTGTTTGATGGTAAATAATTTTGTTTTCCAAAAATCTGCTGTTTTATTGTTTGCCCTTCAAAAATATTTTGTGGTCAGACTACGGCAAAGAAATATTTGACGTTTTTCGTCAAATATTTGCCTAATGCGACCGTATCTTAAGTATTGTTTTATTGCATACATCCCAATAAATGTTAATTTATGTGCCAACGGTAAAAAAAAAATATTGGGAAAGCTCGGCTTTTATTATTTTGTCAGTACCATTCAAAAAGTGCTGTGCCAGCACTGTTTTTTGCACATTTACAATCGATTATTAAATTTGTTTATTTTATTACATTTCACCTTTTTAATACAGGGTGGCCCAAGATTTCGGAAGTAGTTTGAATTCCTTAAAACTGTTTTTATTATAATTTTTTTTATTTCTTTTCTGTATTTTGTAAAGAAGACTTGGAGAATTTTAAATGAAACAGTACACAATTGAACAACGTGCCAAAATCGGTGAACTTTATTTCTTAAATCAACGGTCCATTGTTTTGACTCAGCGTACATATCGTCGTCATTTTAATCTGAGGTTAAACCCGAGTCAACAAAAAAACCATTTGACTACATATTTTCGACAACAATGGGTAGTAAGGAACCTTCCTGGTGCCGGCAGATGACGAACGGTGCGCACGAATGACAATATTGAACGGGTACAGGAGAGTATTCGAGAAGATGGAGAAATATCAACCCAACTTGGCCTCTTACGAAGGTTGCTGCAGAGAATTTTGCATACAATAAGAATATTTCCATACAAAATTCATCTTGTTCAATAACTGAAGCAGACAGATTACCAGCAACGACTTGGTTATGCAATTTATTTCCTGCAAAAAGCAGAAGAAAATCGTGATTTTATTCACAATTTCTGAGCGTCGAGGCTCATTTCCAATTAAATTGGTTCGTTATTAGGCAAAACTACAGGCTATGGAAAATCCAAGAGTAGTTTAACAGCGACAATTACACCCACTTAAGTGTTTCGTCGGGAAGGCTAATTGGCCCATATTTTTTATTTTTTTTTTTTGAAAATTAACAATGGTGTTGCCGTTTCCATCACTGGTGTTCGATATCAGACAATGTTCGAAAATTTTTTAAGGTCTGCCGTGGAAAATCTTGCGCAAGTATAATTCCAACAGGATAAGGCCACAGCGCACACTGCGAGGGACTCTTTTACGCGACATTGCGTACAAGCGATTTTAATTGGCCTCCGCAATCAGCGGATTTAACCGCTTCAGATTTTTTCCTTTGGGAAAGGAAAAGTCTATATTAATAAGCCTAGTACCATCCAGCAATTAAAAAAAATGTAGGCGACGAAATTAACAACATAACACCTGAAGTGTTGTGAAAGGTTATGGAAAATGTTTTGGAAAGAGCACGAATATGCGAATCAGAAAATGACCAAAACTTGCGAGAAATAAGTTTTCATAATTAAATTAAAAATATTCTCCATTAATATACTGTATTAATAATTATGTCTTAAATAAAAAGTTATAATGAACACAAATTCCTTCGGAAATTTTGAGCCGCCCCACAGTGTGACTTTTGTCACTTTTAGGATGCCAAAAGTCGTAACAGTCAAATAAAAGTAGATATGGCAATGAAATTTAGCAATAATAATGATTATATCGATATAGAATTGGACACAAAATATGGGCGTGGTCCGCCCACTTTTTTGGCCACCCCCCATATAAGGTGTATTTTCAAAATACCATAATTTCTAATTTAATAGCACTTATTGGGGCGGAAAGAAATAAAAATAATTTTAATTTCACTAAATTTTTAAATACACACAAATGCCTTCAATTAGTAGTTGTTTTGAGATGATAAATCTATATTATTGAAAACAAATTTAAATTTCATATTAAAAAAAAGCAATCTGGAAATAAAAATAATTACTCCGAGTCAATATCGTTTCCATATTCCGGTACGGATAATAAGTCAATAACTTCTATTGGTAATGCTCGTCGCTTTGTCTTAGTTGCTTTCCGCAAGCTGCATATAAAGGGGTATGATGATATGAGTAATCTGTGCAACAAATCCAAATTACTTTCAATTCTAGATGTTTTTCGGGTATAGATTTCTCGATAATTTCTTGCATCTTTGTTTCTGGACTCTTGAGCCTCTTCCTAATTTTCGTCGCCCCGTACACACCATGTCTTCATTTCCATTAGATAAGCGATGTGTAGCATACACTCCATGCATCGTATCCACGAATGTAAAGGGGAAATACCGAAAGCAAGCATGCTTTCGTCAACTTGTTGTTCCGATAAGACACTAAAATTATTCATTTCTTTCGGCGAAGCCTCACATATATAACATTTTTGAGACGATGTATATGCCGACAGGGCATTACAAACTTTTCCGTCAATCATGCATAAGATAAGTGTACTCTTCACTTTAAAGTTTAGTTTCTCTGTTTGAATTGTTGTAGGTTGCAGATCCGAAATTTGGTCTTGGCCATATTTAACCTCCCTTAAAATAACGCCGGCAGTATTTTGTAGAAGATGGAGCAGGGTTATTCCATATTATAATCTTTCGTTGGATAACTGTTGTATATATTTGAAGGAGAACTATTGAAATGAAAAACATACTGTTATCAGATTGGTTTTCTTCCGAAAATTTTCGCTTGTAAATGCTCTGTTCAGCGCCATCACATCCCCATTTAATAATTGCATTTACATCTCCAATTTCGCGAAGGGAGAGCAGCACTTCATCTTGTGCAGCACACAATCTTTTTAAACTGTGATCAATCTAATCTCAGCATAAGTTTCCGTTACGGTTTTTTGTTAAGGGTAGCATAAGCCTTTGATTTTTTTACACAGTTGTATGAAGGATATATTTTTTGGCTTATTTCTGACTTTTCATGTTCTCATTAGATAATCGAGATTTCTTTAATACAGTGCCTCTTGATGGAGAAGTCACGGCCAAGTCATGTAGTATTTTTGCAGAATTTCTTTTTCCAGATGATCTCAGTGTCATTTCCGCTGCCATTAACAATTGGTCATTATCAGTATTGCGCATAAGTTCCTTAGTTTTTCGCTTCTTTGAGCGCAAAGAAGATTCAGAAAAGTTTTTTCAGGCCTTCCTGTCTTCGATATATCGCGAGATGTACTTGTGCCAACATCAAGAATATAATCTGAAAAGTTCAGATCTTTTGACAACCATTTAGAATTTTGTTGCCGAAAACGGCTATTTATTCGAGCAGCATGTTTCCATCATGACCGAAAATCAAAAGAAAGTTTGATCACAAACTTTTTTAATTTATGGTGGTCCACATCTTTTCCAATTATACTGCAAATGTGATTATATACGGCATCATTTTTGTCTTCTTTCTTGCTTGTGAGTCAAACATCAAAGAGCGCATTTCGTGGAACTGCCATGTTTTTTTTTGCGAAAAATCAAAATATCGCAAAAAGGAGCAAAAAAAAAAGCAAAAACTTATTGTTGAATCTGAAACTAGATATATAAACTTTCAATCTCCATATAATCACTTAACAGAATTCTACAGAATCATGCAAGTTTTTCTCTATCGAAAAACAAACATTTTTGGAAATCACTCAATTTTTAGTGATTGCATATTTTCATTGATTAAAAATTAAAATAATAACGTTAAAGCTTCAGAAGCTTACAAGTCTTTATAGAAAAGGTTCCAACTTAATTAAAGCAAAAAGGCTTTTGTAAAAATATTTTGCCAAAAAAAGGTAATGCCACCGCAAAGTTCAACAAAAAATGAAACAAAAAAATGAAAAAAATGAAAACTATAAACAGATTTACTACACTTGCCACAGTGACATAAGTTTGATAACTGTTATCATGTTAATTGTTGTTTTTTCGTTTTGTTTTGAATACATTTTCGTAACATAAGTACTCTTGTTTACAATATGCTAAAAATTCATGGAGATCGGGGACATTTTTTTTTTTTGGACTTTTGGCATCCTAAATGTGGAGAAAGTCACACAGTGCGCCCTGTAGAATTACTTGTGTAAAAGAGTTAATGCTATTGATTACACAGAAAAAATTATTGCCAAAAAAATTTTAATTAATATTTTTTTAGATTTTTTATTCGTTTTCAAATACAAGTTTAATAATATCAATTAAATTTTTAATTGATAATGAGCTTGGTGTAAAAAATATTCTAGTTTATAATAAACACTATTAAGAACATATAAGAAAAAAAACGCTTAATATGCTATACTAAAAGTCATATTATTTTGTTTTATATATATCGTAACATTTATTACAATTATTGAAATTGCAAAATTGCATCTTAAATCAATAAACAAAAAAAATATGTTCATAAAAATATGTTTAATACTACGTAATAAAGGCGTAATAACTTAATTTTCTTAAGTAAGAGAGCCACACTTATTGTCTATGTAGTGTTTGTATGCATCAGAGTGTATGTATACACATCTGTGTTGTCAGATAAGAGGATTGGCTTCGAATTGGGGATTTGCTATATCTGCTAAATTAATGACGCTTTTGTTTTAATGCGGAGCTTGATAATTCATTTTATTTCATATTATTAATTTTATGAATCTATGAATAAATTATAATCACTTCATATCAATGATTTGATATTGTTCAATATCAATGATTTATTATATTTCATATTGATTTGATTCAATAATTTGTTTTGAAATTCTGTTCGCGAACCATTTTTGGTTTTTTTGATTTGTAAAAATTTAATCAATTTATTTGATTCTATGAAAATAATCAACAAAAATTAAACTGATTCTCTGAATTTGATATTAATTAAATTTGTATAAAATTATTCAAACAATGAACAGAATTTTGCAAATCGATTCGTTGAAAATTGAATCAGATTTAAAAATATGATATGATTAGAAAAATAATTGAAAAATTTCAATTCATTTTAACAAACAAATTTAATTGTATTTACAAATATTTTAATTGAAACTCTATTTTAGTTTTTTTCTGTGTTGATTGTCTATGAAATGTTAGGTCTCCGCCAATGTTACAAACGAAATTACAAAATTAATATAAACCTCTTACCTCTAATATACCTCTTACATATGGTTGATAAAATCTTATCGAAACATACGCTTCAACAAACAAAATAATCATGATTATTATTGTTGGAAAATACATATGAAACTGGAATAGTTCATTTATTTTACTGAAAGTATGTACCCAGTCAAAAAAACTTTGGGATGGTGGTATATACGTTGGCTAAACGACTGCATGCCATCGTTTACGTTAGTCTTTCAACGTCGGAATCATAACACCATTTAACAGCTTTGCGACTCTATTTCTCGACGTTTTCAAAACATTCATAATACAAAACATATAGTGCCTAAAAAATTAAAAATTCAGTATTTTGCCGACACTGTAAATACTAAAAAATTTAATGCTATCCAGTACCTAGAAACCTGTATATTGCGGAATATTTTTTAATGAAGTACATATTAAAGATGTGAATATGTTGCAAAATTTTGTTATTACCATATGTTATAGAAATAAAATGTTTAACTAGTTTGTTTAAATTTGCTCATCAACTGTGGGGAAAGTTGCAGTGAATTTAGTTCATCTAAAGAATCTAGTTCTGATGACCTCATATCGGAAGAATTTGATATAGATTTCATTTCGCTCTCAAACAGACATTTATAACTAAAAGCTGTCTTTTAAGAAACGTATAAACTCCATAGTATATCTTTTGTATATCTTTTCAATCCAACAAAACTTTATTAGTACTTAAATTTAAAGCTGAGACACCAAAAGTTATAAAATGTTCTGATGGCACATTTAGAAAATTTCAATACTTTGCATTAATGTCAAGTCATAACATTATTATAGATCCAAATGTCTAGAATAAATTTTTCATGTAGATGGAATGGACGTATTTGATAAATAAAAGACAGTAATTTGGTCAATAATGGGAAAAGTGTTCTCATTCCTAGTTAGTCTTAAATTGGCTTTATTTTGGAAACACTAAGCCGTACTCTGATAATGAAGGCATACAGATAAAATTAAAAAATTAAATTATATTAAGAATTTGTCAGGATTGAGATCATAATTAAATGTTACTATGGAACATAAAACACTAATTTATAAATGTATAAGAAGATGGAAAAAATTGTAAGGAATTGTGAATGAGCCTGACGATGACCTGGTCGCTGAGGTCTAAAATGTGGCAATGCTACTATGCTGATCCTGACAATTTGTTCCATCTTTTGTTACATTTACAAATTAGCATACTTGAGATTTTTTCATTGGCATTGTTTCATTTCATTTTATTCATTTAATGGTAATGAAATTTTCTGGCATTATCATTTATTTGTACCTATGGCTCAAAATCTGATTACAGTTGCTCAAAAATGCATTAGTTTCCAAAAAATAGAATGTATAAATTGCTTTACTTAGGCTGTTTTATAAAATAGATCTCTCCAGGACCTAGCCTATTTCTATTATCGCAGTATATTAATACTCTATTAGGCCAAATATTTATCTTAGTTTGCTAGATACAGGCTATTTTAAAAAATTGCCATTTTTAAAAATTGCAAATTTCTCGAAAACTAAACGAGATAGTGCAAAATGGATACAATTATTGCAAACCCCGACAAATGTTATCCTACGATAATACAGATTAGGAAGGTCCGCGAGGGCTCCCATATAATATTGTTTTTTTTACCAATGTATATGATAATGTAAATTAACACACTCCGATAATACAAATTTCCTTCTTCTTTCAATTTTTTAAAACGATCACCTGAAAGGTGATAACGATTTCAGAAAATGTATCTCTATTTTAACAATTTTTAAGAAGCTTATCTGTCAATTGCAATTAATTTTTTTTAATATTGATTATTTAATAATTACAATAGAATTAAAAGACATAACAATTAATCAATGAAATCAAACAATTAAAATCATTAGCATTATATAAAAAAATGATTATGAAAAAAATTCATTACAATTCAATTAATTGGTCACATGTATGTTCTATAGTAACATTTAATTATGATCTCTAACCTGAAAAATTCTAAAAATGATTATATTGCATAATGTTAAAAATTTAACTCATTATAATGTTGAAGTAAACATATACATCGAATCGAATTTAAGTATATTCTCACAAAACTTCATAATGGAACAATTGCAATGTCTCTTATATACAAATAATTAAATAATATAGTACTATTTTTAAAAGAAAGAAGTTGTTAAATTAGTAAAAAAATTATATATATCTTTGCGGCAATTATGTAGTATTATTTCCAGAGACTATATTTGAAACCGTATCCAAAAATTTAAAGAAAACCCGAATATTTTATAGTGTATACTATCTTGTAAATTTATGCTCTTGTATTTTTATGTTAAACTTTCAAATAAATGAATTTAATCGAAATGTTTTGTTTATCAAAATAAAGTTTATTTTTTAAATAAATGATGTTTTAAAAACAAATTATAGAGCTATTTTTGTAAAAAGAGTATTTAATATTCAAAACTCCTTAAGTTAATCAATCGTGAATATATGCACATTAGGGTGGGTCGAATTGTAGGAGGGCCTAAAAAATGTGCAGAGACGCATCGCGATTCTTGTTCTATGAGTCATTCCAAGGAACTTTTCCGTAGAAACCATAGCTAAAAAATTAATGTCGAGCCCATGGATTTTTCAAAATAGGTATTTTTTTGAGTACCCTCTAACAAGAATCGCGATGCGCCTTTGTCGCAAAAAACTTGACCTGCACTAATGGGCATATAGCAAGAATATGTAAAAAACTCAGCGTTATACCAACACAATATTTTTCCAAATCCATAGGTGAAATATGTAAAAATACACGCAAAATATATTTTCTGTTACCGACTTGAAATTTACCCAACTTATAGTAGGAAACTGTACTCCTACTATAAGTTGGATAAATTTACTTTGTAAGCGTGAATGAAAAAAAAATACACACATTATGCGCAAGTTGATGAACACAAAATAGGTAAAATTACATTAAAAGTGCGTAAAAACTCAAAGAAATTTTAAAATTAAAGAGTAAATTGACCAAATTTGTTCGTTAAGAAACACGATTTTCCTTTAAATGTATACATAAAATGCGGAAAAATTATACAAAAATGAGCACATTTTCTACCATGATATTGAAAATTATAATGCAAAAAACTTTTGTTTTGTAATAAAAAACAATAAATTTTTTAATTAGTAATTGACAATAAAAACCATAATTTTATTGTTTGTTAACTCACAGCAAGAATAAAAGCAATAAATTTATTGTTTAGAAATTTCAAATAATTGATAAATTTAAAATACTAATGAATCTATTTTTTAGGTTTGAAAATTTTATCGATTTAATCAATTTAAAAATGTCCTATTTTTTTACTACTATAAGTTAGTATATTTACAATCTTTGTGCGTAAAATTTTTATTTAACAAAATAATACTAATTTTAAGCATAATGTATTTAATTGTAAACAAATAGTGTCTAAAAAACAGCATGTGTGTATTATTGTATATGAAAGTGTGCACAAAAAAGTTTTACGTATTTGGTGTTTATATTTACCGAGTTTTCGTAATATTACATAAAATTTTGCCCATTTTATAGTAGTAATTTTACAAGCATTTTTTAGAGTGTAGTTTATTTAAAAAGTAATACGTAAAGTTTGTTTTTAAATGAAGGATCAATTGAAATTCATAGAAATATTTTTTTTTAACTATTTGGATCAGTCAAAAACAAACCATAAAAATTTACAGACATTCAGTAGTTGATATTTTCTGTGTAGTGTAAAATTTGAGGTTTTCTATTTCTAAAAATAGAAATTCGCTTCGAAAAACGCTCTTTTCTACGTTTTGTCAGTTATAAATTGATTGTTATTTCAAACTACTTTCGATTGCTTTTACTACTTTTGTCGATTATTAAACAATGGTTGATAATAAACAATAAAATGAAAAATCAGTAGTCCTCTTTCTGATTGTATTTTCGATTAATTAAGTATTTATTTAAAATTATTTTTAACGAAATAATATTGTGAGAGTTCTGTTTTTGAACCGTCAGAAATTTCTGACTGGGTGTGTTTGCTTGTTCTTCTGTGTGTAGCAGACAAAATTATCAAAATCACTATATACGGGATTTTGATAGCACTAATTGCCATTAAACCCGCACGTAACCAAATCTAAATGTCATTAAAACTTTGACAAAAGCAAATTCAAATGTATATACAGTTATACATGTACAAAACATACATGGAGTAGAGTATATGAACAACTTATATGATCTCGTAAATCTATTTAATGGTCACAAAAATACCAAAAGCTTGAGGCATCTTTGTAAAATACACATTTGCAGATTTTATATTATTGTACATACTTGTATAATAGACAAAAATTTCTTTTATTCGTATTTAAATAAAGATTGCTAAATTACTCTGAATATTAACTCCAACAATAACAACAAATATGTCTAAATTTGTTACCAAGGGTGTTCAATAACTGCAATCTAATAAAATAGCTGCTATTAAAAATGACCGAAAAGGTTAATAGAGGCAAGCTAAAACATCAGGTCGAATACCAATAAATTTCCAGAAAGTATATTAATTATAAAAGTCTATTTGTACACTGAAAAAATTTACTAAATTCTGTGTGTATATTAAACATTTTTCATAGAATATTTTTGTAATTATAAATTTTTTTTAAAGGCAGCAACAATAGAATTTGTAAACAAAAAATTGTTTTTATTTTTTTGTAACTTAAATCTGATTTTGTCGACACAATTTTTAGTAACGACTTGAGGAAAAGTAATGACTGAAAAAAAAAACGAAAAAAACGGGAAGAAATATCAAATTTATTAAATGCACTTGGCCCACCGAGAATAATGTGAGATGGATGGCAGAAGGTAAAGAAAGCATGATCATATAAAGTGCATTATAAAAATATAACAAAATTTATTTATAGGTTTGGCGAGACTTAAAATTTAAAGTTAAAAAGAAAATGGTAGCCAACAAAGCCGGGTGTAATGCTACAGGTGGCGGAAGATTCAAGCAATTTACATTGAGCCCGCTGGAGGAAGCTGTGGCAAATCTTCTACAGTTTCAGAAACAGCTGAACCCTAAGTTAAAGTCGTTTTCAACACTGAGCTGGTACGACCCCTGGGCTAAAAATCTTAATGTAGCTGCCAACTTTATTGTTTTGGAAATAAATGTGGACTTGCTTCCGGTTTTCAAATTAGGTGCTATTGTTTCCAGCACATCTTTGAAGGCTGTTTTATTCAGCCGAAAGTAGCTTTCAAACCTTTTAAACAAATTAGAAGATTAACATTCTTTAAAGTAACAGACTTTGATTTTGCTACTCACTTGTTATCCGGCAGATTAAAGATATTGGATTTCTGTATGAGAAGTCTTCTTTCCAATAATAGATTTTCTTTATTTTCTTCATCACTGGTATCAGAATTTAAATTACACATAAAAAACATTTTTTCGCAAAAATAATAAACAAAATAAATCTGCCGACTCAATTTTTAGAGATGTGTTTTTGTTTAAATCGATAAACGGTCGACGTCGTTACAACACTGTTTTAGAATACCAATTTGGTGTCGAAGTGATGTCGACGTCGAAGCAAAGTGATGTTGACTCAAAAACGACGACGACATTGATAACGACAAATAGAATAATGGTGAATAACAATTTACAAGCAAAAAATTTTTAGAATTAGAAATTGAATTTTATCAAATATCTTTAGTTACTCAAAATTTTGCGATACTTCTTTCTATGTATTATTTAACATCTTTTACACACATTTTTGTGAATACAAAGAAAAAAATTTAAATAGGCACGAACACTGGATTTTATAAATATAAACAACTTTATTGTAATCTTTATTTTATTTTCAAGTGTTTTTTTTTGTTTAAAAAATAAGAACAAATAACAAACTTTTTTCTGTGTATTATAGTGTACCTTAACTTTTTTATCTGCTGGTTTCGCGAAAGAAGACGACTTAAACGACGCGTGATGAAGAACATATTATGCACTAAAAACGGGCTACATGTCATACTGCACGCGACACATTGCGTGTTTTAAAGGATGCCTTCCCAACGCGATTAATCTCGCGTTTCGCTGATTTAGTCTGGCCAGCCAGATCTCTAGATTTAAGAGTTTCGGATTTTCAATCATAAAAATCTATTCATAACAAAAAAAGTTATGAACGGCAACCTAGACTTTAAAGCCTCAATATTTACAAAGGCCGAAGGTTGCATTTTTTTAAAAACATGTTCAGCTGCAGTAGAGTTAAAATAAATACTTAAAATTAAATAAGTTAAAATAGACACTTAAAAAAATGCTTCGAAGTTTAAGATATATAATTTTTATTTTGGAGATTATTTAAATAAGTTTTTGGTACAAAATAGTTTGATAATTATTATTTACAATGAAATAAATTCTTTATTTTATATGTTTTTGGTTTTTTTATAAATTATTATATGGTATGTTGTATATTATATATTTATATTATATACATATATTATATATGTAATATTAAAAAAAAATTATAATTCATGGTAAACAATAAAATATAAACAAAAAATATTACTTTAAGAAATATATTAAGTCACGATTATTGTATTAAGAATCACGATTATTTTATCAGAATTATTTATAAAATGTGGAAACATCAAAAGTTTTAAAATCTCTTAATGAAAATCTTTTATAAGTTTTACGGGTGGTTTTCTGATGCTCGACAGACTCTATTAAAAGCGTCTTCATTAGTGGCAGATCGTGAACACTTTCGAGAATGCTGCAATCAGTATCGTTTGTAATATTTCCCAGCAAAATAAAATGGATGTTATTCTTTTCGAATCTCTTTTTCAGAACATCCAAAGAAGGTAATAGTGCAAATTTTTCGATTTGTAAGAATATATTTTAAACAACTTCCAAAATGTTTATATTAACCCCTACTTATGAAGTCATAAGAATAAAATATTTTGTAACAATTCCGTTGAAAATCAAATAATTTTTTTAATTTTAGTATTTACTTATAACAATTTATAATTATAATTATATCTACTTTGTCCTGGTCGGAATAATAATTCTTGGCGTGTTCACACTTTGAACTTTCAAACAAAGCCGCTCCCTATATTTATTTTGTAGATCTAGTAGTTCCGAAAGTTGCCTAATAGTCAATACTGCGAAATGACTTATTATACTTTCCCCATGTATTAAAATTTTTGTGGACTGACGATGGCATGTAATACCAATTGCATTTTTTAACATATGATCTTACCAGTGCATAATCCCAAATTTTTTTATGGCCTACAGGTAAACCAGACGAAAAACTTGAGGAATTACGTAAAATTTTTCTATAAGTTAATTTCAAATTAGAAAAAACCCTTAAAATTATTCATTTTTAAATCCGTTATTTTTTGTGAAAAAACAAATCGTTTATACCGAATATAAAGAATTTTGGATTGACAAATTACGTAAATTATTTTCTTGTTGAAACGCAAAACTGCCAAGATAAAAAAAAGCTAATTTCTGAGTTGCTCAACAATTTTGCATGTCATTTCTTTATAGGCACGAAAAGGCAGCTAGTTTCGATATATCTTTTAGATAAGAAGTTAATCTTTAATTCGATGTTAAAACAAGATCGACGGCGAACGGCGCCAACAGTTGAAATCCTAGTCAAAGTTGCGTAGTGAAGACAAAAAAAAATATATATTTCAAATAAATAAATTTCAAATCTAATAAAAATATTTACAAAACTCATTAAAAAACTAGAATCTGGATAACATATCCTTTCCAACAAGGTATAACAATCCTAAAAAAAATAATTTAAAATATTAAAAATACGCTCTTGAATATGGTATAATTTTATTTCCCCAAATCTTTAAAGTCGAAAGTAGTTTATTCTGTCGCCATTTTCGAATACTTCTGTTTGCATAATAACTATAATTTTGTGCAAGTAATTATTGCTTGACATCTTAGCTTTACGATAGAACTTGTTTTATGGTTAATTTCTAGCATTTGCAAAAATCAGTTATGAGATGCATTCACCTTATATTATCCACTGTGCGTTTGCTTATGCGAACAGGTACGGGAACTTGCGGAAGTCAAAATCAGCATTCGAGCGGGAATAAACAACGTGACACCAAAGTGCTGCATACAGTGTTGCAAATGTAATCAAAAGACTCCAAATATATGTTTCCACATAAGACGACATAACATTTTTAAAAATTTTGGCCCCAATTAAAAGAATTGTTATTTATTTTAAAAGCATTTAAAATCCGAATTTTGATTCAACCCAAAAGAGTGATATTTCATAGTTTTTTGGAAGCACAGCAAATACAAGCAAAGCTTTATTTATGCAGATTATAGCATACCAAAAATAATAGGTTACAGCTTGCTTTTATAAAATTAGGCTCGGTTTTTTGTCGCTCGGAGTGTATCTCGAAAACTGTTTAAGATATCAACATTTTTTTTTGCAAATTCGTGCTTAAAAAGTAGAAAATTTTATAAATTTTAACAAATTAAGTCGTATTTTAAAAATCAAAAAAATTGATTTCGATGCAGAAAGAAGGGTAGAAAACGTAAATGAATGCTTAAAAATTAAAAACAAGAAGACCGCTAGATTTTTCTTAAAAGCTAATAAGTTGTTCGGGTTTCACATTGAAAAACTGTTATACTCCAATAAAAATTGTCTTTCACGATAATCAATTTTAAAAAAAAATTTAGTGGAATTTTTTTATACAATCAAATTTAATAGGAAACACTATTATTTTTCCAGTGAAAATGTTATACAAGGTGGCGCAAAAGTAATCCTCCTATCAGAAAATGCTATAAATTTTGCGTTTGCCCCTAATGTCAGTTCTGTTTTGACATTTGTGTAGTAAACACATGCGAAATACACGTTAATAAACAATGTTACGCTACACTGCTCCAGAACGCGGAATATTGGTGACTATTTATTTGAGCAATAATGAAGATGATTTTTCATCAATAATAATCATGAGTGATGAGGCCCATTTCCATCTTAGCGGGTACGTAAATAAGCAAAATTTACGCTTCTGGGGCACTGAAAATCCGCGTGTAACCCACGAAGAGCCATTACAACCGCTCAAAGTCACTGTATGGTGTGCTGTTTTCGCTGGAGGAGTCATCGGACCTTTTTTCTTCGAAGACGTCGCGGGCCAAACGGTTACTGTGAATGGTGAGCGCTACAGAGCAATGATCAACGAGTTCTTTTTGCCGCAACTTGATGAATTGGGATTGGAAAACATGTGGTTCCAACAGGACGGTGCAACGCCACACACTGCACGTGCCACAACCGATATGCTGAAGGATGCATTTCCCGGGCGCCTAATCTCCCGTTTTGGCGATTTGCACTTGCCAGCAGGATCGCCTGATTTGACCGCTCCAGACTTCTTTTTGTGGGGCTTTTTGAAGTCGCGGGTTTCTGTCAACAAGCCTCAGACTTTTGCAGCTCTTAAAGACAATATCCGTCAAGAATGTGAGGACCTATCGCCGGAAGTTTTGGCCAAAGTGATGGAAAATGCCATAAAAAGGGCTCAAATGACAATCAACTGTGGCGGCGGCCATTTACATGACATCATATTCTCGACTTGATGTAAAAAAAATTAAAAGACCAAATAAAAATAATCCACAAGAAGAATCAAAGTTCTTAATTTTTTTTAAATTACAGCCAAAAAACATCGGAAGGTTATTTTTGCGCCACCCTGTATTTTGGGTTAATTGTGACTGTGTATTTCTTATTAAATAAAAAGACTGTTAATTTTAGGAATTTTAATTATGATTTGAGGTCAGTTATGGGAAAATTTTATCACGGGAAGAAAAATTTACAATTCATAATTCCTAGCCCCATTTCACACTAATCTTTCTTGAAGGCATTATACACAAATTTTTTGCCTTTCTTCGGACTTTTTCTTAAACTTTAGATACAAAGTTGAATCAAATCGGCTCAACAAATATTTTTGTTAGCTAGGAAGCTAGGATTATGGCTAAACTGTTTTCGCTAAAATTTGGAATATATCATTTTTAAATGATATATTTTTAATTGTTTGTTTTTATATATGGTGATGGTATATATCATTCCGTTTGAAACATGTCGAAATATAGGTCTAAGACCCAACAAAGTATATATATTGTTGATCCTCGATCTAGCGATGCCCATCTGTCTGTCTGTGGAAATGGCGATCACGGTGCGAAAACGCAATTTTACCAATATTAATTTACATCCTCTCGAGTAATTTGGTATAGAAAATGAGTAAAATCGGTCCAGCGGTTAAAAGGTTATGAGTGCGAATGTGAAGGTACCTCTAGGTTGTCCATACAAATTCGTGTATATTAGTACAATTTCATAGAAACGACTAGCAAATAAAATATTTGCTCTTATTTTTTGACCAGTCGCTTAGAAGTGAATAATATTATGTATTCACCTCAAATATTATTTACCTCAAAACTTTTTTACACCACTAAATTCTTTTTTACCACTATCATTTTTTTCACCCCAAAAATTTTTTTCCACCACAAAAATTTTATTCACATCCAAAAAATTTTCACATATAAAAACACCTCTAATGATGTAAAGCAAATATGTTTCATTGTGTTAAAACATTGTGTCTGAAAGTGCAATATCAATTTACAGAATATATAGATTATATTTTAAAATATTTTGTTGACATATGTAATGCATTATCTGTGATTTGGTAAATCATTGTTTTCGTAGGACATGGGTGGAGGGTATTCGAAGATTTGACACATCCGAATGTATCTTTTTTTAATTGTCTTTTCATTAAATATTTGTTTAGAATTGCCTCTTCACCAACATGTAATAAATGTTTTGGTCAATTGTGAATGTGACGAACAGATGACAGAAAACAGTAAAGTTCTTAAGTTATACGATAATTGCCCAAATTTGATTCCAATATGTTGCTTAAGGTCTTATCTATATTTATCTGCACAAAAAAGAGAATCATTGCGAGTTTAAAAAATTATAAATATTTTTCTCACAAAATTCAAAAACTATGTTGACCAATAACAAACAATTTGACCAATTTTTAGCGCCAGTAGGCAGCTATAAGTAGGCCCAAAAAAATTTTATTATTCCCATAATCAGTTCTTCAATGCGCGTCATTTAAGCGCTCTTCCGTCTCGAAATTCGTAAGTGAAAAAAGATATGGTCACCCTAATATATATGTATCTAGCAAATACTCATATGTTAATGTATGTTCATTTAGGAAACATATTCGTTACTGTACACATACACTCTTCTAATTATTTGCAGGTTAGGTGTTTTTCAAACAATGTTTAACTGAAATTAACATTTAATGACATAAACTACAATATAAAATCCATACCAAAAAACCTCCATAATAACATCAAACAACCAAGAAACCACCAGCATAGCACAGACACGGAGCTTCAGGCTCTATAACACAAACAATATTTTGAATAAAATCACAAGGTATTTAATGGACATTTTCTAATACATTTACCATAATAACCAGTACTGCACACAACAGATTGTGTTTAGTTTTAGACCCCAAAAATAAGAGAACTTTAACGTATATGAACTCTGACTGTTGTTTCATAAACTGCTTAAAAATCCATTGTGGGATTAGTTAAACTCATATTTATGATTATGGTCCTAAAAAAACAACAACGATATAGCAATTTCTATTCACATAAATTTCATTTAGACTCACAAAATAATTAGAAAGGATTGTCCGTCCTTCCATAAATGTTTGTACATACTTGTGTTAATAAGTATTCCGGGGTAATGGTTATTATTATATTATGGTCATAAAAATATATCAATGAATCAAGGACATGTGGTGAGGCTTTAAACTGTGTGGAGGATAACTCTCTTTAACATATTAAAAAATAAGTATTGTATGTATATTTTCGGTTTTTACCAGAACCAATACCAGACATAACTAGATAGACAGGTTGCCGTTTTTAACGCTTCATTATTGTGATACGATGAATTAACATACAAAATACCATAAACCTACCTTTTTGTAGAAGCTATTAAAGGCCGGTTAACCGAGTAAACCGGTATAGACGTTAAAGACCGGGTAGACCGTAAATACCGGTCGACAGGTTATGACCGTGACCTCTAAATCAAACAATTAAAAACATAAAAAAAATTTCGAAAAATTGATTTTTTTCTATAAATTTTTATACAGTACACATCTATAACTAATAAAAAAATTTCTTTTTCATCACAATTTTCTTAAATTGGAAAAGTGATACAATTTGTGGTGTATTATTTTGCATTGCGGTTCTTTAATTGAAAAAAGTGAGTTCAACTGTATTATTTTCTTATGTGCCTTTTTTGATAAAATAATCGTAATTGTCGAAAGGTTTATAACTCTAAATTAAATTTTACTTGCACAAACATAATATAAAATTAAAAAGTAAAGCAAAACTTTTTGCAAAATAGACTTTTTCGTAATGGAACACATTTTTTAAATATTACAATAATTTTTACATAAAGAGTTTTTGCCTCTCCTGAAAATTTGAGAAATCTGAATTCTAACTCTTGTATTTAGATGCAATATATTACAATCTGTAAGGAATATCAGTCTAGTTCAACTAAATTTACAGCGTGGTTATGATTTTTAGAAATACACTTTGTTATTCACAGAGTAAAGTTATTGCTTAAAGGTTACTAAACGAAAATGAAGTTATGTCCATAAATGAAAAACAATTTTTAAAAATCATTAAATATAAAAAAATCAAAAATTTATAATTAAAAGATTACAAATGTAAAGTCTAGGTTTTAAATTAAGCTTCTGTTTGTGAGAATTTGTCAATTTACATTTAAAATTTTACGTCGAGACAGAGTGTTTTCGGTTAATTGTGAATAAATCCTAAAAGTATGACCAATATACGAAAACATACGAAGAAATGAAAAATTATAATTACCAATACGAATTAAAAAATAAAAAAAATATATATAGATTTTTTAATTTAAAACAAAACACATCTTTTTAAAATACTTTAAATTTTAGTTCACAATTCCACAATCAATAAAGTGTAACGTTTAGGTACATACTTAGAATTTTAAATAATGGATTTTTTCTTTTATGATGCACCACTTGCATGCAAAAATACCGTATTTGTTCATATTTTTACATTCCGATATTTCGTTTACTACTTATGTGTTCTACATTTTTTATCTGAAAATCATAAAAATTAGGGTTAGTAATTACAACCCTTTTTTTTAAGCTGTATGGTTGTGAACGATGTTACATTACACCCTGCAAGATACACCCAGATACATACTGTAACGGGGGTTTTGTCATGGCTGAGGTAGGTCAATCGTGTCCAGGGTGTACTTGAGGACCCTCAAAACCTTAAGCAGTGAAAACACAGTCATTTCACCCTTTCAGAGGGCGAAACAAATATATAGATCTTTATTCAGTTTTTAAAATATATGTTACAATTATTTCTTTTAAATACGCTTGGCAATACGCTCTCCTTTTCTCTCGGATTCGATCGGGCTTCCTTTACTACTCAATAGATCTCGCTGGCTGTACGAAACAGGACGGTAATCGCACTACTTTTCGGCAGGAACAGTTCGTTAGACTTCGGCAGGAGTCGGCTTTATCGATTTCGGCAGGATTCGCACGCTGCTATTGGTGGTGTCTATTTAGGCAAGATAGGGTTGGTGTATTCGGCAGACGTCGTTCGTTGGACTTCTAGGGGATTCAGATAGGTGGTACTTATTTGGTAGTGATCGGCTCGGTAAAACTCGGTGCAACCCGCTGTGTGGAACAGACAGCCCGGAGACCGCTGTGTAGAACAGACAGCCGAAGCAGCTGTGTGGAACAAACAGCTGGGTGGAACAGACAGCTGGGTGGAACAGACAGCCGAAGCCGCTGTGTGGACTAGATAGCTGAAACCGCTCTATGGAACAGACAGCCCGGAGGCCGCTGTGTAAAACAGACAGCCGAAGCCGCTGTGTGGAACAGACAGCCCGAAAGACCGCTGTGCGGAACAGACAGCCCGAAAGACCGCTGTGCGAAACAGACAGCCGAAGCCGCTATGTGAAACAGACAGCCGAAGCCGCTGTGTGGAACAGACAGCCCGAAAGACCGCTGGTGGAACAGACAGCCGAAGCCGCTGTGTCGAACAGACAGCCCGGAGACCGCTGTGTGTAACAGACAGCCGAAGCCGCTATGTGGAACAGACAGCCCGGAGACTGCTGTGTGGAACAGACAGCCTGAAGACCGCTGTGTGGATCTGACAACCGAAGCCGCTGTGTGTTTTTGATGTGTTATTGATTATGCAATTTATTGATTATGGACAACCGATCGCCGCACAAAATATTTGTTCAATGAACCAAGGAACAAATAAAACACACAAGAATATGTATGTATGAAGCCCCCTACTAAGCTTGCCTTTGCTCATTAATTTAACCATTAAGTATAATAAAGTATAATTATTATTTTTTTGAAATATGAAACTATATTTTAAAAGACGTTTGTAAAAGTGCAAATAGTGGAATTCTAAAGTTTTATATCTAAACTTTATTTATCTTAATATCTTTATCCATATTTGAGTAAAATTTTATTTGTTCTTTTTACGCGTTTGTATTTTTTAAATTCAAAAGTTGACAACACCCGTGAAATTACTTTAGAAATTCTGTTCTTACATTGTATGTTGTTTGAATTATTATGAACTACTTCTTAATATTTATGGAAAACGTAACCTGTAAAATATGAAGTATTTCATAATATTTTGTAATTATGAACCCGCTCTTAAAACGTATGAACAGGTTTTTATTATGTATGTGTGTCGTCATAATATAAAATAGGGAATTGTAGAAACATTTTTAAATTATGAAATTTTCATAGTATTTAAGAATTTGGACACATTAAATATGATTTTTTTATGGACATAATTCATAATAACTATGATCGAATTTATAAAAAAAACACTGGAAAGTTAGGAACACTTCATAAATAGTAAGTAAGCTTTATATATAATATGAACGTTTAAAATTATGAACAATTTTCATAAAAATTATGAATTTTATTTCTTTGTGTAAAGGGTTATTGATTAAAGCATTCCTTATAATGGAAGCATATTTGTTGATATTCGATATATTTGATAAAGCTTTAAATGGAGAAAGGGAGTCAGAACATATTGCGAAATAGCATCTTTTGTTTTTGATTAGGTTAGTGGCTTCCATTATTGCAATAATAGATGTGTACTTCGGTAGTATTGCGTTCTTAATTATTTTATTGTTTGAAGTTATACTATAGCTTACAATATCATTTATTTTGGATGCATCTGTGCATATGAAGTTAAACTTTTGTTATACCCTCCACCATATATGGTGAGGGTATATATCAGTTTGTCATTCCGTTTGTAACATGTAGAAATATAGGTCTCAGACCACATAAAGTATATATATTCGTGATCCTAATGCAATTTTAAGTCGATTTAGCGATGTCCGTCCTTCTGTCTGTCTGTATGTCTGTCTGTTGAAATGGCGATCATGACGCGAAGACGCTAGCGGGGGTGCCTATTTTGGCCCAGATTATTGTACATCCTCCCGAGCAGTTTGGTATTGAAAATGAGCAAAATCGGTCCTGCGGTTAAAAAGTTATGGGTGAAAATGGGAAGATACCTCCAAATTTTCTATACATATTGGTGTATTTTAGTACAATTTCACTGGTATATAATATACTGTCTCATATTATTTTAACCAATCGTTTAGAAATTAATAACATTTTATACACCTTAAATATTTATCACTTAAAAATTTTTTTTCACCACTAACATTTTTTTTTACCAAAAAAATTTTTTTTCACCTAAAAAAATTTTTTACATCAAATTTTTTTTCACGTTAAAAAATTCCTTTCCGCATCCAAAAAAGTTTTTCACCTCAAACAATTTTTTTCATCTCCATAATTTTACTTCAAAAGTTTTTTACATTGTTTGTATCAAAAACAATAAAGAACATTGGTGGAGGGTATTCAAAGATTCGGCACAGCCGAATTTAAGCCTTTTTTAGTTGTTTTTTTTTTTGTAGAACATTTTTCTAAATAGGGCTGGATCAGTACTTGATTTTGTAAATTTGTGTAGAGTAGAATCTATTGTTTCGTTTCTAAAATTCGATGGAGGTTTTATTTTTTGTCTGTTTAGCTTCTTTTCAGTAGGTATTTCTAAAAATTTTGAATAGCTCTAAGGATGACCGATGGTGTTTTTGGAGTCTTTTTTGATCTAATAAATTTTTTATTATTGTGTTTAACGGTGTCTCTCGATTATTGTCTAAGCTTCTAAATAATCATGATGTTGCAAGATGTCTTTGTATTTCTAGCATATTTGTAATATATAGCATATTTGTAATAGGAATGGTTAGAAAAGCTCCTAAAGCTGTTCTTACACAGTACAACAGCCAATCTGGGAGGTGAGAAATTCCAAGTCAGGGTGATGGTACTAGGTCAAAGGGTTTGGCGTTCGTATGTGTCAGTTTTTTTTTATGACCTTTTAAATTTTTTCCTTATCTTGATGTTTTTTCGCTTAGTTGTAACATTTTGGCAAAAACGTAGTTTAACATAACTCGAGAACCACTTGTCCGATTTTGATGAAACAAATTTAGAAAAATTAAGAATTACAATTTCTCTAATCTGCTTCTATACCGTTTTCCTATATGTGCAACACTTTCGAAGTTAAAAATGAATGTAGTAAGGGAAAAAAGTATTTTTTGCCTAAAAATTTAAATATTTTTTTTTTAAATTCATAAAAAATCCAAAATGGAAAAAATTGCCAAAAATAATTAATTTCGCGTAAAGTCACATAACTCATGAGCAAAAAAAGGCATAGATCATGAAAATCGATGCACGCGTTTCTCATTAATTCACAATTAGGTAAATGTATGAATTTCAAAAATTTGCTCCAGATATGCACAACATTATTTGGAGAAAACATTGACACTCACAAGCCGAACTCTCTCATATTTTTCTACTGTACTAAAAGAGAAGTATTGATGTGGCAACACTGGTTCTGTAAGGTTCACATAAAACATTCATTGTCATTATACTTTTTCTCTTTCTCACACTGGTTCTGTGATTTTTGTCATTCAACAAGTGCCGACGAACGCAAACAGTAAAAGTGATTTTTCTCCAGTTTTTTAAAAGTGAACAAAATTGAACAGAATATGGAACTGTGCAAGCCAGATATAAATAGCTTTTGCTACTGCTGTGGTCAATATGTCTCAACACATAAAAAAAGGGGAAATTTCAGTACTGATTTTGTTCAAACATACGAGATGTACTTCAACCAAAATGTTATAGTGAACGAAAATTGGGTACCAAATATAGTGTGTAAAAGCTGCTACAACCGTCTAATGGATTGGAAAAATAGAAGACGTGAAAGTATGGCATTCGGTATCCCAATGACTTGGACTAATCCTGGCGAAGGTCACAATCCATTGAATTGCTATGCATGTGCGAATAAAGGAGCCGCAAAAAGGATAAGAAAATCGTATAATTACGTTGGTGTTGCAAGTGCCGCAACACCATTGCCTCATTCGGACCACATTCCTGTGCCAAAAGCTTCTAGCCCAGATATTTTCTCTTCTACGACTGCTCCGACATATCATGCACGTGATGATCCCCCATATGAGCTATCAGTATCCAATGAGCCAATTTTAATAAATCAAAATAAGCTTGATTCAATTGTTGCCAAGTTGGAATTAACACAGCATAAATCGGAAGAGCTGGCTTCCATTTTGAAATCAAACAATTTGTTGGCACCCGGTGTGAAAGTCACAGCTTATCGAAGTCGTCAAGCAACACTCCAAAGTTTATTCCTTGTGAATGATGAAAAAACTTCTGCATATTGCCCGGATGTAGGAAAATTGATGGACGCAATGGAAATAAAATATAAAGCAGATGACTGGTTATTATTTTTTGACAGTTCAAAATTCAGCTTGAAGGCGGTTTTACTGCATAAGACCAATAAAAAACCTTCAGTTCCAATCGCCTATAGTACAGAAACGAAAGAAACATATGATGCACTGGAAAATATTTTAAAAATGGTTAACTACGCCAAACATATGTGGCGCATATGCTGCGATTTAAAAGTTGTAGCAATGCTTTGCGGTCTTCAAAGCGGCTATATAAAATATATGTGCTTTTTGTGCGATTGGGACACACGATTTTCCGGTGACCAATATGCATGCCACGGATGGAAACTCAGAGAGCACAGCAGGTTACAAACGGCCAATATTATTCGTGAGCCTCTAGTGCCGAAGGAGAAGATATTGCTGCCTCCACTGTATATTAAACTTGTTAAGAATTTTATCAAAACTGTCGCCAAAAGAGATGAAGTTTTCTTGTGTTTGAAACTAATTTATCCGAGACTCAGCGAAAGTAAAATTAAAGAAGGTAAGTTATAATATCACATTCATATCCCATGATTTTCCATCTTAACTAATTAATTTTTTCCAATCAGGCGTAGTAAATGGTCCAGATATACGAAAGCTGATTAAAAGTGACGCATTCAACAATATTTTGATTGACGCTGAATTGAATGCATGGCAGGCAATCAAAGAAGTAATAGAAGGCTTGTTGGGAAAGCATCGTTCTAACAACTACGATGTTTCTGTCGCAAGGATGTTAAGAGCATTCTCGGAAATTGGTGTCCACATGTCCTTGAAAATCCATTATATACATCATCATCTGGACTACTTCAGCAAACAATTGGCTACCGAATCTGATGAACAAGGTGAACGCTATCATCAAGTTGCTATGCCATTTGAAATGAGGTAATACTGATTTTTTATTTTTTCAAACTCATTTTAATAAAACAAAAACTTACAGATATAGAGGCAAAAAGTCGCCGAGTGCAATAAATGCGGAAATTTGCTGGTGGAGTAAGCTTGTGTGGCAAGACAAGGATGATCTTAATGATAAAGAATTTTCAGGAGATGCAGAAGGGCCAACAGTAGAGTCACACATTGACATTGTGTGTGGTTCAGAAACTGATGATAACGCTGAATGCGATGCCACTAGTCCCGAACAACCACCATCGAAAAAGTCTAGGCAATATTTATTAAAATAAATAAAAATAAATAAATAAAATAAAAATAAAAAATTATAAAAATGTTTACTTAATTTTTTTAGTAGTTTATGGCCAGAAGTCTGGAGTTATTGGGGAAAATTTATAAAAATGGCGATAAATGAAACTTTTTTGAATAAAAACAAATATCAATATTCTTGTCAAAATGGGATACCTTCACTTAATTGTAAATAAAAGCAGAACGCGTTAATCGATTTCTATGATCTATGTCGCATTTTGTTTATAGGTTATGTGACTTTACATGAAATTAATAACACTTGATCCTTTTTTCCGTTTTGGATTTTTTATGAATTTAAAAAAAAAAAATTTTAATTTTTAGGCAAAAAAATATTTTTTTTTTCTCCACAAATTTATTTTTACCGGCAAAACTGTTGATTATAAAGAAAAACGTTATATGAACGGATTGTAATTCTAAATTTTTTTGAGTTTGTTTTAGTAAAATCGGACAAGTGGTTCTCGAGTTATGTTAAACTACGTTTTTGCCAAAATGTTACAACTAAGCGAAAAAACATCAAGAAAAGGAAAAAATTTAAAAGGTCATAAAAAAAACTGACACATACGAACCCCAAACCCTTTGAGGGTTTTACTATACTGACCTAGTACCATCATCCTGACTTGGAATTTCTCACCCCCCAGACAATAATCCCAAAAATGTTCCATAGTGTTATTGCTGCGTTGATTTTGGTTTTAATATTTTTCAGTCATGATATTGGAGAATAACCATAAAAGGGTAATGGTATAGCTAACTTTTGATTAAATTAAAGCTCTTACTATTGCTATTAGTGTATGGGTATTGCAGTTTAGTTTAGGACTAGAAAGAAATTTTGGAATGTTAAGTTGTTTATTCAGGGAGGCTGAATGATTTTTGTTTTTGTTTCCAATTATATTTTTTGTTTATGTGCAATCCAAGTTTTAAATGCGTTATAAATAGTACCATCGCTTTTAAATTTGGTTATATTTCAGTATTAGTTTAAAAGTTCCATTCCTGACAGTATTTTTTTTATATTATATTATTATATTTATTATATTTATTATATTTATTATATTTATTATATTTATTATATTATTATATTATTATATTATTTATATTTATTTAAATTAATTTAATAAGTTTTAATACAATCGGTCAACTTTTAAACGTTTTTATAGCATTTTTTTAAAAAGGATATATAACAGGAGTCCTTGCTTCGATTGAAAAGAAAATTGGCAGGCACGTTAGTAAATTTGTCTTAATAACAATTATCAGTCTTCGTTATGTTCTGACCAAACTCGAAGATGCTATTACATTTTTAAACTTCAGGAATATGGGAGTCCTTGCACCAATTTTCCTAAAATTTCGTTTTACTCAAACTAAAATCGCGTACCAAATTTCAGTAACCTACGTTAACTCCTTCTATTTTTGTCTACTTGTTATACGGGAACAAAGCACTGTACGTCGGGTTAATAACAGCAATACATTTTCTTAAAAACTGTTGTAAGAAATCTACCTGATTCTAAAGTGCACACATTCGCACAAAGCTTGAGTTTCTACCACTTTCGTAGGATGTATGTTGCTTACTATTTAGTGGGTTCCGGTATAATGTACTATTCTTCATTATATTTTGCATGATATGGTATTTGTCACTACCCTTTAGAGACTTTAAGGATTTTTTGCCTCATAGCTGTCAATTAGAATTTTTCACATATTCTTGTACTAAATTTCAACGGAATTTATGTTGCTGAGTCCTAGAATGGGGCGCAAAGATTTCTCTAAATTCTTTATAATCTCCTTTCCAATCGTCACGGGTAAAGACTTTTTACTATGAATTGCTTCATCGATTCTTCTTCTTTGGGATTAAACATTTTTAGCTAGTTAGATATTTTACTCCAAACTAGAATTATTGGAATCACATCTCTAATAAATAGTGTTTTACAGATGTCTCAACCGAGTTTAAATAATTACAAACGAAAAATTTTGGAGTCCCTATTACCCGGTTTTACGGTCGACGGGTCTACTCGGTCATACCGGTCTTTACAGGTAGACCGTAAAGACCGAATATTTACGGTCTTGACCGGACGACCAGATAGACCGGTATACCCGATTAAATGGCTTGTAGTACTTTTTCCAAATGTACGTTTTTGATATTTTTTTTCTACAATTTATATAAATTTTATATAAATTTGATGTCAGAATTATGAGGATTATTTTTGCAAAAAGATATTGGCATTTTCATATTGTTAAGACCTTTGCGATGTAAGGGGAATGGAATCTGGACCTGATGGAAACTGGATTGATCAAACTGCTCTGAGTAGCAATAAAATCAAATGGTGATTTTATTGCTCAGAAGGTTTAAATAAAAAGCCCCAATATGAAATGAATCGAAAAGAAAGAATTAGAAACAAATTAATCAATGTTCAGAAAAAATATACAATTTATTTATGGAAACAAAATGGAGAACAATCTTACCCTGATGGATGTTGAACTAATAAGAAGAAATAAAACTTAAACTAAAAAACGGAAATAGTATCTATGACAGGTTTAATTTTGACATTAGAAAATTAAGCAGAATCAAGATAATTAAGCAATTTGGATCACAACATTCGGCATTTTAATATGCCTGATTTTGGGAGTTGTGGGATTGCAATGACGGGGTAATGAGAAAAGTAGTTTATCACTTTTCGCATTAACACATATTAATGTATGAAAGGTGAATGATTTACTAATTTTAAGAGCCAATTTTGGCATATTTTTTGTTTCACAACTTAATAAAAGTTTACAGCTCCAAGGCAGAATTACAGCTAGATTATTTCTGCAAATTTTAGTCCATTCTGAATCAAGTCATAAAAACGGCGGATATGGGACCGAAACAGCCGAAATCTATGAAAAATGAAGGACTTTTTCAAGAGCCAGTATCCAAATATTTTTGGTACACAGCTTTAAAAAAAGTTTGTATTTCCAAGTCAGAATTAAGTCTATATTATTTCTGCAATTTTTAAGTCCATTCTGAACTAAGTCATACAAACGGCGGACATTGTATGTAAAATGTATGTAAAGTATGTATGTAAATGTATGTAAAGTGAAGGACTTTCTGAATTCAAGAGCCAGTATCGGAATATTTTTTTTCCACAAGTTAAAAAAAAGTTACAGTTTCTAGTTAGAATTACGTCTATAATATTTCTGCAAAGTTTTTGTCCATTGTAAGCCAAGTCATAAAAACGACGTATATGGGATTGCAAAAGACTTGGCATTTACATATAAATTAACATTTTTGCTCCACAAGTTAAATAAATTTATTCAATCTTAAGTCCAAATTATGCCTATATTATTTCTACAAAATTTTAACCCATTGCGAGCAACGGTATAAAAAGGCCAAAAATATATAAATCTGTATTATACGAAATATGTAGGCATTTATTAACTAAAGATATCTTAATAAATTTTAAGAAAAAGTCTTCCCGGCCGTCTGGTCTAGACCGGTCAGGTTCTGACCGTAGCCTCTAAAAAATACTATTACCAATTCCAAACCATTAAAAAATAAGGTTGGTTAAAAAATATTCATATATAATATTGTTCTTAGCAACAATTTAATCAGAGAGTTTTGAAATAATACTGGGTGATGTCATGGACACCAATCATCACGCGATATCTTAATTAGCCATAATGTATATTAATTGCAGCTTCCAAAATTAAAAATTATAAAATACGTCAAATAAATAATTTTTATTATAACATAAAGTATCCCAAATTTGGTTTTGTATTTTAATTAGTATTTTATGTGTAAAACAGGTAAACGATTCTCTGGCCTTCATTAATAACAACTAAAAAGAAAGAGAGGAAAGATTAACTTACAGCTAATCTTTGGCTAACTCAAATGCTGAGTAATTAATACGACATATAAAGTATTTACCTTTGTGAATGTTTATGTAAAGGCAATAAATTGTGTACAAAAGTCAACTTCATCTTGTTTCTTTCTATACCTGTTGTACTAACGAACAAACCTCTGTATCTAAAGACCGTCTGGCTTAGATGGCCTGTCGTTTAATACAAAGACTCAGTATGTAGATGTTTTATGAAAATTAATTACAGCTGATCTTTGTGTATTTGTTGTATAACAGATATTTATTGCATTTATTGATTAGACATGTGGCCGTAACCGACCACATGTTGTCTTAGTTTGAAGTGAATAGTTCTGGAAATAACTTTTGTTGGTTTGCTCTAATTATGCAGCTGGCAATAGTAGTAGTCCAATCACAAATTTTATTGGTTCATGAGATAAGTTTTGTAAAAACCGAATCAAAAGGAGATTTTTGTTAAAAGGCGTGGCTAAAACAATGAAGAAACCTTTTCAGTAACTGGTTGTTTTTGTTGCAATTTCATTTTAAAATATGCGCCATTATCATAATAAAGATGCGTTCATAAATCTTTTTAATTCCAATTTTTAATGGCGGAATTTTTATTTTTGTTAATGTCATTAATTTGGCAACATGTTTTCTCTTCATTCTTATATTGAATGATTTAATTATGACCTCACAGTAAGTGGAAGAGTTAAGAAACTAATTAATTAAGACACAAATGTTAATAAATGTGTTTTTAAACCCGATAGAACTTACGAAAGAGTTAACTGTCATACTGCGCTCACTTTTTGACATTTATAAATGATGATTTGCCAGAGTATACTGATCATATATGATCAGTATACTCTGGCAAATCATCATGAATATATTGACACTTAAATAACTTTACGAATGATTCAGAATTACATTGAAAATTAATTATTAATACGCGCAAACTGATTCGGTGTTTTATCGCAAATTTTGGGTTAACGAGTTTGTCTAATCAAGAGCAGACACTGTATAATCCATTTCATCCACAAAAATGCACCGCTTGGTGCTATTTACACGCTGGTGGCATCATTCGACCTTATTTCTTCAAAAATTAAGCCGGAGGTCGAGTTACGGTCACTACAGTATTATGATCAATGATTTTTTGTTTGAAAACATGGATGACATTGATCCGGGCGAGATGTGGTGTCAACAACATGGCGCTACGTGCCATGCATCGACGTCAACCATCGACTTATTGAAATCAAAATTTGGAAATACATAAGTTGATTTCGAGAAGTGGACCTGTTAATTGGCCCCCAAGGTCATGCGATTTGGCACCTCTGGATTATTTCCTGTGAGGCGACATAAAGTCACTGCTATATGCTGATAAACCAGCAACAATAGACGCCATAGACGCCAACATAGTTCGTTTTATTCGTGCCGTAATGCTCGAAAAAGTGGCCCAAAATTCGACGTCCAGAATGCGCTTCGTCTAGAACAGCCGCGAATAAAAACAATTTGAGGATTAAAATTTAATTTTTTGTGTTATTTTTTACAATTTAAAGTTCTATCGGGCCTAAAAAAAACACTTTATTCAAAATTATATCAGTTATACAACCTTGAAAATATAAGGTAAAATTATTGTCATTGAAATGTTTTCAAAAATATCATATTTTACATAAAAAACTGCAGATGACATATTCACTATTATAGGTGTGTTCGACGTACGTTACCGCGGGTGCACGCGGGATCCCAATCTTACCAGAAAGCGTTTCTTGTAACAAAAATTGGCTAAATGAGAGCGTTCATGAGAGAGTAATTGTGTTTCTCATTTTACCAGAACTTCCCGTAATTTTTGTTTCGGTAAAATGGTAAAATTGTCAAATCATCAGCTGTTGCTAATAAATTAGCTGTTTTGCATTTTTGAAAAAAATTAATGTTAAAAAAAAAAATTTACTATAAAGAATTTTTCCTTCTAAATAACGAAAAATACATTTAAAAATGTAAATAGATATTTGCTATTTCAATTATATTTATTATTTAAGCTGTACAAAAAATTATGCACTGGATATGCAAAGCCATACAAATTCAGTTCACTAAAGAAGAGGAAACTTCCAACAAACTATCGTATTTAGATTCGGTGGTAAGTCGCAGAGGACACACGCTTAAAATAAACTGGCACCAAAAACCCACAGCAACCGGTAGATTGATTAACTTCTATTCAAAACATTTTAGGAAAACTATAATTAATACGGCCACAAACTTTATCAAGACAGTCTTGGAAATAAGTGACAACGATTTTTACGAAGAGAACATTCAAATTATAACAAACACAAACATAAAAACCATTAAGGATTTAGTCAGCCATGTCAATGTAAATAGAAATAACAGAGTTAGGCCCAATATTATAACTTGCCGATAGCTAAAGGTAGGATGTTGACGGGCAGATTATTAGTTTTTCGTTATTATAGGTACACTTTAACCTAAAAGTGACCGATAAGCTAAAGGTAAGTTCATCTTACCTTTAACTTTTAACGTAAGGATTAAGCATTTGAAGCTGCCATATTTTCTGCTATTTGAAGGAAACATAACCTCATATTAATAAACAAAATTAAATAAAAAATTAAAAATGGAAAGCAGACCACGTTTGCTTTATATACATGAGCAGGAGGATATTTTTGAAAATACAGATTCTAAAAGCAGAAGGTCGAATTCCGCGAGCAAGTGGAATATGTTCAATATTATGACGAAGTTGAATTTGTGCAAAGATTTCGAATATCAAAGCATACATTTCAATTTATTTTAGACAAAATTCGCAGCTCTTTACAGTCAAATAGTCAGAGGATTGTTCCGATATTTTAATAATTTTTAATAATTAATAATAACAGCATGGAAGCTATTTTTACAGACACACTGCTGACTTTTGAAGATGATACTCCGCCACCTGTGCGATACGTCTCAAGATTTTGGTCAGCCATTTCTAAATTGGACTTACGTTTAATAAGTTCATACTTATCACGCAAAGCCTTCCAGTCCCCGTGTATGCCAATTGTTGCTGCAAAGTCCTTTTCGATTTTTCGCCATGCCTCTTCTTTTTGTTTCCATATTACGGCGTCCGACTTCTTGTTCTCTATGTGTTTGTGAACATCCCCCAAATCCACCAACAGAACCTCTTCTTATGTCGTGTAGTTTCTTGACCGTTTCCTTGCTGTTTGGTTTATTCCTGTGTTCGGCATCGACATTATAATATTTTTTCAGCAAACTTTGTTATTTTTTACACAAATTTATATTTTTCGTTTGTTTGTTTGTTGAAAGTAAACAAAAGTACAACGTTGCCACTTCTATTTTAATTTGCCAAAAGTAATCGGTTTTTGCTCTGGTAATGCCATATTTTCAACAAATTTAATTCTAAAATATACAAATCTACATCGTATATACCAGGTTTATCGGAGAGATTAAAAAATACCAATATTTATAATCGTGAAAAATACGAATTAGCATTTAAAACGGACAATTATGTGAACAAATCGTTTAGTAGAACGAAAAGTAAAGTTGAAAAGGAAGATAATTCGAATCTTGTATATGAAATAACATGTAATGGTGACGGAAAAAACTTGTGCGATAACGTATATGTTGGCACCATCAAAACAAAATTAAAAACAAGATTAGCTTCACATCGACTTGATCTTAAACCAACAAATAAACCAATAGAGCAAAAAACAGCACTTGCAGCCCACTGTGCAACGTACGGTCATATTCCAAATTTTAATGATACAAAAATTTTACAGAAAGAGAAAAACTATAAAAAGAGATTTATGCTGGAAATGCACCACATTATTGACACTCCCTCTCTAAAGAGTCTAAATAATAAGAGGGATACAGATAACTGTGCTCAACTTTATAGACATACAGTAAATAAACATAGAAAACTAGACTAGTTAACAATTACTGACAGTGAAGTCTATAAGTTGTGGCTCCGGAAAATTAATTCTAGAAAATGTTATAATAATTTATTTATTTATTCTAATTTTTATGTTTTTGTTAAATAGTAATTGTGTATTTACAATTTCTTGTATTTTCATATAATAGTTCCAGAAGATGATTTAAAACTTAGATCGAAATATTGAATAAAAATAAATGCTATAAACATAAAAATATAAAACTTATTGTTTTCAATTTTATATTTTTACATTTGTTTCTAAACAACCAATGACCTTAAGCAAAATCAGAATCACCATATAGAAACACCAAAGGTCAATTAAAGTTATATCAACAAAACTGCATATTTTCAATTCAATGATCCTCAATACCAATGCAGTTGAATCGACCTAAGATCAAGGAAGATGGGGCAGGGATGAAAAAAAGATGTGGTAGTGCTGGTTAGCACAAGTCATAGGATCTTTTTATAAAAACGAGTAAGATAGCAAAAATCCAATAGTGTAAACTCACTTTGTCTTATACGTACCAGAGAACTGCAAAATCAACTTTTTTCTTGATTTAATCATACACAAAAATTCTTGTTCACTTTTAATAATTCAACAAAATTCACTGTAGAATAAAATCAGCATCATGTTACTGAACGCGTAATTGGAATCAGTGTGAATCATCTGTCGTTTATGTTTTATGCAAATGTAATCACTTAACAGTGTTCAGTAAAATGATGCTGATTTTATTCTACAGTGAATTTTGTTGAATTATTAAAAGTGAACAAGAATGTTTGTGTATGATTAAATCAAGACAAAAGTTGATTTTGCAGTTCTCTGTTACGTACACTCCCAATATATTTTCCGTTGCCGACTGTAGTTTATTTAAAAAGTAACACGTAGAGTTTGTTTTTAAATAAATAATCAATCGAAATTCATCGAAATATATTTTTTAACTATTTGAATCAGTCATTCAAAAAACCAACTATACTTTCAGTAAGAGTTGATATTTTCTGTTATGAATTTTACCCCTAATTATAATTTTTATATTAATTATTAAATAACAATTAATAAGCATTTCAAACTGTATGACAGCACTTAATTTAGTTTTCGCCGCAAAGACTTATTGGAAATTAAAAGCGAGTCAAAATTTATGTGTTGCTGTAACTTTTAAAACAATAAGTCTTGGAGTCTCACAAGAACCGCCTAAGCGATCAGTTGATCAAACCCAAAATTATTAAAATAAAAACTGGATTATACCAGAAGTAAATCCATAGTTGAATCATTATTTGCAAAGGGAACGCTCAATAAGAGGTAAGCCCGTTGATGCCAAAGGAACCAGCAACCACAACCTAATCACCCCCCTTTTTTTATCTCCAAGAACCCTATAATTATAATTGCTCTAACCCGAGTAGTTATAATTCATTTTTCATTATAGATTGCCCCACTTGGACTTATTAAGGCATTTATAAGCAAAGGTTTACATACAATTGTACTGCATATCGAAGTAACCAGTAGCCAAAGTAATTGCACAACACAATTGTATTCACTTACATAACATAGATATAAAAAAACTTTCAATTTGAAAAACAATCTTCGTTTTGTCAGTTAAAATTTAGGATTATTTTAAAAAAATTTCGATTGTTTTAAATACTTTTGTCGATTATTAAACATTAATTGAAAATAAACAACAAAATGGATTGAATATAACGAAAAATCTTTTTGATTGTATTTTCGATTAATTTAATATGTATTTAAGATTGTTTTCAACGAAATAATATTGTGAGTGTTTAGAAAATTACAAATTTTGACGTCAGATTGATTTCTTCGTCTTTAAACTATTTCATAAAATTATGACAACCAAATGGTATCAGTGTTGCATTCTCTTACAAACGAAGAAAAATGCAAACAAACAGCTGTGAAGAAAATGGGCTGTAAAAAATAATTGAACAACAAACAAAAACTTAAGAAATTTGTTTAAAACAGCTGTTTTTATCTGATTGCATAAGATTTGCATTTGAAGGTCTAAACACACTACGGTTTACCAAAGATATTGTTTTTGATAAACGCATCATTTCATAAGCTTTTAAACTTGATTTCCTTTAGGGAAAATCAGATATAAAATCAGATAATGTAAACTCCGCTTAAGTGCTGTGTTAAAATTTAATTAAAACAAATTTTCAAAAATGCTACAACAGATGTACTTGTAATAACTCAACAGTAAATCGTCTTTACAGTTAAATAAAAATTTTAACAACTCTGTTTTTAATATAACAAGGATTACTTGGTTGTGAACTCATTTTATTTTATTAGTGAGAACTTGGTGTGTTGCTCGAATATACACCCAGAAAATAGTATCAGTTGTGGCTACCGAATTGTCTTCATATTTGTATCTGATTGTGTAGCGATAATCGAAAATACTAGCATTCTATCCTGCTGGCTCTGATCGATTTTTTTCAATTTTTGTTCTCAATAATTAACTGATAAAATTTACATGTTTCTTTGCATTTTAACAATATATAAAAGGAATATGATTACATGATCCTTAATCCAACTAAATATCATTCATTAATTGAAAATTTTTATATTTGGATTTTTCCGGTATCGAAATTGGGCACTGATAACTAATTATAAGTTTCTTGGATATATTTGCTATTTATACTGAGATATTAGCAAAAAACCAGGACTACCTCTGATTTTCTCCGTAAAATCCCTTTGTTTAATATGTACGTTGAATTTTAACCATAACAAAATAATATATTTGTTTAAATTCTTTTCTTTCACCTCTTCACCTTTTAATACACAAACAACAAACACATACAAAGATTTACAATTTATAATAAATAATAAAAAAAAACAAACAAATCTGTTTTATTTACTTCTATTAACGACAGTTGCGTATGCGCTTCAATGTGGTCTAAGCGCTTTGTCAGAAATAGTTTTTTTCTTTTAGTCGCGCGATCGAGCCCCGTCTATTCAACTTTTTTTGCAAATTCTATTATTTTTTTATATTTATATATTTTCTTGACACTTTTTTTTTTGTTTTTTTATACCCTCTTTCATATATGGTGAGGGTATATATCAGTTTGTCATTCCGTTTGTAACATGTCGAAATATAAGTTGACCAAAAATATTAAATTAACTACATACTTTAAATTAAATATAATGCATTCAGATGTTGCTAGTAGACTTATTACATAATTTTAAAGTCAACTTTTCAAATGTTTGACGTAATAAAAGCATTTGTTTCATATTTTTATGTCAAAAAAGAAATTTTCATAGAGGAAAATAGTATTTTTTTTATTCCATTTTGTATTTTTGAGAATTGAGGGATTGACAAATGTATATTTATGTTAATTTTTCCTTTCATAAAAAAATACACATTAATAAAGTGCAATATTGTGCTCTTAATCATCTAAATGAATATTGATTTAAAAAATTAAGGTATAAAATGCACATAAAACATATATTTTTCATAGTTTTTGGCAAATATTCATTTATGTTACGTAGAAAATAGAAAATAAATAATACTCTACTGCATATTGTAGTACAATATGGCTAATGAAGACTAGCTCTGCAGCAAAATATGCCTAATGGAGAGAATGCACTCTCTGATGTTCATGTTCTTTTTTAACAAATTAATTTCATTGCTGTATTCTCTCCATTAGACAAACACAACTTAAATTTTCAAAGAAAGAACATTCGTTGCAACTATTTATCAATACGTGGCGCATCAGAGAGCTCATTCTCTCCATTAGGGATATTCTGCTGAAGAGCTAGTCCCCATTAGCCAGTAACAAAATTGAGTATTTGCCAAAAACTATGCTTTAAAATGTGTTTTTGTGCAGTCCATGGTTAAAAAAACTATTGAAAATGTAAAGGTGCCTCTAAATTGCCCATACAAATTTAGTACAATTTCATAGTAGCGACTGGTACATAACATATTTTATGATATTTTTTTCACCAGTCGCTTAGCAGAAAATATTTTGTATTCACCTCAAACATTTTTACACCACTAAATTTTTTCACCTCAAAAGATTTTTCACCTCTAATTTTTTTTCCACCAAAAAGTTATTTTCACATCTAAAAAAGTTTTTCACCTCAAAAAAATTTTTCACCTACAAAATTTTACTTCAAAAGTTTTTTCATTTTATTTGTATCAAAAACAGTAGAGAACATCTTTTTAGAATATTGGTGGAGGGTATTCAAAGATTCGGCACAGCCAACTTTAGCCTTTTTTACTTGTTTTGTTTCCAATTGATTTTATTTGCAGGACCAATTGATTTTTTTGCAAGTCCAATTGGGTTTTACAAGGTTTTGCTAAAATTTGTGCAGAAATTAGAAAAATTTGCTTAAAATCAGGGAAATTTGCTCAATTTTCTCTCAGTTACGATTCTTTCGATTATTCCTCTATTATTAATTATTTATTTCCACACTCGTAATATTATTTGGGTAAAACAACAAAACATACACTTAAGTTTTTTAATCCGATCAATTGCCTTTTTTTCCTACGGGAAATGAAGGGTCGATTAATCCAAGGTGATGAACCTGTGAGAGATGTCACCAAACTGGCGTAAAATATAATTCAGAGTCTGAAAAAGTGGCAATTGCTCTAAAATTCCCAGTGTCCCAAATATTGAAATGGTGGTAGAACATTGGCTGATTCTTTCTGGATATGTCATGTAACTAAAGAGAAGTGAACATAACAACAATGTGGACTAAATAAATTAGTTATGTCATAGTTGAAACTATGACAGAACACAGAACTAGTTTAAAAATTTTTTCTGTGTATAAAAGAATGTCAATCGATGGCGAAAACCCCAATCCCGCAACTGTTGCAAAGCTGACATAATACTGAACTTATTTGAACCGAACCGACTTTGTGACTACAGAAATGATGACAAAACAATTATCTAGTAAAGAAGTAATTACGGAATTGTTAAGATAGTGACATATAACTGCATTAATTCAAACCGAATCCTATGTGCATGATGAAGTGTCAATGACAGGCAAATCAAGCTGCTATTCCTGAAAATACAAAATTTTTTATTGAAAATTTCGATCGACGAATCTTTACTCTTAATATTTTTTTAAATATTCATCAAATTAAAATATATAAAAATTATTTTTGACTTAACTTCATTATGGACACTGTTTCATTTAAACGACTATATAATTGAAAATGGCTGTTTGAAAATTTTTAAAGTAAAATTTTAGTCAAAAATCCTAATAATAATACTGGCCCTTAGACTTTATTTGTTTATATTAATCCATTTTCCGAATTATTTGAACAAACATTTTTCACAAGCCTGTGATTAATTTATTATCATTTTTAAGGAATAATTTGGTATTTAATAAAGTGGGATATGATATAATTTATATTAAATTAATTTTGTTTCGATAGAATAATTTGTTTTATAATTTAATTCGTGAAATATATATCAAATACACTATTTTTGTTGGAATGATTTTTTAAAGTTGATTCAATGTTTAATATGTATATATTAATTCAAAACATGTAACCATCACAAAAATTACATAACAGTCAAATATTCGCGAAATTTAAAACTGAAAGTAGCTGAAACACTCCACACTAGCTCAGCTTATTTAAAAAGAAATTGGAATTCAACTTGTCTATAAGATATGTATGTGTATAATTTTATATAAATTCGATGAACCGAATAATTTTCACTGTGTATTTAGCGCGGGTTTGATACTATTCTACTATCAATACGCCTCGAATGCGATTTTGCAATGATATTCGAGTCAAATTTAAAAAAAAAGTGAATTACAAAACTAATTCTTTATCGTCCTTATTCATAAAAAAAGTTTGCAGCTACTTATGTTTTTTAGCCGTAGAAAACCTGATACTGACTTGAAAATTTTTTAAGTCTAAACATTTTTCTGAAACAATGAATTTTCAGCCGGAGAAGAACAACTAAAATTTGAGCACTCCTATTGGACAATTTGGTTAAAATCTATAAATAAATATATTTTAACATAAACCAAAAACGATCGAATTTAATAACATCGTGAACTTAAAAAAATTCTTTTTGGATTCGCACTAATTCCAGAAGATCTAACGATTTTGATGTGTATAAAGTACACGATTTGTATTAAAACATGAATTTATTATGAGTAAATTTAATTCGCATTTGCAATTTTTTCAATGGATTAAATAATTTAATTAATAATTGTTAGAAATCGAATTACTTGATTTTGATATACTCTCTGGAAATTTATCAAAAATTCTCTTTTTGGAAAAATATTTTTTTTTGGCGATCGGATGCGATTTTGAGAGTAAAATTTAAGGAAAAGTTGGAAAAACATTCGTCCTAGAACATTAGCGTGAATAAGACTGTTTTAGGCAGACTAGCCTCCACAGACCTGCAGGTAAATTCAGTGGCTGGGCCTTATGGAATCTTTCAGAAACACGTTCTTTATATGATACATGCGGAAAAAATATTGACAGATTACATGCTAAATAATTTTCGTTTACTCAGTAACATGTTCACTTGCAACAGTCATGTGATATGTCACAAAACTATTCATTCTCTACAAGTTCTGCGACATAACACATTGTGATTGATACGTGACTAGTTTTTTTTTATTAATTACTTGTCCTCAGTCCTGTGGTATGTATATTTGAGCCAGTCATGAGACTAACCTGTTCTTTCACTTACACATGCAGTGATATGGTACCCTACACAAGGTCAGAGATATGTCGCAAGTAGCTTAAAAGGTAGGAATTGCCACCTCCTATGACAAGCCCATGTTAAAGTTACCGGTTACTTTCATATAAGAGAACCAACTCGAGGACCGGTTTCTGCCACAAAGTTCCGGTCACGTGACTAACTCTGTGACTGGTCCATTTCCCGCAGGGTATTATCTTTTATCGAACGTTTTCTAAAAAAGGAGTATTTAAAAGTTCATTTACACGTCGACTATCCTTATCTGCTATTACTCAGTATTGGGTTTAAAAATCAGCAAAACAACAAAATAATATCTGCTATTACTCAGTATTGGGTTTAAAAATAAGCAAAACAACAAAATTATAAAAACGTCAGAAAAAATATATGTAGTTTATTGTTTTTAAATGTTGTATTTTGTGTGGGTATGGGCTGGCTAAATAAAATCGAAACTAAATTCTGGTATCCAAATTTCTATGAAATTTTAAAAAGTGCTTAAATATTTTGTCAAAGAAATTTTAAAATCTTGTCAATTTGTATGAGTTATATATTTTTGTATTTTGTATTTAGTTATATATTTTTAAATTTTGTCAGGCTCGAGATCCCAATTAAATGTTACTAACGAATAGTAAACACTAATTTTTTTAAAAATGGAAAAAATTATGAGGATCAGCGCTAGAGAGAGTGTACACCCCGAGGGATTTGTGCTTCGAAAATCGAATATGGTTGCCAAGGATAATTCTACAAATAGGTGGAAAAAGGCTAATTTGTACGGGTAATCAATCACTAACTGTGAAAAGGAGGAATTTCGCATAGTCATTTTCCTTAGAGTGTGTGATATACGAGGGCGGATCAATAAGTCTGTGACTTTTTGAATGAAACACAGTTTTTTTTTGCAAAAAAAAATAATTTTTCAACATAATCTCCTTTTAGCTCAATACACACAGTACAACGCTTCTCCATTTTTTCGAACCCTTCCAAAAAATAGGATTTCTTAAGGTTTGGAAATAGGAAATAGTCACTGGGGGCTAAATCCGGAGAATATGGCGGATGAGGTACCAATTCGTAGCCCAATTCATGGAATTTTGCCATTGAGACCACACACGTGTGCACCCATGCATTATGGTCAATTAAGAGCAAACGTGGCACCCATCTTGCAGACAGCTCTCTTAAATCCAACTGATCATTTAAAATCTAAACCACACTGTCATTTGAAATGTCTATGGCATCAACAATCTCACGCACTTTTACTCTTCGATCGGCCAGCACCATATCGTGGATTTTTTCGACATTTTTAAGTGTATTGAGCTCAATTGGCCGTCCAGATCGTTCAGAGTCGTTTGTACTTGTGCGACCACAACGAAAGTCAATAAACCACTTTTTTACCATTGAAATCGATATTGCAGAGTCCCCATAGTATTTATCAAGCTTTTACTTGGATTGAATTACGTTTTTTTTTTAGCAAAAAATAATGTTTAATGAGCACTCGAAATTCACTTTTTTTATTTTTAAAAAATTCACGAGGTTGTATGTTTTGAACAGCTGTTAAACGCAAAGTAAATGACGGAACTTCCTCGAAATTTGACAGTAGTCTATTAACAGGTGGTACTTGATGGGAGCAGTGTTGCATCTCATATAAAAGTTACGGACTTTTTGATCCGCCCTCGTATGAGACTGTTCAAAACCACGAGTTGTTTGTGAGTTGGGTGGTTCATAAAGAAAAAAATATTGTTTCCTATTCGTTAGTAACATTTAATTATGATCTCGAGCCTGATAAAATCTAAAAAATATATAATTCAAAAGAGAAAGGTCGAATAATACATACAAAATTTACAATTGGTATTTAGTTTAAAATTTATTTAGCTACCTCACACAGGTCCTAAGTGGAATTATTTACTCGTAATTTGTATATTTTCTCTTAAAACAAAAAATCCGTGTTTCCAATTGTATTACTTTTTTAATTAAAAATCTGTGATTCAAATACCATATTAAGTCTTAACGGGAATCCCAAAAAATTCAGATTTATGAGTATTTTAAAATGGGTAAAGTTTTATGTTATATTACGAAAACCTATACATTAGACCTCAGCCAATGTAACAATTGTAAATATCTCTATTTAACTCACAAATCAACGGAAAAAGCTATTTATGCTAACATACAGTTGATTTTTATTATTGAGTATAGATGAAATTTACTAAGGATTTTTGTGTCATTTATATTATCATCCTTTGTTTACCATATGTCCAAATTAGCTATTAGCTAATATAAAAGACATGTGTTTTTTTTAAATTGTTTTTACATATGTTTAAATAATTCTTTTAACCGTGCCAAGTTATACTATATAAAACCGTGCCAAGTTATATAAAAAAATTTTTCATTAGAAAAAACTTTTCTTATGATCTCGAATCAAACTAAAAATACATTTTCATACATGTTGTAAATTTTGTTTAAATGCATCAAAGATATCAAAAAATTTAGGTTTAGAATTTGCCAGCTTTTTTCTTTTCTCTGGGTGTATCTAATGAAGCTGCTACTAGCAGCATGTTTTCCCAAATATATGAAGTGCAAATTGCTGTCAAGCTGCAGTTGATGCCTGCATTGAAGAATCATTGGTTGTAAACTTGTGCTTAACTGTCGCTTTGGTAGCTTTTGCTTTTAATATCAAAGATATGGGAACAACTAGTTTTGCTGGACCGATTTTGCTCATTTTCAATACCACACTTTTTGGGAAGATGTCCATTAATCTAGGTATGTCCATTAATAGCGTCGTGATCGCCATTTTAACAGACAGACAGTAGTCAATTTATGGTAAAGCCGTGTCTAGAACATTTGATGTAAAGGTTTTGGACTTTTCTGTGTTCTGACATATGTAGAAAAATTTTATGGCTAACATTTCTTTAGAAGATTTCATTCCCACCCTACCACATTTTATGGGTGTTTTTACCTTTATGTGGGGGAGTTAAAAGTTCCACAAAATTATTTGCGTTAATATTTTCTACAAAGTTGCTGAAGATACATTACATCTCAGATGTAAAGAACACATAGTTGCATATTGGCAAATCCCAGAAACAGTCCACCAATCAAAATTTTTTGAAATTTACCCAACATTAGAATATATATAATATATATAATATTTTAAATATAAAAATAAAATATTGTAATGACAGAAGTCGCCACGCTCGTTTCTGCCAACACTCACCCTGAATTATTTAATGAATAAAATGAATTATTGAATTGTTGAATTATTGAAGTATTAAATTGTTAAATAGTTATAAGTCTATGGAAGGAAATAAAATGAATGAATCGTAACCACCCTTACTGTTTATACTTTGTCTCTCTTAATTCTCAAACAACCGTCGTTATTTTCCCAAGACTTCTCAGACGTACCTCGGCACACAAAAAGGGTATATAAAGAGCAACATTGAACAAATCTGGGTCAGTCGCCAGCAGCCGTGAACGAGAACACAAGGTAATTTCAGCACTAAATATTAAATTCTAATCCTGCGAGCATCCTTGGGCAACTTGTAAGTATCCTGCGAACACCCTTGAAGGTCCTGCGGATATCCTTGAAGGTCCTGCTGATATCCTTGAAGGTCCTGCGATATCCTTGAAGGTCCTGCCGATATCCTTGAAGGTCCTGCCGATATCCTTGAAGATCCTGCGGATATCCTTGAAGGTCCTGCTGATATCCTTGAAGGTCCTGCGATATCCTTGAAGGTCCTGCGGATATCCTTGAAGGTCCTGTCAACATCCTTGAAGGTCCTGTCAACATCCTTGAAGGTCCTGCCGATATCCTTGAAGATCCTGCAGATATCCTTGAAGGTCCTGCTGATATCCTTGAAGGTCCTGCGATATCCTTGAAGGTCCTGCGGATATCCTTGAAGGTCCTGTCAACATCCTTGAAGGTCCTGTCAACATCCTTGAAGGTCCTGCTGATATCCTTGAAGGTCCTGCGATATCCTTGAAGGTCCTGCCGATATCCTTGACGGTCCTGCCGATATCCTTGAAGATCCTGCGGATATCCTTGAAGGTCCTGTCAACATCCTTGAAGGTCCTTTCAACATCCTTGAAGGTCCTGTGAACGTCCTGGAAGGTCCTACGAACATCCTTGAGGGTCCTGCCAATATCCTTGAAGATCCTGCGGATATCCTTGAAGGTCCTGTCAACATCCTTGAAGGTCTACGAAGGTCTCGGGAGGTCCTGTGGAGATCCTCGAACAGTTCATCAGAGGAAGCGTGCCGTCCCCGGTCGCTGTCCTCCCCCGTGAAGATACCAGAGGGAGCGCGCCGTCCCCGGTCGCTCTTTCATCCTCTCTCTTTATCTCTTTATCTCTCTCTCTCTCTCTCCCTCTCTCTTTCTCCCCCTCTCACTTAGCCAACGCAGGTCACACGGAGTCCATCAGAGGAAGCGTGCCGTCCCCGGTCGCTGTCCTCCCCTTTGAAGATACCAGAGGGAGCGTGCCGTCCCAGGTCGCTGCCCTCGCCCAGACGTAGTCCATCAGAGGAAGCGTGCCGTCCCCGGTCGCTGTCCTCCCCCTTGAAGATACCAGAGGGAGCGTGCCGTCCCAGGTCGCTGCCCTCGCCTAGACGTAGTTCATCAGAGGAAGCGTGCCGTCCCCGGTCGCTGTCCTCCCCCCCCTTGAAGATACCAGAGGGAGCGTGCCGTCCCAGGTCGCTGCCCTCGCCTAGACGTAGTTCATCAGAGGAAGCGTGCCGTCCCCGGTCGCTGTCCTCCCCCTTGAAGATACCAGAGGGAGCGTGCCGTCCCAGGTCGCTGCCCTCAGCTAGACGTAGTACCTCAGAGGAAGCGTGCCGTCCCCGGTCGCTGTCCTTCCCCTTGAAGACACCAGAGGGAGCGTGCCGTCCCCGGTCGCTCTTTCATCCTCTCTCTTTATCTCTTTATCTCTCTCTCTCTCTCTCCCTCTCTCTTTCTCTCCCTCTCACTTAGCCAACGCAGGTCACACGGAGTCCATCAGAGGAAGCGTGCCGTCCCAGGTCGCTGTCCTCCCCTTTGAAGGTACCAGAGGGAGCGTGCCGTCCCAGGTCGCTGCCCTCGCCCAGACGTAGTCCATCAGAGGAAGCGTGCCGTCCCCGGTCGCTGTCCTCCCCCTGGAAGATACCAGAGGGAGCGTGCCGTCCCAGGTCGCTGCCCTCGCCTAGACGTAGTTCATCAGAGGAAGCGTGCCGTCCCCGGTCGCTGTCCTCCCCCCCTTGAAGATACCAGAGGGAGCGTGCCGTCCCAGGTCGCTGCCCTCGCCTAGACGTAGTTCATCAGAGGAAGCGTGCCGTCCCCGGTCGCTGTCCTCCCCCTTGAAGATACCAGAGGGAGCGTGCCGTCCCAGGTCGCTGCCCTCAGCTAGACGTAGTACCTCAGAGGAAGCGTGCCGTCCCCGGTCGCTGTCCTTCCCCTTGAAGACACCAGAGGGAGCGTGCCGTCCCCGGTCGCTCTTTCATCCTCTCTCTTTATCTCTTTATCTCTCTCTCTCTCCCTCTCTCTTTCTCTCCCTCTCACTTAGCCAACGCAGGTCACACGGAGTCCATCAGAGGAAGCGTGCCGTCCCAGGTCGCTGTCCTCCCCTTTGAAGATACCAGAGGGAGCGTGCCGTCCCAGGTCGCTGCCCTCGCCCAGACGTAGTCCATCAGAGGAAGCGTGCCGTCCCCGGTCGCTGTCCTCCCCCTTGAAGATACCAGAGGGAGCGTGCCGTCCCAGGTCGCTGCCCTCGCCTAGACGTAGTTCATCAGAGGAAGCGTGCCGTCCCCGGTCGCTGTCCTCCCCCCTTGAAGATACCAGAGGGAGCGTGCCGTCCCAGGTCGCTGCCCTCGCCTAGACGTAGTTCATCAGAGGAAGCGTGCCGTCCCCGGTCGCTGTCCTCCCCCTTGAAGATACCAGAGGGAGCGTGCCGTCCCAGGTCACTGCCCTCGCCTAGACGTAGTTCATCAGAGGAGGCGTGCCGTCCCCGGTCGCTGTCCTCCCCCTTGAAGATACCAGAGGAAGCGTGCCGTCCCCGGTCGCTGTCCTCCCCTTTGAAGATACCAGCGGGAGCGTGCCGTCCCAGGTCGCTGCCCTCAGCTAGACGTAGTACCTCAGAGGAAGCGTGCCGTCCCCGGTCGCTGTCCTCCCCCTTGAAGATACCAGAGGGAGCGTGCCGTCCCAGGTCGCTGCCCTCGCCTAGACCTAGTTCATCAGAGGAAGCGTGCCGTCCCCGGTCGCTGTCCTCCCCCTTGAAGATACCAGAGGGAGCGTGCCGTCCCAGGTCGCTCTTTCATCCTCTCTCTTTATCTCTTTATCTCTCTCTCTCTCCCTCTCTCTTTCTCTCCCTCTCACTTAGTCAACGCAGGTCACACGGAGTTCATCAGAGTGAGCGTGCCGTCCCAGGTCGCTGCCCTCGCCTAGACCTAGTTCATCAGAGGAAGCGTGCCGTCCCCGGTCGCTGTCCTCCCCCTTGAAGATACCAGAGGGAGCGTGCCGTCCCAGGTCGCTCTTTCATCCTCTCTCTTTATCTCTTTATCTCTCTCTCTCTCCCTCTCTCTTTCTCTCCCTCTCACTTAGTCAACGCAGGTCACACGGAGTTCATCAGAGTAAGCGTGCCGTCCCAGGTCGCTGCCCTCCCCTAGACGTCGTAGTTCATCAGAGGAAGTGTGCCGTCCCCGGTCGCTGTCCTCCCCTTTAAAGATACCAGAGGGAGCGTGCCGTCCCAGGTCGCTGCCCTCGCCGAGACGTAGTTCATCAAAGGAAGCGTGCCGTCCCCGGTCGCTGTCCTCCCCGTGAAGATACCAGAGGGAGCGTGCCGTCCCAGGTCGCTTCTTCATTCTCTCTCATTATCTCTCTCTCTCCTCTCTCTCTCTCTCTCGCTCTCTCTCTCTCTCTTTTAAACCCTGTAGTATTAACAACAATAAACGAATTTACCTTTGTATAACATCACGTCTTTTACTCTCGGTCACTGGATCAAACAAATTTCTGTGACGATCCCTACCCCCGCGAGCTTACCCCAGCTAACGGAGGAAATCTCGTCGTTACAATATATTTGGATGATTATTAATACAAAAATTATTACCAAATCCTATTCCACCACAGATCTCTTAATGTTATACAAAAAATTAACATTTATTATGTGTTCATATCATTACCCTAGTGTTAACATAGATGGTCCGATCGAAGGCCATATTTTTATTCATTCAATTCTCTTTAATTTTAATAAAAATTTTTATTTCTTTTACTATTTTAGAAAGATTGAAATTAGGTTTGAAATGTTAGGCCCATGCGTTGTATTTGTTAAAATAAATTCAATAGTGTTTACTCGAAAAAATGTAGCGTGCGTCACAAAGGGTTCACGGCTTTAGCTTAAGAACGTTAAAAATTGTTGACAGCAAATAAATTACCTTAGAATTCTCTTATATTCATATTTCTATTAAGTATTAGATTTGTGTGCTTTGTTATGCAAAATTCGCTAAAAATTACGAAAACATTCCTCAAATTTCAAAGTTACTTCCATTTTTTGTAGCGTGCGTCACAAAACTTTGTGATTACACATAAATCCCAACTTATCATATGTAAATCAAAACTCACCTGAAGACAATTATAACACAAGTGGAGAGAGCCGCTTACTTACTCAGGCTCAATTAAATGATTTGGTCAGAAACTTGGAGCTCACAAAAGAAAAAGCAGAAGTACTTGCATGTCGTTTACAACAATACAACTTTTTGGAGTCAAATGTAAAAGTAACATACTACAGAAACCGAGGTGTTATTCAACCGAAGATCAGATATGATTCTGCAGGGACATTCCCAGTTTGTTCGAGGAGCTTGGAGAGCCTTACAATGCAATTGAATGGCGACTATTTGTTGATAGTAGTAAAGAAAGTTTCAAAGCAGTTCTTTTACATAACAAAAACTAGAAACCATCTATACCCATCGCACATGTTGTAAAAACTAAAGAATCGTACGAAACAATGGTTAAATGGTTGAATTGTCTAAAATTTATTAACTATGAAGATCACAATTAGAAAGTTTGTTCCGATTTCAAAGTGGTGGGCATGATATATGAAATATAACGTAGATACACAAAATATTGTTGTTTTAGTTTGCCTCTGGGACAGTCGAGCTCGTGATTTTCATTATAAGAGAAAACATTGGCCTGAAAGATTAGCCATTACAGTGGTCAAGACAACATAAAGTATGTGCCTCTTATTAGGAAAGAAAACATTATTCTTCCACCATTACATAAAAATCTTGGACTCTTTAAAAACTTCGTCAAAGCATTGAATAAGGAAGGCCAAGCTTTCGCCTATTTGAGTAAAATTTTTAAAAGTATTTCTTTAGCAAAAATCAAGGAAAGAATTGTTAATGGTCCACAAATAAAAAACAACTTATAAAAGATACAAAATTCGAGAAATAATTATCCCCACATGAGACTGCGGCTTGGAAGTCTTTTAAATTGGTGGTTTCTGATTTCCTGGGAAACAATAAAAACTTGGAGTACAAGACTATTTTTGAAGATTTGATTAAGAATTATGAAAAATGGATATATAATACTTTTTTCTAATTTAACAAATTATATTTCCTAATTTAACTCTTTTACTTTTTCAACAGGTGTTGATTTGTAACTTAAGATTCATTTGTTACATTCTCACTCGAGCCTTTTCCAAGATAATCTCAGTGATGTAAGTGATGAGCACGGAGAGAGGTTCCACCAAGGAATGAAATCCATCGAGAGGCGATATCAGGTATATTGGGATGAGAGAATGATGGGAGATTACATTTGGTTTGTATTAAGAGAAGCGGACCCCAACGAAAACAAACGTAAAATAAGGTACAACAACTATTTTTAATACTAAAATACAAATAAATTTAAAGAAAATCAATTAACAATTTTAATAAAAAAAAGTTAATTTAATTTTTTAATACTGTTAGTCTTAACTATACAATATTATTGGGCATGCTTTCATAATAAAATAAAACAAAAAAAAAGGAGAAAATCTCAAATTAGGTACTTTTACATAAATGGTCATAGCTTTGGTATTTACCCACAGATGTTCTTTGATAATTACTTATTTTTTATATAGAAGTACTACATTTAAGAAAAAAATTATTTTCTATTTTTCCTTTCAAGATTAATACCATTTTTATTTTTTTTTTTTAATTTTCAGATTTCAGTTTTTGACGGAAAAAGAGATTTTTCTGTAAAATTTTGTCCCATAGGTCAAAAACTACTGAACCAATTTAAAATTAGTGCTTTAGAAAATTGTTGACCATGAAATGAAAATTCTTTTGCAATTTGACTGACAAAATATCTTGGTTCTAGTTTGAGATATAGTCAAAATAGTAAAGTTACTAAAAAATTAAAATATAAAAACAAAAAATTAAAAAATTTTCAAAAACTACTCCAGAAACAAAATTTTTAAATCGGATTTTCGGACTCCGGAGACCCAAATCAATACCAAAAAAAAAAAAATAGTCACACGCTTGTCGCACAAAATTTTTTTAAATTTGTTAACTAGTGTAATCAAGAGTGGTTAGATATATTCAATAATTTATTTTTACGTTATTATAATGTATTATAAATAAGTATTTTATTTTTAAGTTAAGTTTTTATTCGCCTACAATCATGCATGTTGTTCTATTTTAATAAAGTAAAAAACAATGTAAGTGGCACCACTAAAAAAGAAAAAAAAATAAGTAAAGTATACTTGTTCTTAAGAAAAAGCTTTTTTTTAAATTACTTAAGTATTTTTTAATCATGTTTGAAAAACTATTATCCCTCACAATATGTTTTTAAACATAATTGTAAAAATTTTGATATTTTCTCAATCTTGTAAATTTTGTATATTATTTGATCTATCTGTTTTAATTATATATTTCTAATTTTAATGTTACTAACGAATAGTAAACACTAATTTATTTTATTAAATGGAAAACATTGTAAGGATCAGCGCGAACGACCAGGTTATCTTCAGCCTCCTTCTGAACCACCCAACACAAATAACTCATTGTTTTGAACAGGCATTTATATCACACACTCTAACGAAAATGACTATGTGAAATTACATTTTTCATTAGTGAATGATTACCCATATATATCCCTTGGCAACCATCTTCGATTTTCGAAGCACAAATTGACAGGGTTGCCATTCCAATTGTTAATGTTTCCATTTCTGGGAACGAATTGGGAATCTGGCATACTAATATTTTTTATTTCACACCAAATTTAAGTGTTGTTTATTATATTAGATTATAAATTACAAGAGTTTAGAAATTGTTGTTTGCAATAAGTCTTTTATGTAAGTATGATTTTACAATGCTGTTGAGAAAATGAAAAATATGACAAGCAAGTTTAATATCAATTTATAGTGAATAATAGTTATATATATATATATATATATACATAAATAAACGCTAAAAGGAGAAGTAGCGAAGAAATATTAACGAACATGAGAATTGAAACAAAATTATAATATAAAGGTTGAAAAAATATTTTGAAGGAGAATAGTTTATCAAACTGTTATAATTTTTGCTAATAGTAATCTTTTTACAAGTATGTTAAAAAAATATTAAGAAGAAGGATAGTTTCTCAAACAAGAATGAGAAACTCTTAGAATTTTAACAATTAGTAGGCTTTTTATATACTATGTATAAAAACATATTGTGAAGGATAATAGTTTCTTAATATGATTAAAAAAGACTTTAGTAATTTTGTTAGAAAAATGTTTATTCTAAAGGACTATTATACTTTACTTACAAACCATTACACAATTTGCTTTAAAACACATACACGTTTCTAGCTTCGCTTTCATTCTGACATCTTTCGATCGAGCACATAAGAAAACACTAGCAGTGATTTACAGCGGTGATTTATAGCGCATCGTTTGTAGCAGGCACTCTGACATTTGCCTTATGGTCAAGATTAAATACCAACTTTGCTACTTTAATTAGGAGTAAATATTGTATTAAAATAACTCTGGATGTGGTTAAAATAAGTTTTCTATTAGATAAGAAAGCATTTATGATATCTCTTTTTCAACACTCTATAAAATATTATATGTGAAGCTTATTCTATAATTATGTTAAAAAGCTTATAAAAATATTATTTTCGTAAGCTTATTTTACAATTGCAAGGATAAGCTCATAGTAATCCTGTACATATAATATTTTCACGAGGGTTTCGTTTTGATTATTCTACAATTGTTAAGATAGCCTTTTTTAATATATTCTTAAATATTTTTCAAGCTTAAGGCTTGTGATGGTAAGCTTATAATAATATTTTTCTGATGACATTTTTTGTGTTGGGTATGACTATCTTTTGCATATATTAATGAGGTCACATATACATAATTCATATTTAAACATATATGAACATTTTTCACCGGGTTAGAAATTTTAATAAGCTTAAAGGCAAAAATTTAATATTCTTCTATGGTATATGAATGCTTCATGGTTTATATTATGAAAAAATATGCCTTATGGCAAAAGTTCTTATGAAAATATATTGGATGTTCTACTAATTTACATTAGGGTGATACTTGATTGAAACTTTATTTGTCTTAACATCCATAGAAATCATAATCTCTTTACTAACTTATTTGGCCAAAACAAATTGCAATAAGCCTGCTAAAAGATAAGGTTTGTTCTGAAAAACTAATTCACATAAATCTTTAAATTTCTTATTTTTTCTCTGAAAACAATCATAAATGAATAAACCAATGGCAGCGTTTTACCGTCAAAATAAGTGTGTAATTTACAGATTAACAGCAATTAACATCATTTTGTGTTCAAAATAAGTAGATTTACTATTTAAAAAAAAAAATGTTAATTTTACCAAAAGATTTATACATTTACATACCGGGTCTAGCAATTAAAATTCAAACTCTTAATCTTTGTATATACTAAAAAGGCAAATAGTTTTTCAAAATTAAAATTGTATTTATTGCTAAATCAGATATCTATTAAAAAATGTAAAAATTTCATTTAACGGCTCTTCACGATTTTTAAGAAGTTTTTGCCCTTTAAAACCATATTTTAAAATTGGCAACAATGACTGCTCGATTTAAAATTTTTTCGATTCTTAACAGAAAATGGTGCATTATTTTCGGCATATTTCAGGATCAGAAAATTTTTGATCCGAATTGTTAACTTTACATAAAAAACTTTTATCGTTCAACAAATTTTCTCATTCAATAAAATGTCCTCAACCACTTTTATAATTTTTTCTACATATGAAATTTTTTTTTCACAAAAGGGCTAGAAACATGTAAAAAATAATGCAAAGCACACTGATTTTTATATATATTCAAATCTTTCGTGTAGCAAATACCTCAAAATATCACATGATTTTGTAATATAAAATAAACTTCTCACATATGTAATATTTACATATGTATTACTGTATGTATTCTTTGTTGGCTGAGTGGCAGCCGTCGGTCGATATATAATTTTCTTTTTTAATATTCTCGCATATACATTTAGTTTATTTATTGGTTCACATATTGGATGTTATTCCTTGTTGCTAATGATAATGCTGCTTTTGCCGCTCCTATTGAAAATATGCAAAACCATATACAGTATGTACATTTTGATATAGCACTGCCAATGTTTTTAAATATAAAAGTTCATCTAATATTTTGTCAGATGTTTTCAATTCTGTCCTTATGCTATTAAAGTTTATAAGAAATGTATGTTAAAGAACAGACCTGGGCGTTCTCAATTACATTTGGCAATTATTCCCCTGTGTAATTTGTTCATACTATTAGTTCTATCAGACTTACAATCACATTTTTTAATAACAGACACGGGGAAATAATGAATATTTTTGTGTTCTTAACCTTTGTGTCTACAGCCAAAAAATTATACATACCCGGATATACCCCATACATTTTGTATGATTGTTTTAACTTCTATGGGAATATTTTAAGGGTATCGAGAATCGAGTGTATGTCTAATTTATGGATACCCGATAATTAAAGTAACTACTCAATATTTTTTATCAAGTAGTATCCGAAAGTACTGAAACTAACGGAATTTATATCGACGCATGTTTGTACAAATTAATCATTTTGTCCTGTTTGCATGATTTTCAAAACAATTTTATGTTCAACGCATTCGCTTATTTATTGACAGTTCACAAATTATGCGGAATTGTTCATCGCGTTCACCCAGTAACACCAGTTGTTGAAAACCTTCCAGCACGTGCTCGACAAGAATGTGATAATTATGTAAATTAAAGCAGAAGGGAAATTGTTACTTATGTCCCACAAAAAGATCAACACGGAATGCCTGCAAAGAATGCCAAAGCCAGTTAGTGCTCAACATTCAGTAGATTATACTCAATATGATGATACGCAACCTAAAGTACTTAAAAAAAAAACGGAGATTCTTGCCAACTGAATAGTTTGGTTGCGACAGCTGAATTATTTGGTTGTCGCAACTAAATTTATTTCTCATCCAATTGAAATATATTTAATCAACCAAAGTTCTATTGTACTAACCGAATTTCGGTCGCCACAACCAAATATGATGGTGGCTCCAAACAAACCCTTAGGTTGGCAAAAAATTCAGTCGTCACAATGATGTTAAAAAATAAAAAATATGATTTATAATAAAACAATTTTTTTTTCATTTCAAATTAACATTTTACATAAATTTGCTCATTATGGTTTTCCAAAAAAAATTGTGAGATATTGACCATTCCCGCCCCTAAAAATGTTCATTTGGTTTTAAAACCACGTCTTGCAAAAAATATGATAATCGGACATCGGGACGTGGTGCCGCATGTGTCATGTCCACCCCGTAAAGGGTTAAATGCTTGTAAGCAAGTAAAGAAAAAGAAGAAGAGAAAAAAAGGACAAAAGTGTAGGGAATATGCAACGATGAACTGCAGATAATCTAGAGTGACAGACAGGTATTGTCAGATTCTATTTAGAATTTTGAAGGAAAAACTCCTTCCTTTTCCTTTGGATCTTCACATCAGGCAGGTGGTGCAGCGATTTTTATGCCGTTTTTTTGTTAGAAAAAAAGGTAACAAGAGGAAATGAAATAACCTTTTAAAAATTTATTAAATAATATTTTTTAAAAAAATTTACAAAAAATAATAAATTTGTTAAAAAAAAGGAAAATTGTAACAAAAAAGTTTAATCAGGAATCTAACATCCCACCACTGCCTGACGCAGCGTTCAGCAACAAGCCACCATCGCTAAGCAGCAACAGCAGGAGCAACAGCAACAGCAGCAGCAACAATACCAGGTATTTCCATAGGGGTTAGGACAAATAGGACTTCTTTTTTTGTGACCCGGAAATAGACGAACGTGACCCCCCTCTGAAAAGAGATAGGAATATATATATTTCCCTTAGTAGGGAAGAAAAATTAAGGAAAACAGTAGGGGTTTCTTGTTTCTTTTACTAGTCCCTGTAGGCTGAGCTCATTCCTATTAGGAATTAGGTGTACCGGCTCAGTAGTCCGAAACAACCTCAATTGTTTCCCCGGAAATCCTCCCGAAAGGGAGAATAAATATATTTTAGGAGTGATTTTTTTATTGGAAGAATACTTACTTGTAGGACTGAAAACGGACGGACAAACCTCTGAGGAACCTGCAAGGAGAAGAAGTCCACTGGGGCAGCAACACCCATAGCCATTTTGAAGTTTTTTTATTTTTTCTCAACATGTCAAATTATTCCCAAGTCATATTGATTTAGTTATTCGATATCTTTTTTTTATTCCATTTTTATATTTTCTTTTAATTCAATTTTATACTTTTTTTTATAATTCAATTTTATATGGTATAAAACAAATTTTATATTTTATATTTTTATAATTTAAATTTGGCTAATTTTTTAATAGTTCAAATTTTATATTTTATTTTTTTTAATTTAAATTTGTTTATTTTTTTTTATAATTCAAATTTTATATTGTTAATAATTCAAATTTTATATGTTATATTGTTAATAATTCAAATTTTATATTTCATATATTTTTTTTGATAATAAGTTGCACAACGGGAATTAAATTTTGTGAATAAAGTAAGGATCCGCATAAAAAAAAATGAGTGGGTAAATATCTTCCATGAAGTGGTAGTAGGGTAACAAAGGTAAGTGGAGGCAACTTTGGGATGACCGAAACAAGAGGTCATCATGGAGAGGTTCCCAGGGATCTCGTGAGGGAGGGCCGCCTAGGCTGGCAGAACACCAGCCAACCATTTTGTTTTCGAGCGGACATGAGACCAGTGTGAGTGAGTATATTGGTGCAATTCCGTGTGATTTCATAATTTCCCTTTTTATTTTTTTTTACCTTTGATTTATTTAGAACGCCCCATCTCCGTTCTGCAAGACTGGCATGGTTTTTTTTTCTTTTTGTTGCTGCCAAATCGTGCCCGAGGTTGACAAAGTACCACCCCCAAAACCAGCGAGCTCTAGCCGAGCTTAAACGCGGGCATGCCAGCAAAAATCAACCATCTGGCCTTTCCGTTTACACTGGGGCGGCGACTATAGAATGGCGCCCATACGTGGGTCCCGAAGTGGTGTCATTTTCAATGGCCGTATAATTTATTTCTTTTGAAAGGTTTAAATTGTCCAAAGTCTATGTAAGTCCCGCCTGAGTATAATCAAGAGTCCTCGGCGAGTTGCGACATTAGACACTGGCAATTGAAACTATTCAAAGGAAACAGAGTATCCGATTACCGTTTTTTTTTTTAATTTTTAGGATACCTTCCACAATCCGGACAAGACCTTATGGCTAACGCTAAACGTAAGTCCCGTTCAAGCAAATATTAAAGTTTTGGACGCGTAGCGTCGTTTAGGTGTATGTCACATGGCTGCAAGGATTGGCAAAGATTAACTTTTTGTGTTGTAGCTTCAGAGATATATATGTATATATAGATATATATATATATATATATATATATATATTGATATATACATATATATATATATTTGTTTATACATGTATAGTTACCTCAGAATATACGAAGTCACTTGAAAACGGTCCACTAAATTTTCATTTAAATCAAAATAGTATTTTTACAGCAAGATTTAATTTTTTCGATGGTAGTAGATATACATATAAAATTCTAAATTAGTTAAATGTTTTAGTTTGGAGTTAACTTGGTGGATATAAAACCAGTAAAAAGTATTAGTTTTCATATAACGAATATTTCGATTTACCGCTAACAAGCTAATTTTAATTTTAAGACCAGTCAACTGACTACCATCAAAAGAAAATATAGATATATATAGTTTTATAAAATATTTAAATGAAAATATTAGTGGATGCAGGAAATCCGTAATTTGACTTTTTTGAAATCAAGTTTTTTTTTAGGTTCATATTTATTTAGTTTTTCTCTCCTTTTTTTCAAAAAATAAAATTACGGATAACATTTTAAATGGGCTATTGTGAAGCACAGAGTGTAACATAAAATAGCCCGGAACCAGTTTTCCAAGGCGAGCATACCTTGAGGTTACGCGGTCACAGAACCAAGGCCTCAGTTGTAGCACTACTTGACCTAGACACAGCTTTGTTAGACTGGATATAATATTACACTAATTATAGCACATTTTTATTGCACCAATATACCCACGTAAACCCTGTAAGAGAAAAATTTTTTATTAGTGGAGGTCGAAAACAAATATTTGGGGTATTTGAAGTTATTTCATATACTCATTTTTACTTCACGCACTTTCGGTTACCTGAAAACACTACCACCTATGATACTTATGAATTTTTTATATATCCTTTGTTTTTGGTAAATTCTTGTATATCGCTAATATTTTTTCTTTTTTTCACATTATTATTCGCATTTTTTGTTTTTTTTTTCACTTTATCATTCGCATCTTTTGATTTTTTTAGTTTTCGCATTTTTCAAATTTTACGTATGGCCAGAAATTAGAATTTATTTTTTTTAATAGCAGAAAATTTTGCATTTTTGGGCTGAAGTTCAGTTTAGTGAATCCGTTTTTTTTGAAAATCAGAATTCAGTTTAAGCACTTTTTCTTTATAACGCAAAGTTGAATATTTATCAAACAACTTTTAATTTTTTTTGGAAAGCTTCGGCGAGGAATGGTTTGGACCCGTTCCCAGAGGTTAAAACATATAGCTGAGGGTTCAAATATAGGAAATTTTGTAGAGATGAATGACGAATCTCACAACACCACACCAGCCAATAATTCGAGGTTGTCACAGACATTACCACCGGCAACCTCAAGGGCAACATATACGCCAACTACTACAACGGTATCATTAACAGCACCTTTAACGACCACGACCACATCCACCATCGCGGTTTCAAAAGCTCCGTCGGTGCAAGAATTTATGGCCAAGGCTCACAATAGTCCGTCGGTTGCGCAAGAATCAAGTTTGTCAAATTCCAGCTGTATTATAGCCCAAAACGTGAGAATCAGGCATCAACAACTGCAGCAGCAGATACAACAGCAACAGCAGGTACATCAGCAGCAGGTAGAGCTCTTACTGTCAAATAGTGCGAAAATGAGAGAAATTATCGATTTAGGCCGAGGGGAGTTTGTGAGGCCATTACAAGAGATGCATCAGGCGATACAGGCGAAAATCCACACAGTAACCGGTAATGGGCTGATGCGGGTTCAATTGCTCAGCCACGAGCACCACCACCCTCTGCTGCATCGCAGGCATGGATGGCTCCAATTTCGCAGCAAAATCAGTATAACTTGCCTCTGTCGCAACCACCCGTTGTAACCACAGCAGCACAACAAGAGCAACCAACTGTTTCAGTGGCGCTGCAGCCACAAAGTGTTGGGGCGACAACGCAGCAAGCAAGGCTTACGGCTGCTCAGTCGCAGCAAGTGCCAAATTACCCACAGCAGCAGGTTTTGAATCATCAGCGACCACCGGACGCAAGTCAACAACAGCCGGTTTATCCACCTGATGCGCCGATGCAGCAAACTCCGCAAGAATCTCAACAAAAGCAACAACCAATCTTCTTGCCACAATTCGGAGTTCCTCCGCAATATTTTTGGCCACTGCCGCCATCGGCGTATGGGGTGTCAGCGGCTAATATGCCGCAACAACAGGGCAGCTATAATTGCGCTATGCCAGCGTGGCGCTGCCCATGGATAAGGGCAGCGCCAGGTAAACTGGATGTGTCAAAGTGGAACGTTCGATTTGACGGTTCCGATAAAATAGATGCCGAAGATTTTGTTTTTCACGTAAACACGCTCCGGCGTGATTACAACTGCACAGATGATGACATACTGCACAATTTTCACCATCTCCTTACTGATCAAGCACACGACTGGTATTGGAATCACCGCAAGTTGGTGCACATCGAAAAATGGAGCGATTTGCAAACAGCATTTTTGACTCGGTATCGACGTTACGGAGAGTGAATTCCAAAAACAAAAGAAAATAATGGATCGCCGTCAGTAGCCGTATGAAACTTTTGAAACGTTGTTATCAAATTAAGAAATCGTTTGTCGAATCCATATTCAGAGCTGGATTTAGTGGAAATCATGAAGAGCAATTTAAAGCCAGCCTTAGCTCAATTAATTTGTCCAATTAAAATAACTGGATTAGCTCATTTTTGCGAAGAAGTTAAGAGAGCCGAGATTTTGTTGGTAAATCAGAGGCAAGCATATCAACAACGCACAAATGTGCCTCAACGCATTCATGAAATTACGTGTGAAGAGGAAATGCCGATTCCCAATTTAGACGTAGAAGCCATAAACGCCAACAGCCGTTATACGTACTGGAATTGCCGCCAAGTTGGTCATAGCTTTGTGGATTGTTCGGTGGTGCCCCGCAGAATATTCTGCTATAGGTGTAGTAGGGATAATGTCATTACACCCGAATGCCCGAAATGTCAAGGAAACCAGAACAGAAACCCGTCTCAAACTGAGGAGACGCGTTTAAACCAGTCGTAGACCCAGTTGTCGAGAATTTTAATCATGATTCTGCAGAAAGACAAATAAAAGTATTAGAAAACGTGCATAGCTTAAGAAATAAAGTAGAGATACAACCAAAATTAATGGTGTTAAAATCATTACATATTAGAATTAAGGAATACAAGGAAGCTAGGAAAAGGATTTTTGGAGAGGTTTCAATTAGAATAAAAATGGCAAGAGAGAGTTATAAAAAACGTAAGCGCATTAGGCAGGAAATTTCCTCGGCTAAGTTATATGAGGGTGAGGATACACGGTTTTATACGCGTTTAAGTATTAATGATCAGGAAATTGAAGGTTTGTTGGATAGTGGCGCGACTATCACTATTCCGGGTAAAAATTGCTTTGATTTTTTCGAAAAAGCTCAGCTCCAAGTCCATCCATATGGCTCGATGATTGGAACAGCCGACGGAACGTTGCATAGAATAGTAGGTCGGGTGAGAGCAAATATAAAATTTAACAAACTGGAAAATTGTATCAAGTTTTATCTTATCCCAACGTTGAAAGCACAGCTTTATCTAGGGGCTGATTTTGTCAAAGTTTTTATGCTATTGGCCAGTGTAGACAGTTTGACTACCAATGGAGTTAGTCTGTGCGAGGAAACGAAACCAGGAACGCTCGAGGTAAAAACGCATTTACTCCCGCCGCACCAAAGACAACGGTTGGACGAAGCTATCGCAAGGTTCCCGTTTTATAGCAAAAAGGGCCTTGGTAAAACGCTGCTAGAAACGCACACCCGAGATGCAACTCCAGTGAAAGACAGACATTATCCGATCTCCACGGCGGTGCATAAATTGATGTATACCGAGCTAGATAGAATTCTTAAACTAGGTGTCATTGAGCCTAGCGAAAGTCCCTGGAGCGCGCAAGCTCAACGCACTTACGGTCAAAGACGCCTATCCGCTTCCGCATATCGAGGGTCTGCTCAGTCGTTTAGGAGATACGTACTTCATTTCAAGCGTAGATCTCAAAGACGCTTTCTGGTAGATACCCCTTGATCAGTCTAGCAGAGAAAAAACTGCATTCACGGTACCAGGAAGACCACTGTACCATTTTACGGTCATGCCTTTTGGATTGTGTAATGCAGCCCAAAGGTTATGCCGTTTAATGGACAGAGTGATTGCCGCGGCACTTATCGATAGAGCTTTTGTCTATCTAGACGATCTATTGGTGGTATCTCCAGATTTTAATTCACATTTAGAGTTGCTAAACCGGGTATCGGATTGCCTAGAGAGAGCGGGTTTGACCATTAATGTGGCCAAATCGAAGTTTTGCTTTACCTTTGTTTTGCGTTACCTTGGTTATATTGTAGGCGGTGGGGAATTAAAGCCTGACCCAGAAAAGATAGAGAGCATTTTAAGATACTCATATCCTAAAACAGCAAAGCAGGTTAGAAGTTTAATGGGCGCAACTGGTTTGTATAGGAGGTTTATCCCCGACTATGCAACCATTGCAGCACCAATTTTCGATACCCTAAAGAAAGCAAAAACTTTCACGTTTTCAGATGAAGCTAAAATAGCTTTTGACCGTTTAAAGGCCGCGTTGACCACTAGTCCCATAATAAGGCACCCTGATTTTTCAAAGCATTTTTATGTGCAGTGCGATGCTTCAGATGTTGGCATAGGCGCAGTTCTATTTCAAAGGAATGACTCCGAAGGGGAGCACCCCATAGCGTATTTTTCCCAAAATTATCTTCTGCCCAAAGAAATTACTCGGTCACGGAGAGGGAATGTTTGGCCGTGGTTATGGCAATAAAGAAATTTAGACCATATATTGAATTGCTACCTTTTACTATCATCACAGATCATAGTAGTTTAAAGTGGCTGATGTCTCACAAGGACCTCAGTGGTCGCTTAGCCAGGTGGAGTTTACACCTACAGTCGTTTGGATTTTCGGTAGAGCATAGACAGGGGAAACAAAATGTAGTACCTGACACGCTATCTAGATACGATATGGAAGAAATTTCCACCGAGGTAAATAATTTTATTGATCTAGAGTCTGAATCCTTTAATTCCGAAGAGTATCGCGATCTGATATCGAAGGTAGAAAAAAATTCGTCACAATTTCCTGATATAAAAATCGTTGACAATTATTTATACAATAGAATGTTACCATACGATGGTGTTTCTATAAACGAGGATTTTTGTTGGAAGCTGTGAGTTCCTTTGGAACTAACTGAGGATATAATTCGGAAGGCCCATGAACCACCGCAAGCGGCTAATGGAGGCTTTCATAAAACCCTTCGCCGAGTTAGGGAATATTTTTATTGGCCTAATCAGATTTCGCATGTCCGCAGCTTTGTACAAATTGTCAGTTTTTTAAGGAGACAAAACCTGCGAATATTACTCTTCGACCACCCATGGGCACGGAAAGCATCGTAGAAATACCTTTTCAACGCCTGTTTATTGATTTTCTAGGACCTTATCCTCGTTCAAAATCAGGAAATAGTTTTATTTTTATAGTATTAGATCACCTAACAAAATTTGTACTTTTAAAGGCTATGGCAAAAGCCAACGCAAAAAACGTTTTGAAATTTTTAATTTGTGAGGTTTTTCATAAATTCGGTACACCGGAAGTTATTATGTCGGACAATGGAAAGCAATTTGTCAGTAGACAATTTGCAGATGCCGTTAAAGCATTTGGAATTCACCATGTTATAACAGCAACCCATTCACCGCAGGCTAACGCCTCGGAAAGGGTGAACCAGTCCATATAGGCTTCCATTCGATCCTACCTCGGAAAGTATCACTGCGATTGGGACAAATATTTATCGGAAATTGAATGTTCCCTAAGATCGTCGTTGCATAATTCTATTGGAGTTACACCATATTTCGCGTTGTTCGGCATGAACATGATATGCCATGGCGGTGTATATAAAATAGCCCGAAAACTACAATTGTTGAGCGATCTAGAAAATAACCTTATACCTAAATCTGTTCAAATGAACCTTATAAGGGAAAAGATTCGTAAAAACTTGCATAAAGCTTATTTTAAAAATGAAAAAACATACAATGTCAGAAGTCGTGATGAGAAATTTATTCCAGGTCAGGAAGTTTACCGCCGAAATTTTCAACAAAATTTAAAATGTAGAATTGTACGTCCGGTAGGTAATAGCTTATACGAGGTGGAAGACTTAAAAGGAAAGTCTTTAGGAGTGCTTCATGCCAAAGTCCTAAAGCAGTAACTCTTCAATTTTTTACGTATTTTTTATATTTTATTTTTTTCTTTTTTGCACATTTTTAATGCTCGTTCCTTTTTTTGTATGAGAAATTTTTAAGGGTAAATTTTTCCTAAACACCGAATGGGGAGTAAACAAATTTCTTTTATTTTAGGGCGGTAAAGAAAAAAAAATTTTATTTGCAGAAGTTTCATTAAATATAAATACAATAAGGGATACTCTAATCTAATTCGTAAATAAGCCTTAAATTATATTAGTTCTATTAAAAAAAAAAAAGCAAAAAAAAACTGGTAACCTAGCGTCTTGGTGAAGGGGAGACCCAAATCCGATTTCTTATTGGACACAATCCTTTGTTTTGGTCAGATAAAAAGCTAACGTTTCTAAGCAGGTTACATGTATAACCGTCACGGCACCATTAGTGCAATTCCGTATAAATCTGCGTTACCAAAGATTAACACCCTGGGGAACTATGCCATTAAGGGCTAGGAGTCGTTATCACTTAGTACAATGAGCATATCTGAGTCCGTATTTACAGCAATCTGAACCAAATTTAAAGGATAAAACATTAAATATGTGCTCAAAGTACATATAGGATGTGCTCACTTATAAAGTTTGTGTCACCGTTGACAATTGAGTTCAACCCGAATTGGATCAACCTATTGATTAAGAACGAAGGTTCAGTTTGGAAGAGACGAAAAATATATATATCGTGCTAGGTAAAAGGGCCATGCATATCAATTTTTCCTTTAAACCTAGCACTAATCTTATAAAATACTTATATTATTATTAATACTCTACTTTTTAACTTAATCTAGCACTTACGGGAGTCTTAAAATAATGAAAATCGTGTTGTGGAGGTGTAGATAAACGTCTCGTATTTTTTATTTGCTCCTTCATCCTTTACCAAAACCTGTAGAAATAGTACAAATCGAATTAATTTTGAAGAATATAATAAATTGAATTAGTATTATTAAGAAATATGAATTCTTTTTTGGAAATACGTCTACCTAGGTGGTTAATTTTATTTAATATATATATTTTAGATCATGGAGCTCACTGTTATAAATACTATTAGTTTTAGTCGTCAGAAGCAGGATACTGTGGCCTTACATTAATTCTCTAAATTATATGAATTAAAATGGAAGTAAAAATGGGAACTAATATAGGGCGCAGGGATTATGCCTGTAGGAATTTTATTTAAACTTCTTTTGTTATTTTTTTTTATTGAGGAATTGAATAAGTCAAAGAGATCATTTATCTGGGAGTAATGGAAAATAAAGACAAAACAAAGCCTAGAATTCGAATTCAACATATGCCACCATATTTTGAACGAAAACGAAAAAAAAATTTCTTTTCTTGTAAATACAATAGGCCAAAATTATCGGACCCGTGCAAGGAAAACTTGGTTGTGTTGTGAATACTGAGAGCAGTTCTCTCTTTTGTTTTGATTTGCATCCATCATGGTAAAGCACCAAATAAATTATGGGATATATTTTATAATTTTTGTATTGGAATATGTTGCATGTACCAGATGCAGGAATAATGTTTTTCAGTAATGTTGGTATTAGTGTTTCCCATTTGGTTAATCGATTAACCAATTCCTCGATTAATCGGCTCTATTGTGGTTAATGCCAAGGAAAATGGGAATTATTTAAAACCAAATTAGTCGTCTCGAAAGAAGAAAACCGGTCAAAATAGCACGATTAACCGTTTTTACCTTTGCTATGTTTTTTATTGTTATTGTTATTTTTTTTTTTTTTGAACAGAAAAAAAGCTACTCGTAGGCTTTTGTTTATGAAAGAAATACCTTTGTTAGCATCAAACGGATAATCGATTGATCAGTTTCTATAATCCTTCAAAAAAAACAACAATGTCTTAGAGATTGGCCGCAGGGGAGCAATTCCGAATAAAGTTGCCTTGCGAAGTGAAAAACAATTTATCATTGTCACTTCACAGTTATTTTTCACTTCATGTTTTCATTTTGAGCGATTCCCATTACCGTTATGAAAAAAAACATGTTCGGATCACTCAATTTTATTGCATTCCACTCGTTCCATGAGTTTTAAAGGAAATTTTATTGATAAGCTTCAATTAATTCTCATTTCCGTGTTTCTTTCAAAAATAAACATTCAATATAAAGAAATATCTTTATATACGTTTATGCTTCCGGAAGAGAGATACGAGGAAGTCTTTTCGTTTTGGCAAACATGGAGTTTTCGAATGGGATTGCAGCGCTTCTTTGTTGTTATAATAAAAATGTAATTATTGTTTTTATAATTTTTTAGTTCGTTTGAAAATTAAAAAGTTTGTAATTAAATTGCAAAATTTATGTTGGAAAAAAAAACATTTTTAAAAATAAGCAATTTAGAAAAAAAGTCGTTACCAATGTTTGTAAAATAATGCAACACTCACATTCCTTTTTTCATGAACCTTTGTTCGGTAAAGAAAAAGAAATCATATAATGAAATTTTGACAGATAGTTTTCGCAAAATTTAAATCAATAATCGTATTCTTAGCGAAGTACATTCGAAATCGGTACCTAGGGCCGAATATATGTATACACTCACAATATGTTTTTAGTTACGACTGTAATATATTTAAAGATTCATACGTAGTTGGTTTTAAACTGAAGAATCAATTGAAATTCCTAGAAACATATTTTTTTTAACTCTTTGAATCAGTCATTAAAAAAAAAAACTTTAAAAAAATATTTTACAGACATCCGTCAGGAGGTGATATCTTCTGTTTAAGGTGAAATCTTAGCCCTCCTGTTTCTAACGAAATAACAATACAGGCAATTCCTTTTTGTGTTATTTTTCCTCTCCAAAATAGCTTGTTTATATTCAAACTATTTCAATAAAATTACATAAAATTATTTAAATATTGATATACAGAGAAAATAGAAGTAAAATACTTCAGGGTGTGTGTTGTTTGGTAAAACTACATGCAAATAAATTATTTTTGTGCTTCAGTTCGAAAGACAAACCACAGAAATCCTTTGTTTGACGTTTTGTCAGTTAAAAATAGATGGTTATTTCAAACAACTTTCGATTGCTTTAACAATGTTTTCGAGTATGAATGTCGATACGAAACAATGGTTTCGTTCATTGACCCAATAATTCGTACAAATTTTTATTGGATGTCGTTTGTTTAGAAGAATACTCAGTAAACATGAAGAAAAAGGAAAGAATAAAGTGGCAGTTGGATGTAGAGAGTTCTTCTCCTTTCTGCAAATGTTTACTGGACAAATAATTGCCAGCAAGAATTTACCAGCAGAAGAAAAAAAGCCTATGATGAGAAAAGGGAAAAATGTGTTTAAATTTTTGTAAATACAAAAAGAAAAGATTTACAACTTCGTTGTTTTATGCAAAGGCCGAACAACACATATTGTTAAATTAGTAGTCCTTATTTTGTTTGATGTGTTTGATTGTGTTTTAGGTCACAAACTGCAGATTTTTTTTTTGAGACTGCAGCTTATTTTTTTTTTTTTAATTTAATTTTCCAACTAAAATTCGGTTAACACAGTTTACTTTAGAGTACCCAAAATATTCAGCGATCACATTTGAAAAAAAGTGGTGCTAACCGAATTATTGGTTGTCGCAACCAAAATGCATTTTTCATTTCGGATGGCACTTTATTTTTTCGCGTGCAGAATATATGTATGTATATATATATACATACATAGGTATATATATAAATCGCCAGTGGGTCAAACCAATGGGCAAAGATTTTGGACTCACCATCTTGAATTACCGCCCTGATGCAGGTTGAATTACCGGCCTGATGCAGGTCTCTTCGTATCGCCATCCATCCAAGCGCCATTGTGGAAAACCGGTAGAATATCTATTAAAAAAAATGGCTTTAGGTTAGGAAAAAACACTAACCTTAAAGAAAAATGGGTTTAAACACAGAAAGCTGCCACCTTCATTACCACCGCCGGAACAAAATACCGTCATGTACCTTTGTTTTATTCTTTTATTTTATAAGTTCCTGTGGTTTTATGAATGGTTCACACTTTTACTATTCTACTTACCTTTCCGCCGCTACCGGGTAGCACACCTTTTGGGTTTTTTTTTTAATTTAATTTACCTTTTTTATTTTTTATTTTATATTAAAATTTTCTTTTATATTGGCCAGCAACACAGGTCAGGTTGCTGGCGTCACTTTTCGATATAAAAATGACAACCGGAAACAAAAATAATAAATTTGTTTAAAAAAAAAGGAAAATTGTCAAAAAAAAAGTTAAATCAGGAATCTAACATCCCACCACTGCCTGACGCAGCGTTGAGCAACAAGCCACCATCGCTAAGCAGCAACAGCAGGAGCAGCAGCAACAGAAACAGCAACAGCAGCAGCAACAATATCAGGTATTTCCATAGGGGTTAGGACAAATAGGACTTCTTTTTTGTGACCCGGAAATAGACGAACGTGACCCCCCTCTGAAAAGAGATAGGAATATATATATTGCCCTTAGTAGGGAAGAAAAATTAAGGAAAACAGTAGGGGTTTCTTGTTTCTTTTACTAGTCCCTGTAGGGTGAGCTCATTCTATTAGGAATTAGGTGTACCGGCTCAGTAGCCCGAAACAACCTCAATTGTTTCCCCGGAAATCTTCCCGAAAGGGAGAATAAATATATTTTAGAAGTGATTTTTTTATTGGAAGGATACTTACCTGTAGGACTGAAAACGGACGGACAAACCTCTGAGGAACCTGCAAGGAGAAGAAGCATACAGGGGCAGCAACACCCATAACCATTTTGAAGTTTTTTATTTTTTCTCAACATGTCAAATTATTCCCAAGTCATATTGATTTAGTTATTCAATACCTTTTTTTAATACCATTTTTATATTTTCTTTTAATTCAATTTTATACTTTTTTTTATAATTCAATTTGATATGGTATAAAACAAATTTTATATTTTTATAATTTAAATTTGGCTAATTTTTTTTATAGTTCAAATTTTATATTTTATTTTTTTAATTTAAACTTGTTTAATTTCTTTTAGGGAAACCAAGGTAAGTGGATGCAACTTTGGGATCACCGAAACCTGGCAAGAGGTCATCATGGAGAGGTTCCCAGGGATCTCGTGAGGGAGGGCCGCCTAGGTTGGCAGAACACCAGCCAACCATTTTGTTTTCGAGCGAACATGAGACCAGTGTGAGTGAGTATATTGGTGCAATTCCGTGTGATTTCATAATTTCCCTTTTTATTTGTTTGCCTTTGAAAGACCACACCACTTCGGGCCCAACTTTAATAACAAAAGTCAACCATCCGGCTACATCTACCTTTCCGTTTACACCGGGGTGGCGACACATGGGCACTAAAGTTTGAAAAAGGGAAAAATACAACATTTTATTGATTTTCTCAAAAAATTTTATATTTCAAACTTGTTTGAATTAAAATGATTATAGAATTCTGATTTGCAATTAATTATTTTTCCAAAAAGTGAATAAAAATCAAATATGTTCAGCAGTCCTTTAAAGCATGACAAAATAGAGATATACTAAATTGCCACTTTTTAAGGTCAAGGGTCGAATTTTAGGAGATTGTAATTTTTTTTTACATATTAATATAACAGATATTTCTGAAAGGATGTTGATAAAACTAGGTCTTAAAATAATATTCATATTTTTTTTCAGGAAATTTACCCTTTAGTGCTGATGGGGTCTATATGACCCTATGATGAAAATATTCTGATATTTTCTCCTTGAAATAAAAATACTGTTTTTTGCCAAATTTTTCCTCCATTAAAATGTATGTATATAAATATGTTTATAAAATTTTTGTAAACACAGATTAATTTTTAAGCTGATAAAGAAAACTTTTGAACACTAAAATTTGTACATAAAAATTAAAATTTAAATATTATGGATAAATAAACTTTATTGATAATATTAATAATAATAACAGCTGAGTGGCATTTTTATCCTACTGCTCGTGGGGAAAAAGAATTATTGTAAAGAAACTGTTCCAAAGAAACTGATCTACTTTAGTAGCAAAGTGGATCATGAGGAGACTGCGAAAACACTGAAGAGCAGATTCGATGCTGCAGTTACAATCGATGGCATCGCTCAATACCATTCTTTTATACCGATTGGTTATGGAAGACTAAAGTTGAAGAAGTTTTCTGCCACTACTCAGTGTGGTTTTTTTTTCCAATGAAGAGAGAACATAAATTGAGTAATAATTTAAAAGCGAAATCAACAGCCGAACATAGTAACGTCAAGAAAGAATTGAAAAAGAAGTTAAATTAAGATTGATAAAAAACCCCAAAAATTCAGTCGTCACAATGATGTTAAAAAATAAAAATATGATTTATAATAAAACAATTTTTTTTTTCATTTCAAATTAACATTTTACATAAATTTGCTCATTATGATTTTCCAAAAAAAATTGTGAGATGTTAACCATTCCCGCCGAAAAAGGAATTACAAGGGAAAAATACAACATTTTATTGATTTTTTCAAAAAATTTTATATTTCAAACTAGTTTAAATTAAAATGATTAAAGAATTCTGATTTGCAGTTAATTATTTTTCCAAAAAGAGAATAAAAATCAAATATGTTACAGCAGTCCTTTAACGCATGACAAAATAGAGATATACTAAATTGCCACTGTTTAAGGTCAAGGGTCAAATTTTAGGAGATTGTAATATTTTTTTTACATATTAATATAACAGATATTTCTGAAGGGATGTTGATAAAACTAGGTCTTAAAATAATATTCATATTTTATTTCAGGAAATTAACCCTTTAGTGCTGATGAGGTCTATATGACCCTACGATGAAAATATTCTGATATTTTCTCCTTGAAATAAAAATACTGTTTTTTGCCAAATTTTTCCTCCATTAAAATATATATTAATATGTTTATAAAATTTTTGTAAACACAGATTAATTTTTAAGCTGATAAAGAAAACTTTTTAACACTAAAATTTGTACATAAAAAATAAAATTTAAATATTATGGATAAATAAACTTTATTGATAATATTAATAATAATACCAGCTGAGTGGAATTTTTATTCTACTGCTCATGGGGAAAAATAATTATTGTAAATAAATTTTTCCAAAGAAACTGATCCACTTTGGATCATGAGAAGACTGCGAAAACACTGAAGAGCAGATTCGATGCTGCAGTAACAATCGGTGGCATCGCTCACTTAGACTTAAGTTGAAGAAGTTTTCTGCCTCTACTCAGTGTGATTTTTTCCAATGAAAAGTAAACATAAATTGAGTAATAATTTAAAAGCGAAATCAACAGCCGAACATAGTAACGTTAAGAAAGAATTGAAAACAGAAGGAAAATTAAGGTTGATTAAAAAAAACCCACAACCGCTGAAAATTTGGTGCATAGGTTCCCCCTCCGGCGTAGACATCCACCCAAGAGGCTTTTTTGTAAATTCCCAAGGGGAGGGCGAAAAGGGGAATGGTTTCCCCCTCAACGGCCTGCCCAATCCGCTGAACTAGAAAGTTTAAATTTGTTATGCAGGTTTCTTCTAGAGTGTAGATAACAGCTAAGGCGTGAAAAATACAAAGCGGAAGGGCAAAAAAGCGGAAAATTCTCCCCCTTGCCGGCCTGCCAAAACCGCTGGAGCTGGGAAGTTAAAATTTAGTTCATAGTTTTGTCCTCTGAAGTAAATGTTAATGCCAAAATGTGCAAATTTACAAAAGTGAAAATATGCCAATTTGCAAATATGCAAATGTTAAAATATGCAAATTTGCAATAGTAAAAATGTGTAAAATTGAAATTGTGATGGTTTGATTTATTGTTTGATAGATCGGTGGGTTTATGGACTGATGGTAATGTAAATTAAAATTTGCAAATGTGCAGATATGCACATGCGCAAATGGGCAAGGGGGCTAATGTGCAAATATGAAAATGTGTAAATATGTAAATATTTATTTATTTCATTCAACACCGCCCAGCCCAAACCAGGTTCCTCCTCCGCCGTACACATTCACTAAAACGGATGGAAATTTCTTCGGGGAAGAGCAAAATGGGGAAAAGCTCCCCTTTCACGGCTTGCTCAAACCGTTATACCTAGAAAGTTAAAATTTAGTAGAAGGCTCCTTATTCAGTTAAGAAGTAATTTGTGGAAAATTCAACGGGGAGGGACAGAAAAGGGAATAATTCTCACCCTTGACGTCCTGCCAAAACCGCTGGAGCTGGGAAGTTGAAATTTGGTGCATAGGTTTTCTTCTCTGGTGTAGATATTCACCTAGGTCGGATTTTTTAAAATGTCTACGGGGAGGGGCAGAAAGGTGAAAAGTCTCTCCCTTAAAGGGCTGCCCACGTCGATTTAGCTAGAAACTTGAAATTTTAAATACGTGTTAACTGGAGTATGGGATAACACATTCATCAGCTACACTCTAAAAAATATTTGTAAATGTACTACAATAAAATGGGTAAAGTTTTATGTAATATTACGAAAATTCGGTAAATATGAACAAAAAATGCCTAAAAATGGTTTGTACACACTTTCATATACACACAAGAAGTATTTTTAGACATAATGTGCTAAAATTAAACACTTTGTGCCTACAATTAGTATCATTTTGTTGAATTAAATTTTACTCACTAATTTTGTAAATATACAAACTTTGTATGGTAATAAATATTTTGACATTTGAAAATTAAAAAATATAAAAAAAATAAAAAAACCGAAACACGAAAATTAATTATTCAAAAATTTATAAATATAATATTTGTGAATGTTGTGAATTTAAATTCAAGATGACCATCATGACAGCACATACACATTCAAAATATATTAGGTATTATATTTATAATTCATTATTATTAAAACATAAATGAAATAAATTTATTCTTTCAAAAAAAAAAATATATTTTTTTGCAGTTTAATTTAAACCATGCGTTGGTAAATATACGCATTCTTATATAAATTTCGCATATAGAAATGCATTTTTAGGCATTTAATGCGTATATTTAGTCTCCAAAAAGGTTTTTTACGCACAATTTTAGTAAATTTTCGAATTGCTTTTAAAATTTCATTTAATTTTTAAGCACTTTCAATGTAAAATTACCCATTATGTGTGTACCAACTTACGCATAATGTGTGTACTTTTTTTCGTTTACGTACACAGAGTAAATTTACCCAATTTATAGTAGGAGTACAGTTTTCTACTATAAGCTGGGTAAATTTCAACAGAAATTTATTAGAGTGTACATTTTAGAATTTTAGTCAGGTACATGGTATAAAATCTTATATTTGAAATATGTGTTACCTGGAGTATGGTCTAACTCATTATTGAGATACATCTTAGAATTTTGGTCAGGCACATTTTAAAAATTGGGAACTTCGGGTAATTATCCAGGGACTTCGTATACTCTCGGGCTTTATCCCGTGCAACATTTTTCTACGCTAACAACGTAGCTGGCTTTGCCCGCTAGTTTAAATATAATTTATTTCATTAAGGAAATCTACGATTTAATTTTCAATAAGTTTCTCTAAAATTTCCGGAAAACTTTGAGCACGGTGTGTTTTGGCAATTTTGAATATAACCAATATTTGTGGAAAGACAATAATTAAAAGTTGTGTCCTAATCGATAAATTAGAGTTTTGAGAAAGTTTGTCCCATTTGTTATTTTGCACATTTAAGATTGCGTTACGTTTTGTATTTTTATTGGCTGTGCTTTTATTCTGGATCAATTTTGGTTAATTAATCTAATTGGTGCTATCTATTGGTAGCTGTAATTCTGACTCGGAGATTTTTTTAGTTGTGGAACAAAAAATGTTCCGAGACTGGCTCTTAAATTTAGAAAATCCTGTACCTGTCATACATTAATATGAAAATGTCAATGTCTTTTTGCAAAAGTAATCTGCATAATTCTGACATCAAATTTATATAAAATTTATGTAAATGGTATCAATTTTTCTATTATTTAATTAAAAGAAAATTGTATCAAAAACATACATTTGGAAAAAGTACTACAACCCGGTTAACCGTAAAGACCGGGTAGACCGTAAAGACCGGTCGACCCCCTGTAAAACAGCATAAACCTGGAAATAGTAAATAGTTTATTGCTTATAAAGATTATGAGATCAAAATTTAAAAGAAATTCAGTAACTTTTAAGTGCAATAGTTCGCGTGTTTTTTTATTATATAGTAATACATTAAAGCACACATTTTAGTCAAAATATAAAAATTTTCTAAAAAGATGTGAGTAAAAAAAATTCATCTTGCTAACGCTTTATGTGAGTAAATTTCTCAAATATGATTTTAATTTTTATAAAAATTGAAATCAAAAACAAATTTTTTAGTTTTTAAATTATTCGCGGTATTTGAAAACTTAACAAAATTCGTTTTTTTTGTGGTATTTTCCTAAGGGTGTGTGTCAAACGGTAGCAAAGTGGCATGACAAAAAATATTCTTTTTATGCTGAAAAAGTTTTAAATTTTTATGTGTGTAAAATAATCGAATTTATTTATTTGTTTTGTTTTCATTTTGCTTTTAGATGCTTTCAAATTTTAAAACTTCAAAAATTTCTATTCTTATGTTAAAAAATCTACTAGCCCTATGGGCTAGTGAAATTTTATTCACCTCAAAACTGTCAAAAATTTACCAAAAGCATACTTTGCTACCATTTCACACACATCCTAACAATCCAAAAACGTCATCGAATAATCCAACTTTTGTACTTTTGCAATCTAGTTACCAAGGGCTTTCATTAGACATGACATTGTTTTTAGTTTTTTAAAAGATAATTAGTTATCCTTGTAACTTAACATTTGAATTTTTTTAGTTTCTCGCTTTTATTAAAATTAAATTATTAACAAAAATCTTGTCTCACATAAGAAGACATTCCGTGGATATACAGGTTGGTTGAAAAGTTCCTGCGCTCGAAATGAAAGAATACTGTTTTTGTTACGAAATATATATTTTTATTCAATATAATCTCCTAGAAGCTCAATACACTTGTTCCAATGATCTTCCAATAATTTTATCCCATCCTTATAATGGTTTTCCGGAAGCTCTGCAAAATAAACGTCTATGGCTGCTATGGCCTCTTCATTCGACGAAAAATGCTTTCCACGAAGGAATTGTTTGAGATTTCTGAAGAGATAGTAGTCACTGGGAGCCAAATCTGATGAATACGGTGGATGTTCAAGCAATTCGTACTTTAATTCTTTGAATTATCCATGGTGAAAACACTTTTGTGAGCAGGTGCATTGTCTTGATGAACAATGATTTTTTTCTTTTTTAAACCAGGTCTTTTCTCACGAATTTTTTCATCCAGCTGATCCAAAAGGCTGCAATAATATTCAGAGTTGATTGTTTTACCTTTCTGAAGATAATCAATCAACAAAATTCCTTTTGCATCCCAAAAAACTGATGCCATAACCTTCTTTGCTGATCGTTGTGACTTCACCTGCTTTGGAGCTGAACAACCAGCTTCAGTCCACTGTAAACGTTCTTGTTTCAATTTAGGATCATGGTGGGAGATCCAAGTCTCATCCATAGTTATAAAACGACGCAAGAAGTCGGTTTTATTCGGCTTAAAACGCTCCTAATTACGATGAGAAATTTATTTTCGATCCAGTTTTTGTTGAATTGTTAATGTGTGCGGCACTAACTTTCCAGTTTTTTCATACGTAATTCTTCATGTAAAATATGGAGTACTCGTTCGTCTGAGATGCCTATGGCATTAGCAATTTCACGCTTAGTCAAACTTGGATCTTCACTAACCATATTATGTACCTGCTCAATGATTTCTGCTTTGGTTGCAGTTTTTGGTCGTCCTTCGCGTGGATCGTCTTGAAGGCTGGTACGACCACGTTTAAATTCACCAGCCCAAAATTCAACGGTGCATTTTGAAGGTGAGGACTCCTTATACACTTCTAACAATTGTTCATAAACTTCCTTTGCTTTTAAACCCTTCAAAACAAAGAATCTAATGACTGTACGATATTCAATTTTTTCCATATTAAAAAAGATCAATGACACGTCAACTTCAAATGGCTTGTAAACAAAGAAAGAATTGACAGAATGACTTGCAACTTTACATGTGTTCTCAGGAAAGTTATACCAACTTGAGAAAAAAAAAGTTTGGAGCTAGCAGTGCCATCTTTTGGTGAGCGCAGGAACTTTTCAACCAACCTGTATAATCATTCAAAAAATATTTTGCGCAGAGGCAAATATAAGCAAATTTCTTGACCAAAGTGGAACATATTTTGTGTGAATTTTAGCGAAATACGCGACTCCAAATTTAATTTTGATTTCATATTCAAAATGTACACTTGGGTGGGTCGAAAAAAAAAACGTGCACCGGTCACCCCTTGAATTAAAGATAATGTAAAGACGATCTCAAAAAATTCCATGAAGTTTTGTCTTTTACAGTATATATTTTTATTCATCTACAAAAAAAATTACAGACGTTTAGAAAATACGATTATCTATAAATTTGGCTTTTTATGCCAACATTCATAAACAATGATTTATAAAGTTTTGCTTAATCTTTGTTCTTGCTTTCGTTGACATTTGTCTTTTTTAATTTTTTCAGTTTCTATGGATGATTGATTAATTTTATTTTCTCTTTGCACTCGATTTTGCATTATCAATAAGTATTTTTATGTTATTGTTATACAAAGATTAGATTTCCATGTCATTCGCAAAATACCAAACGCTTTGTGCGAGTTGTTAGTATAGGGTATATATTTGAGAAAATAAGAAGTCGATAGCAGTATAGACCGCTGGTGTTAAATTAATTTATTAAATTGATTTAAAATTATATCAATTAAAAAAAAATAATATCAATATATAAAATAGTTTCCTCTATTTAAATTTTGTTTATAAAAAAAAGGCATTACAATATTATAAAAAACTGTAACTTAGCAGAAAAATTATCTTATGAAAATCGATTTTCTAATATCAACAAATTTTTTAATAAAGTTTAATAAATTGTTATTTCAATTTATTTTGCTCTCAATTTAGAAAAAACAAAATAAGTCAAAATGTTTGCTAATTATAGTAACTCGGGTACACAAATCTGTAAACTCAGCAACAAAAATTAGTAAAAAAATTGGTAATTTGTAAAAAGAAAATAGGAATAGCGGTTCACTAATATATGATTTTGTACTAAAAATTATTACTTAAACTGTAAATTGGGACATATAACGATTTACACATTTATCTACTAATTTTTTATTTGAGTGAGAAATTTCAAAACTAATTTTAACTAAAGATTTTTTATAGGATATTTGATAGAAAAATGAGTAAAAAGAAAGAATTTAAAAAATGGACACAACAGTAAAGCACAAAAGTGTCACTTAACCCCAAAGCTTATTGTGAACGAATGTTGGCATAAAGAGTCAAATTGATTTTTTTTTTAAACTTCTGTAACTTTTTTGTTTATAAATTAAAATATCTACTGTAAAGACAAAATTTCATGGAATTTTTTTTACCGTTTTAAAAAAAATAGGATTTCGAAGAGGTGGGGGGGGGGGGGTAGAAACCGAGATCCCCGAAGTCACTTCTAAAACTTGACGTCGGAGTTCAAAAGTGATCAAAGTAGAAAATGTAGTTATTATCATTCTAATGATATATCACACGTTACAATCGGACTATAAATAGAGACACAGGAAACAAAAAACTAAAAGCGCGGGGTCAAGGGGCGTGGCAAAAAAAATTTTTTTCTATTAAATTCTAGCAGGTGACCGGCACACTCTAAGGTACACTCACAATATTATCTCGTTAAAAATAATCTAAAATACATATTAAATTAATCGAAAATACAATCAATAAGAGGACTACTGATTTTTTTTATTATATTCAGCATATTTGGTTGTTTATTTTCAATCATTATTTAATAAATCACAAAAGTAGCAATCGAATGTAGCTTAAAATTTTTAACTGACAAAACGTACAAAAAAAACGATTTTTTGTGGTTTGTTTTTAAATTTTTTTTATTTGTATGTAATTTTAGAAAACAAGACTCACAAAGATGTATATATTTTTATTTTCTATGTGTGTTTTTAAATATGAATAAATTCTTGTAATTTTTATTGAAATAATTTTGTATATGAACAAACTTTTTGGTGAAAAAAAAGGAATTAATGAATTTCTATTTTTAGAAACAGAAAACATAAAGTTTTACATTTAACAGAAAATATCAACTCCTACTAAATGTCTGTAATTTTTTATATTTTGTTTTTTGAATGACTGTTTCAAATAGTTAAAATATATATTTCTATGAATTTTAATTGATTCTTTATTTTAAAACAAACTCTACGTTTTACTTTTTAAATAAACTGCAGTCGGTAACGGAAAACATATTGTGAATGTACGATTCGTCGTACACCATGTGAACTCCTTTAATATGATCCGAAATAGGGCTTTATTAAACCATAGAATGAACAGAATGCAAAATTAAAGCTTAATTTCAAAAGCTTCAATTTCAGCATTAGATAGTTGTCAAAACGTTACCATAGGAAGATATAGTTTTCTGCTTGATTCACGCAAGCATATCAATATCGTATTGTTTTGAATATTTTTTCAAAAAGGTGAGTGAAACAACCGTCATATTAAATAAATTTGAAAAAATGTATGGTAAGATAAAAAATTATTTTAACTGCTAAAGCAATTAAATAAATTTGAGGTAAAATAAAAAAAAATATTTTATCTGCTACATTATTTTTGATAATTGCAATACCCTACGTATAAACACGTAAGTCTAAAAAAGTAATTATTTGCTGCACCATACAAGTGGATTTTTTTATAAAGTTTCAAATGAAGTGATAAAGTTAACCAACTAAGAAATAATTTGTAGTGCCAACAAGTTTGAAAGCATTTTGGATGACGTTTTTTCCCAAAATTACCCATTAAACATTGAAAAGTTAAAAATTCAAGTGCTTTAAATATTGCTTGTATTGTGCTTAATTTAAAGTGTTTTTTACAGTCAAAATCAAAGTTATACAAATAAGAATAATTTGATTCATGTTTTTCGTTTATTGTCAATATTTTAAAATAAAATAAAATATTTTTTAATATTTACAATTTTCCTATGAAGATTTTTATAAAATCTTAATTTCTTCCATGGATTTTAAAAAAGCCACATTTATTTGGAGCTAAACTCTGTCCTTACATTATATTTTTTTTATTTCAGGAAGATTTTACAAATTTCTACGCTTCAGAATAAAAAAAGTATTAGTCGGAAGTCAAAACATCAAGATTTAATATACAAGACTAATATTTTAAAAATGTATGTATATTAATAAATTGTGTCAAAAACTATCATTACCGTGTTTTTATGGCTTTGTTTAAACTTGAAGTTAGGGCTTCAAAACAAGTGTTTTATTATGAATGTCGTGTAATAAAGCCATAGGCAATAAATCCATGACCTTATTTTACACCGCATGGGGAAATAATGCCATATGGCTTTATTTCCACAGAAGGAGTAAAAAAAGTCATATTCTTTTGTCAATTGAAGTTACATGTATTGCCAAAAGAATGACTTTTTATTGTCTAGCGTTGAAAAGGTATGGCGTACAGGCGTTGGAAGAGGGCCGGCGCGGCGTCTTCGGGGCCGGCAATTCCGCGTCGTATTGCATTTTGATTGCTGCTCTTCAACTTATTGAACCATTTTTTTTCTGGCGACTGGCTACACTCACCAAAAAAGTCTGTAATGGCAACTGAACATTTTGCTGTTATTACGGGAAATTCTGCTAATTTGAGCCCAGCGGTATTTTTTGCTAATCTTAGCAACACATGTCTGCTGACGTGTAGTACAATGAAATTAGTAGAAAAATTAGTAGCCACTACTAAATTTTAGTAGACTTTTTGTAAAGTGGAATTTAAAATCTTTTTGCTAAAATCAGCAAAAAAATTAGTAAATATTATTAATATTAGTACAAAGTTTTAAATTTATTTTTTTTTATCGAGCATAAAAAATTTTGATTATATTTTTTAAAAAATATTTTATACAAAATGAAAAAAAAATCAATAAAATTTGTTAAAACATAAACGAATTTATCATTTTGTTTTAATTTGGTAATTTCTGTTTTGAAAAATATTTTGGTCAATTTTTTTTTTACTTTTAAGGTTAAATTTCAATTATTTTTAGGGCGGATTTTTAGAACTAAAAAACCTTTTTAGTGCTATTTTAAATGGATGTCCTCTTTTTAGACATGAGTCGGTATCTTCATGTATATGTAACATTTTAAGGAAATTTAAGTTTGTAGGTGTAAGTTTTAATTAGAAATAACATTTCCTTTAATATCCACTTTTTTAAAATTAGTAATATTTTTTGCTAATTTTAGCAAATCGGTTTTGAAAAATTTGTAAAATGATTTCTGAAATAAGCAACAAAAATTCGTAAATATTCTGTAAAAAATCTGTAATTTGTAAAATGTAAATAGCAAAAAGATTTGCTAAATAATAATTTTTTACTAAAAATCAGTACAAAAATAGTAGAGTGCGATTGAAAACCGTTTAAAATTATTCTACTAACTTTTTTTTCTGAGTGTATGCTTGAAGAACCGTTAGTTTATATGATTACGTTTTTCTTCGCAAGCGTTGTGCCAATTTTGTTGTGCCATTATCAAGGATGGCACGCACATTAATATATTGTTAATTTTTTAAAAATCGATTCACATTTTCAAATATCGCACACAAAATTATCAAAGGTGCAATAATGCCATAATGGCTTTATTTCACTTCTCCGATGGAAATAAAGCCATATGCCATTATTTCTCAATGCTGAGTGAAATAAGACCATATGGCTTTATTGCCTATGGCTTTATTACACGGCACCTTATTATGTTGTTTGAACTTGAAGTGAACTGTGATTCAAGGCTTGAATTAAAGTATATTATCACTGTAATATCCGACTTGAATTCCAGTGTCCGTTTTGCTGGAATATGCTATTGAATTAAAGTGTAATTAAAGTATAAATCAAGGCTTGAAATTGGGAAACATGACTTGAATAACACTTGATTTTAGCTTTAATTCCAGCAAAAAAGCTTATTGGGTATAATTACCGTACACTTTTTCCTAAAAAAAAAATTGCCTGTCTTTAAGTAAATAAAACACCCAAAAAGATATCTTATTTGATTTTCTCTATTCTCAATCGTTTTGTAGATATCATTTCAACCATTTTGTGTTTACATGGAGCAGAGGAACAGCCAATGGAGTAAATATCATTAAAACGATTGAAATTAAAACGTTATACGAAGCAAATGATATCTTCAGATTATTATCTTCATAGCGGGTCAGGACCGTGTTTTTTTTTTAACGAGGGGACTGATTCCCCCAGAGAAATTGTAAAATATATACATACAATTTTTTGCGTGTAGTTTTTGTTGGAATAACAAATTTCACACAATTCCTCTTCGGTTTGCTTTATAAAATCAGGAGGTAATACAATTAATTGAAAGAATTTTCCGAATTAGGTCGTGAAAATTATATCACATTTAAAAATTGAATCAAGAAATAAAGTTTTTAAAGTTCTGTTCATAATACATTTATCTTCCCTAATGTTCTTTTTCACATTTTTTTAGTTTTACTTTATTGTTCACTTGAAGATGGCATCCTTTAAGAAACAAACTGTATATTTACACAAGAAGGGTGGTTGGTTGACTGACTGGTTACAAGATATACATACATTTGGAATGTTGCACAAAACCCACCCTTCTTTATTTTCCTATACTTTTTGTTTTTTTTTAACATTTCCACTTGATTATGGTTTCTTACGTACTTTTTCTTAGCTCCGTCTTTTTTTTTAAATGCCAAACCAAGGACCCTCTTCTTTTTTTTTGTTGTGTTATTTTTCTCATTTCCTATAGCAATAAGTTGACTTCGTGTGTAGTGTGTGTATTTGTATTTCTTATACACTTACTATAGCTGCTTTTTTCATTCTATTTCTTGAAATTCCGTTCGAATAGTTAGTTTACTTAGGTTCATTTTCATCCATCGAAACAACCATTTGGCACTTCCTGCGGCCATTGTTGCCATTGTGTGCGCTCGTAAAAAAGATTTATTGCGGAGACGCGTTGTTCTTGGGGCACACGTATCGTATTCCAAGCACTTTGTGTTATTTTTGTATTTGTAGCTATGTGTGAGTGTAATTTTAAGATTTTCCAACTACTCTTAATGTTTTTTTATACACAACTGGCACATCCATGCTTACTCACACTCTGCCGTACAGAAAGACTAACATTATGGTATCTCTGCAGTTGAATGGGCTGAACGGAAATTTGGTTGTATGTATTCGAACAATGTGCTGCGTATTAGATCTTTGTTGTTTTAGCTCGGTATACAAGCGTATTTGATCTTATGTTCTTAATTTTTGGGAATTATTGTAGATTAAAATAACAGAAAACCGGTTAACCGGTTTTTCATTTCTGAAAACCTACCGTTTAAATTACACTGTATCATTACTGGATATTTGGCGCTGAAATAATCCAATACGTTATGACTTTAATTTCGCGGAAAAAAGTGAAATTGTAAACATAGGTACTATTTATGCAATATGCAAATGTTATTTTTAAATTTAATTGAGCTGACGTCTTTCCTTTTTTTTATTTGAAATAGGATATTTCATAATGCTAAGGTTGCAAAAATAAATACTGCAGAGACTTTTATTTTCCGTATAAATATATTTTTATGAACATAGAATAAAAAAGCTATATTTCTCCAAACTCTTGGACCTTTAATTTTAGCTACATTTGCCTACAGTTGAAAACCACTACGAATACATTGTCTAATATCAGCATTTACGTTTTAAAGCAATTTCAAGCAGACCTAGGTGCCCCTTAAATTTTAGTAATTTATAAACTAAAAAATAAGGAAATTTAAAATGGTATGATTATAATTATAGAACTTCTATAGATTTAGTTAAAACATTTCAACTTATTTAAACCACTCCGGAAAGAAAAAAAGTAACAGATATCCTCAAGGCATTGATATTACCGAAAGTTCAGGTAGAGTACCTCTGCAAAATCTCTTGGATCATACTGCTAAAAGAATCCTGAAGACCAAGTCAGTAGAAAAGGTAAACGAAATTGAAAGCGGATATCTAAAAATGAACTGTTAATGGGGTTCTGATGGAACATCTGGCCAAAGTGAGTATCAACAGGGGTTTTCAGAGGATAAAATATCTGACTCAAATTTATATATGACTTTAGTGGTATCACTAAAATTATCATTTAGTAAGGACATAAATAAATCAATAGGGAATAACAGCTTCTTCCACACAGTATTGTAGAAAATTACAGTTTGCATACGTGAATACGGAAATATTATTTTTCCTAATAAAACCGATTTTTTTTGCATTGCGAGGGCAAACATTTTCCAAAAAGATAAAAACGGTAAATAAATGGCAGCGTGTGATTACTTAAGGCTCCGCTATTGAAAAGAAATTTTACTCTATAATTTGATTTATATTCGCTGCTGAAAATAGCCTGTTTAAGTTAGTATTCCCCTAAAGGTAGTGTCAATTATTAAAAGGTATCTGTATTTTTTGGGACCAAAATCACAAGATATTTTCATAAAATTGTTCAGCCATTTTTTAGCTTTATTTTAGCCATTTTTTAACCATTAATTAATTAGCCATTTTTGATAATCAAGTTTTGGCAACTGTTTGTTAGCCACTTTTTCGTTATTGTACAGACCTAGGCACAACGAGAAGTATTGATTTGAAAAAAATATTTCTGCCAAAAATTTAGTAAAAATGGTATACAAATTTTCTTTTAAGTAAAAACTTGTTATCATATACCACCTTTTCAGCTGAAAAAGAAATTTTCCCAAATTTTATATAAAAATTTTTGGGCACAGAAAAATATATTACCAATTTTTTGGCAAACATTTTTCGGTGTGTAGATGTCGATTAAAAGCCGGGTTAATACACCATTGCTGATTCATTTTTTTTACAATCGTATACATAACTTAAATTCTTCTTGTTGTATAGAAAAATAAAACATCCAAGTATACTATGTATGTATTTTGTATGAGTGGATACAAGGATTTCACATTTTACACATCTGGGACTTTTTCTTGTAATCATTTTCTCCAACTCCTGGTTTTGTTTACGTAAGTAACTTTCATTGCCTTAGAATTATTCTTTTTCGAAACAGACATCACAACCCATCTTGGAAGATATGTGGTGTATAAAACCAGTATTCTACAGCTGTTACGTTGTCTAACAAACATTTTGCTTCGTGCTAATGTTGATAATATTTTATGTTTTTAATCTTTAAAAAAATATTGCACACGCAATTTTTATTTTCATTGAATAACTATCTCCATTCCCCATCTGTAAGTCCCATTAAAACCAAAATAAACGAATTGTAATGAGATATTTTGAGTTTTATAAACATTGATGGTAATTAAAATTTGACAAGAACTAACGATTTCTACACCCATAGAAAATATTGGTTGCAATTCGATCAAAACCATTTACATTTATTTGTGAGGATTTATTTTATTTGGAATAACCTAAAAAATGTTGTATTGGGAATTAAAAAAAGGGGAAAGAAACTAAAAATCAATCCTATTATTCAATTAATGGTATTTCCAATCATCTTTAAAAATAAAATTCGTTTCGTATTTGTGTGCGGTGGAAGCAACCATGTATTTAGTGAATATATTAAAAATTTGGTACAATCTATCAAATATATTAAAAAATTGTCGATATCCAAAAAAGGTAACTACAAGTATGGTTGTTCTGATCAAATATATCATTTAGGGTTTAAGTAGAAGAAACCGAATTGTGAATTGTATTGATAATAGACGTCACTAATGATTGGTAGTGATAAACAAATTTTATACTAATATTTGTTTTCCTTACAAAATGTTTAAATTCGAAATTAGCCATCAAAATTTATAAGTGTTTGTGGTGTAGTAGGTAGGGAGTTAGCTCAGTAAAAAGCAAACATTTAAAAAATTATTTTTTTAATTAAAATAAAATATTCAAAAGTTTAAATGGCAAATATATCAAAGAAAATTAAAATTAGTTGTGATGCAGTAAGCAAGAGTGTGAACTATGAATCTGATTGCCCAGGTTTGATACCGAAAAAAATCTAAATATAAATTTCTTTATAACATTTTGTGAAACATAATAATATTTCTGTAGAATATTTAATATGAAAACAGTTTTATCGTAACCGCCAGAACTCGATTGGCAACAAGTTCGGTTTTCTAGGTGTATACTTTAAGTTATAAACTTCATAAGTCATACCTCTGGCGGAAGATACACTAATTTTTGCAATGGTGACTAATGTGATTACCAGGGCAGCGACTTTTATGCACCAAAAAAAAACGAAAATATACGATTAAGTGGCAACGACGTCAAAAACCTGAGTGCATTTTTTTATAAAACCTTAAAATTAAGTTTTGTTGGAAAATCTTAATTTATTTGAACTGAAAAAAACTTTAAAATTATATAAATATAATCTAAGTTTGTGTGGAAATTGAAATGTGCCTGCAAAATTACGTAAAAGTTTAAATAAAAAGAAATGTATTTGGGGTTAGTGCCAATTGCAAGTCTAAGATGATGAAGATGCAATTCAATGCGATGTTTGTGAGAAAACTCTACATTCCATTTGTACGAAGCTTGACAAGAAGCAATATGAAAAACTTATAAAAAATACTTCTCTTCAATACAACTGTCATTTTTGTGATGGTAGTAGTGAAACAACATCAGTATCAAATGACTTGTTGGAGATAAAAGCAAAGTTAAAACATTTAGATCAGCTGGATGAAATAACTAAAACAATTCAATTTATGTCATCTCAATTTGACAGCATATTGAAAGGAGTTGCCAGTAACAAAAAAATAATTGATAGCTTGCAAAAGGAAAATAATTCTTTACGGGAAGAAGTTAATTCGTTGAAATCTTCTTTAAAATTCTTAAACGATGAAAGAGTTAGAAAAGATTGCATTATAAACGGAGTTGAAGTTGCAAATGATGAAAAAATGCTATTGAAGTTGTTTTTAATATTGCTACCTTATCAGGTAGAAGAAGCATATTTTTTAAATAACAAAAGATCAAATAACAAGGATGTAACAAAAAAGAAGGCAATTGTAGTTAAATTTTCTAAGAAAAATCACAAAGATATGTTTATGGCTAAGAAATCTAATCTTAAACAAAATAAGGAGTTTAAAAATGTTTTTATTAATGATCTTTTATGCAAAGAATCAATGAATCTCCTGAATTAAGTTAAATCCGTTAAAGCTGTTGGATACCAGTTCGTATTTTCAAAAGGCTATAAAGTTTTTGTGAAAAATCTCGATTGGTTTTTATTCGCTTATTGAATGATATTGATAAAATTCTTATGAGGTCATCGCAAGGAGGTACATCGACATCTAGGAGTGGCCGTACTTTTGTTGAAGAGGATGAGGCTGCCAATTCAGTAGAGGATGAGAAAGGAAATAATTCAAATGAAGTATATTTTTTTATCATTGATTTATATTTTCTTTTATTTTTTCTATTTATGATTATGATTAATTTAAGCTATTTTTTGAATTAACTTTATTTAATGATACTATATCAAAGAAAAATTAAATTTTGTTTGACATAATTTCTGTAAACGTATGAAGTATTTCGTCTATTAACAAGTTCAATAAATTCAAATTGATTTTAAGTAAGTTTCATAAACTGCCTGACGTTATTGCTATTCAGGAAATATGATTCAGTAAAAATTGCGTTAATTTGTATTCAATCCCCGGGTATTGTACTCTACACTGTTGTAGAGGAGATGTTTATGGTGGAAATTCGTTTTATTTGCCTTGTAACTTAAGATATAGACTTGTTTAAACTCAAGTGATGAATTTCTAAATGTGATAACGATTGGAATGCCCCTATACAGATCACAGAAATGTAATTTTGAAAAATTTTATGATAAGTTGAAGAATATGCTTCAGGCTATTATAAGCGATTCTTGTTTAATTTTGTTGTCAGAACACAGTAGTAGCAAGCTTATACAAGGTGGCACAAAAGTAATCCTCCTATCAGAAAATGCTATAAATTTTGCGATTGGCCCTTAATGTCAGTTCTGTTTTGACATTGGTATAGTAAACACATGCAAGTACGTAAATAAGCAAAATTTACACTTCTGGGGCACTGAAAATCCGCGTGTAACTCACGAAGAGCCATTACACCCGCGCAAAGTCACTGTATGGTGTGCTGTTTTCGCTGGAGGAGTCATCGGACCTTTTTTCTTCGAAGACGTCGCGGGCCAAACGGTTACTGTGAATGGTGAGCGCTACAGAGCAATTATCAACGAGTTCTTTTTGCCGCAACTTGCACTTAAAAAAGTTTGTAAGTTAAAATAACTGAAAATATCATTTAAAAGAAATGATATTTCATTTAAAAACCGGTCTACTTAATTTTCATTTAAAATAAATGCCATTTGTTATTTATTTTTAAATGTTGATAAATTAACTGACACATCCGTAAGAAACAAATGATATAATCAGTTAAAATAAATGTCAAAAATGTACCTACCAATCCCTAAAAAATAAATGTTTTTTTCATTTATTTGAAATTATTTCCGTTTTTGTATTTTTTGTTTTTTATTAATATACTCGTACAATACAAAATGTATGTATGCATATGAAGCTATAAACACTTTTTGTGTGAATGTATTTGTGTATGTATGTGTGTTTATGAAGTTCTTCCAAATTGTATTGAAAAATTTTGTATATATACAACCAATTTAAATAAAAAAACAAATTGAAATTTTTTGAATACTTTTTTTGAAACAGACAGCAAACGAAATTTAAATTTGTAATAACTGTTACGGACACAAATAAACCACGAGTTTCCGTTTTGTGGGTAAATTTTTATTAAATTTCAAACAAATGAAGAAAATAAATGAAACTGAAAAAAATCGGTAAATGATAGTAAATTATTTCGAATAAATGTATAAAAAATAAAAGTCCTTTATTTTTAAATGGAACGGAAAACTTTTTCATTAAACTACAAACAGTTAACTATATAATATTCTGAGTGTGATAAATTGGGATTGGAAAACATGTGGTTCTAACAAGACGGTGCACCGCCACACACTGCACGTGCCACAACCGATATGCTGAAGGATGCATTTCCCGGGCGCCTAATCTCCCGTTTTGGCGATTTGCACTGGCCAGCAAGATCGCCTGATTTGACCGCTCCAGACTTCTTTTTGTGGGGCTTTTTGAAGTCGCGGGTTTATGTCAACAAGCCTCAGACTCTTGCAGCTCTTAAAGACAATATCCGTCAAGAATGTGAGGACCTTTTGCCGAAAGTTTTGGCCAAAGTGATGGAAAATGCCATAAAAAGGGCTCAAATGACAATCAACTGTGGCGGCGGCCATTTACATGACATCATATTCTCGACTTGATGTAAAAAAAATTAAAAGACCAAATAAAAATAATCCACAAGAAGAATCAAAGTTTTTCATTTTTTTTTTTAAATTACAGCCAAAAAACATCGTAAGGTTATTTTTGCGCCACCCTGTACAAAATCTTTTTACTGAATATGGATTGTTTTTATGTCATAATTTGATTTCTAGGCCACAGAGTGGTACTTCTATTGATTGTATTTTTGGTTATTTGATTGCAAGCATTTCTGTATATTCAATTAAAAATAAACTTACTGATAACAATGTTTTAAGTTGTGAATTAAAACTTGTCACTAATCGTAGTGATATTGTTACAAAACCTTGGCATTAGTTTGATTACGATAAGTTTGGAGTTTTATTTGGAAGAAATTTAAACCTAAATGCTTTAGAAATAATCCTTCTCAAAGGTGTGAAGAAATTATAAAGTTATTCAGTTCAGCTGCTTCGCAATGTTCATCAACGGTAAATGTTACAACCAATATTCGTAAAAAATTAACACCATGGATAACCAAAACCTTGTTTTCGTTATTAGAAATAAAAGAAAAATTGTTGAAAGCTAGAAGGAAAAACAAAAGCGATAAATTTATATCAAGAACAAATGGTGATATTAAGAAAACATGTAGGTTTTTAAATAATGAACTTGGAAGAAATCAACAAGCCCCAAAAGATAATTTTTTTTCAGGATGGTACCCTTTTAACAACCGATATTGATAAGGCAATGAATTTCAATAAATATTTTGTTGATAAGGTTGAAAATATACGTAGCAATATTCCATACAATCCAGGAGATAATATCAAGATAATAGCAAGATTTGATCTTCAGAGAATTAACGGAGAATATGTTGAGAATATTTTAAGCTCGTTATCAACCAACAAAAGTTCGGGTAGCGATTATATTTCTCCAAAAATGCTTTTATGTAGAAGAGGGAAAGTTTCAGAAATAATATCTGCATTATTCGGTAGTATGTTGGATAACAATTTAAAAATTCATAAGATTGTTCCTATACCTGAAGGTGTTGGTTCTAATAAAATTGACATGTTTCGCCCAGTCTCTATTATATATGAGCAATTCCATATGAAAGCGATCACCTTTTGGACGACCCCTCTCCGATTTTAAAATAAATAGTCTCAATCGATTACCCAGCAAAAAATAATGTACCTACATATTTTTTTTTTTTATTGTGACTGGTTTAGTGGTGGTGTACACCACTGTCATGTGACAAAATTGAAGAATTCTTCATAAGGGACCTCATTGAAAGTTGTTTTAAAAAAAACTACTAAAGCGATCGCAACGAGTGATAGCTCGTTGGAAAGGTATTGAATCAGGCTTTAATTGAAAAATAAAATTTTCCTAATTTTTCTCAGAAATTTACCTTTTTTCCCATGAAAATTAAATTTTCCCATGAAAATTAAATTTTCCGATTTTCCACAGAAGCTCCTAAATTTTCCGGCTAATTTTATTTTTTTTGGATTCCTCATAATTTTTGCTTTAAGAATCAGCAATAAAAAAATGGGCCCCGACTCCTTGTTTGGACAGGAGAAGAGCATTTAAGAGAGACCACCTTGTTCTCATTGTTTTTATATTTTTTATAATTGAATTATTTTTAATTATTTAACGTTATTTTATTTTATTATTAAAAATACATTTTAAAAATTATTTTACAGTTAAAAATACATTTATGAAGAAAAAATCAATTTTTTTTAAGAGCCCCAAGTTGAGTGTGTAGTGAATATGGTCTGCCTGCCTTCACAAGATCGGCCATAAATCCATGGATAATAGCAGCAGTATCGCTTATTTTTTTTACCTATTTTTTACCAAAAAATAAATATAAATACTTCACACACTCTGAGTCAAATTTCATTGAATACTAAACGTGAAAGTGTTAAAGTGTTTTTTTTGTAAAGTAAAGAGTAAAGCTGTAAAGACAATTTAAAGTAAAATGAATAAATTTTGCTGCAATCCGTTTAACAAGAGTGGGCATCGTTCGAAAAAGATAAAAGTATTAAAATTAACTGGTGTTTCGAAGCGATACATGAATGAATTAAATATACAATACGGTGAAGAAGCAGAATTCATTTGCCCCAAGTGTAAAATCGATTTTTCTCAACAAGCAAATGCATTGAAACAAATGCAACCACAATCCGAGAGTGAAATGACAATTGAACAAAATGTTTCATCTGATAGTGAGGCAGACATTCCGATGGTCAATATGTCTTTGAGTCCTTTGAATGAGGCTATTACCACTTTAGGTGAAACGCCTATTAGAAAAAAAAAGTTGCGAAGTGAAAAATACAGGAAAGATAAAAAAGGCAAGGTTATGAATGCAATCGCGACAATATTTGATGAAGGCTCTGATAACGAATGCAGTCAAGCAGATGACGTTGATGACGGCAAACAAATGATTGAGCAGTTGAAAAGAAAATTCAATTTAGCGACCACTTTTCCGGAGAAATATCTCATTTTATCTGTGCTGCCTCAATCATGGTCTATACGCAAGATTTTTTAACAGTTTCAAACATCTTTTTACATCGCGAGAAGAAGCAAAGAATTAGTTCGACAGAAGGGCATATTGGCGACTCCCACCAATAAATTTGGCTCAAGGACCCTCAGCGAAGCAACGGTGAAATTGATTCAAGATTTTTACTGCAATGATGACAACAGCCGCGCCTGCCCAGGTACACGTGACTATGTTATCACACGTGAAGATGGAGAAAAAGTACACAAGCAGCGCAGATTATTATTATGTAATCTATCCGAAGCATACCATCAGTTCAAAGAGAAATACCCAGCAGAAAAAGTGGGATTTTCTAAGTTTGCCATCCTACTGTCCAAATGCGACAATTGTCCGAAGATTGACGAGCTAGAGCAATATTTGGCGGAAAAGTTTGAACAGCTGTTAATTCAGGAGGTGCATTTCAAACAGTGGATAATTAGCAGCGGCAGATGTTCCCTTGAGACCGTGGTAAAGCAGATTCCGGAATTCATCGAGGAATTCGGATTCAAGTTGAATGAACTGAAGGCGCACCATTTCATATCCGAGATGCAATCGAAATTTCTAAAGGAAAGTAAGAAAATATTAGCCCAAAATGAATTCATTGTGATAAGCGACTTTGCCGAGAATTACACTTTTCTAGTTCAGGATGAAATTCAGGTTTATCACTGGGCAAACGACCAGTGCACGGTGCATCCTTTTTGCATTTATTTCAAAAACGAAGATAACGAACTACAGACCGTAAGCCTTGTTGTTGTCGCGGAGAGTTTAGCTCATAATTATGTGTCCGTTTATTTATTTCAAATGAAACTGTTTGAATTCTTAAGATCAAAATTCGATGCAATCGACAAAGTAACGTTTTTCTCAGACGGCTCGGCTTCTCAGTACAAGAATAAAAAAAATTTTTACAATCTTTGCATAATTGAAGAAGAACAAAACTGCAAGGTCGAGTGGCACTTTTTTGCGACGTCCCACGGTAAGGGCCTATGCGATGCGTTAGGGGGAACCCTAAAACGCATGGCGACTAAGGCAAGTTTGCAAAGGCCATATACTGACCAGATCTTAAATGTACAACATTTGTTTTCGTGGATTCAAAGCAAGGAAATTGCCATTAACACAGTTTTATGCACTCAAAAAGAACACGATGCCATGGAGCGACGACTTCAAAACAGATATAATAATGTCAAAACTATAACTGGAACGCAAAAGTTTCATTGCTTCATACCAAATATTTCTGATATGTCAATTAATGTAAAGCGGTACTCTTCGTCTGCCGACGTGCTAAATTTAAAGTTACTTTAATTTTATAATGATGCCAAGACAATTGAAATTTTTAATAAATATTGTAATTAAGTATAAGCAGCAAAATAAGAAAGATTTTTTCTTCATAAATGTATTTTTAACTGTAAAATAATTTTTAAAATGTATTTTTAATAATAAAATAAAATAATGTTAAATAATTAAAAATAATTCAATTATAAAAAATATAAAAACAATGAGAACAAGGTGGTCTCTTAAATGCTCTTCTCCTGTCCAAACAAGGAGTCGGGGCCCATTTTTTTATTGCTGATTCTTAAAGCAAAAATTATGAGGAATCCAAAAAAAATAAAATTAGCCGGAAAATTTAGGAGCTTCTGTGGAAAATCGGAAAATTTAATTTTCATGGGAAAATTTAATTTTCATGGGAAAAAAGGTAAATTTCTGAGAAAAATTAGGAAAATTTTATTTTTCAATTAAAGCCTGATTCAATACCTTTCCAACGAGCTATCACTCGTTGCGATCGCTTTAGTAGTTTTTTTGAGGTCCCTTATGAAGAATTCTTCAATTTTGTCACATGACAGTGGTGTACACCACCACTAAACCAGTCACAATAAAAAAAAAAAAATATGTAGGTACATTATTTTTTGCTGGGTAATCGATTGAGACTATTTATTTTAAAATCGGAGAGGGGTCGTCCAAAAATTTGCCAATTTTGATCGTTTTCATATGGAATTGCTCATATACATTACATATACTTACATATAAACAAAAGTTTGTTTGAACATCAATTTGGACATCGCAAGGGTTCTGGAACGGAGGATGTAATTGTGAACGTTGTGTACTACATTTGTGGGGGATTTGATGATGGTTTTGGTGGTGTTGCTGCTGTATTTTTCGATTTATCAAAAGCCTTCGACTTAGTTGATCACAATATATTGAGTAAAAAACTAATTACAATTGGTGTGTCGAATAACGCTATTGAATTAATAAACAACTACTTGAAAGATCGTAAACAATTTGTTCTGACTGCAGAGGCTAAAAGATCGTTGCTACCGGTTAAATGTGGGGTACCTTAAAGTAGTGTACTTGGTCCACTTTTATTTAAAATATTCGTAAACGACGTAAAAAATATTCCTTTTAACAGGAAGCTGTTTATGTTTGCAGACGATATCTGTCTGCTTTATCGTTATATGTAAGTATTCAGGAGTGTTGCAAACACAAATTGAGTATGATTCGTCATTATTGGCTGAATATGTTAGAATCAATAAGCTCATGTTAAATGCAAGTAAAACTAATTTTATTAGATTCAAAACTAACTTATTAAACAGCGACCCAGTTATGACAGTTCATATCGATGGCATTCCGATAACGGAGTCTAGTTCTGTAAAGTATTTAGGTATGTAGTTTTCTTCAAATTTGCAATGGAATGATCATATTGATGCAACAAAATCCAAAATTACCTCGGCTGTCGGTGTTTTATATAAATTTAAAAATAAATTTGATTGTCATACGAAGATGCTTTATGCCAAAGCTTGATTCACAGTCATTTGACATATCTTCCATTAGTTTATGGATAGAAAAATAATGCTTCCTTAAAAAGTCTCCAGTCGGCACAAAATATAGCGCTAAAGTTAGTATTTAACTTGCCAATTACCTTTCATTCCTTGGATCTTTTTAGAAACTTTGCTACTATTATTCTACCTATAAGAGGCTTATACAAGTTGCAAATATTAAAATTTGTTTTTAACCCTCATACGATCTTCGGGTGAAATTTCACCTATTTTAAGTTTAAAAACTGTTTATCTCTTAACAATTTTATCCGATCGAAATGAAACATTTATCTAATTTTCTAAATTGATATTTTACAGCAAAAAAAAGATAAAGATTCTTTGCGTACTTTAACATTACGAAATTATTTGAAGAATTACGTAAAAGTCCCTCGGGTGAAATATCACCCATTTAGAAAAACTTATAAGTATTATTTGTGGTAAACTTTCTGTGGTTACCTTTATGACAGAAATAAAATATTTCTGGCAGCACAATTCAACCATATGTTTTTATGTGTGCAGACGACTCTGTTACAGATTCCGAAGATTATATTCCCGATGAGTTAATTGAGCAAATTTCTCATTTTTCCAGTGATGAAAGTGAAGAAGAAGAGTTAGATGTACCCATTGAAGCAAGTAGTTACATTTCATATAAGGACAAAAGGGTTATGTGGTCCACTGAGTTGCCAAGTACTTTTGGACGACCATGTGCAGAAAATATTATTCGGGATCGAGTTGGAATAACTTATTACGCTTCTAGTCGCATTGCTAGTATAATGGATACATTTGATGTATGTTTTCCGTGTTTATCGAAATGATTGGAAAGATATTGGTCAACTATACTGGCGGGCGTTCATAAATCACATGGATGGCTTGTGGAATCACTGGATGGCTTGTGGAATGAAGAAACGGGAAGGCCTATATTTCGTTCAACAATGTCATTGAAACAGTTCAAAAAGATATGTCGAGTAATTAGATTTGACGATAAAGCTAGCAGAACAGAACGCAGAGCTCGTGATAAGTTAGGGCCAATTAGAGAGCTATGGGATAAATGGTTGGATAATCAACAACGTATTTATGTTCCACATGAAAACATAACTATTGATGAACAACTATTGGGATTCCGAGTTAGATGCGCATTCAAACAATATATGCCATCGAGCCTGCCAAATATGGCATTAAATTGTGGGTACTTCGTGACAGCGTCACAAATATCGCCTGGAATTTCCAGAAAAGAAACAAGGTCAGAGAGTAGTTCTTGACCTTATTAAAGATCTGAAAGGGCGAAATATAACGAGTGACAATTTCTTTACAACATACGATCTTGCACTCGAATTGCTAAAAAGAAAAAACACCATCGTGGGTACAGATCGGTCCAATAAAACGTTTATGGCCAAAGCAACTAAACAAGAACTTCGTAAACGTTCAGTTTTTTTCAGCATGTTTTTTTTTTTTCAATGATAAAATTTCACTGGTGCAGTACGTTCCAAAAAAATATAAGACTGCCAATGTCCTTAGCACTTTACATCATGACAAATCGGCATTGGATGGAAGGAATAAGTTGCCAGAGATTATTTCGTTTTATAATAAAACTGAAGCAGGTGTAGACACTTTAGATCAGCTGGTGGGTACATACACAGTAAAACGAAAAACTAATCGCTGGCCTCATGCAATGTTTAGCAATATGATTGACATATCAGCAATTAATACATACATTTTATGGCAAGAAATGAACAATGATTGGAAAAAAGGAATACTATACAAAAGAAGGTTATTTCTTCATGAACTGGGAATGGAATTGATTAAGCCAGAAATTCAACGTCGATCTCATTTACCAAGGTCAGATTCTGCAATAATGTTGGTAAACACCATACGCCAATCAGACGAAGAGCCTTCCACGTCATCATGTGGGAAAAAAAGAGGAATAACATCAGGGTCCCGATGTGAACTGTGCCCGAAAAACGATAGAAAAGTTTATTCGGCATGTACATCTTGTCAAAAATTCATATGCGGACAACACAAAATTACATATTTTATATGCAGCAACTGTAACCAAAACAATTAGTTATTATATAAAAGCTGAAAATATGTACCTACATTCAATGGAATTAAGTGGATAATTAAAGTTTATTTTTTATTGTTTTCTTATTAATTATATATTAATGAATGTTATTTAAAAAGTTATTAAAAAACTAAATCAAAACTCCTTAAATAAAAAATATATTTTCATTAAAAAATTAGTAAATCTTATACGTGGGTGTTTTTCACCCGAAGAACTTTACTGTAACTTATTCTAAGGATCGTATGAGGGTTAAAGCAATCCGAGGGTTAGGAAATTCATCATTACAGTTTCAGCGGAATGAACAAGTTATAAGGCAGAGTCAACATTTAATAGTGAACATTTTCTCACGAAAAATCAAAATATATGGACTATTCACTAAAAATCAAAAAATTTTACTTAAAATTAGCCGGTTTTTATAAACCATATTTATTAACATATCGGCTGAAATATCTGTAAGATGACACATATATTGCGCGACTATTGAGAAATCTATATGAGTTTTTGGAACTACCAACCTTCAAATGATTCTATCAAAATTTAATGACAATTCGTTCCTTAGTGAACAAGTTACTGCTATTTTAGTGACGCGACTTTTGCGATTTTGAAAACAATGGATTCAAAGTAATTTCGTGTGTTGATTTATCATTGTGGTTTAACGAGAAAAACACCGTTCATACTTAGCTTGATAAGTGGTATCCGGACTCTGCTCCATCGATTGTACAAACACCGATGACGCCGCAACGCCGAGGTGGTGATACCGGGAAACATCAAAAAAGTCCACAATATTCTTTTGTCTGTTTTTAGTCTGTGATCTATGATATCGCATCAGACTAAAAAGACCATTTCAAACATAGAATTAGTAAAAAGATCTACTATATAATAAACCTTCACTTTTTAAATAATACTTGGAACGATAAAAAAATTGTTTGAACAAATTTAAAAACAATTTAAACACATGTCTTTAATATTAGCTAAAGGAAAATGTAAAAAACACAAAAACTGTAAGTAAATTTAATCTAAACTTAATAAAAATTAATTTGAGTTGTGAGTTAATAAGTGATGATTATAGTTAGCACTTCCAAAGACACGAAAAATGTTAATGAAAGTCGTAGCTGACTAAAAAATAAATTCTATTCTATAAGAAAATTATTTCATTTGAAAAAATTTTCTACCAGACTGTAAATAAATTTTCATACATATATAATTATTTTTTTTTTAATTTATTTGGAGCTTTATAGAAAAATATGGATCTACTTTTATAAACAGCCTCTTACTTATCCTTTATATTTGTTTTATAAAACTTTTTAAAAATATAAATTTCGAATTGAATTTGACCCTATTTTCATTTTTGTTTTTGCTTTAAATTTCATTAATATTGCCGTTTTTAGGCTAAAATTAATAAATATTGTGTAAAATGTTTGAGATAAAAATTGTTTCATATTTAGTACGATTAACTGTTAACCGCAAAATTGCATTTAAATACAAACTCTAATTTAAGTAAGCTAATCAATTTTTCAATTTAAATGATATTTTTCTTAATTTTGACGAGTTATTTATCATTTTATATTTGGGTTTTTATAGTTTTGGTGATTTCAGTAAATTTTGGCGCTATTTGTAAATTTTTTGAATTTTTTCTTTAATTTTAGTGGCAAAGCCCTCATCATAGGGATGCGTGAAATAAATATATCTTCGCCTTTGAATTTTTCAGTTAAAATAGTAGCTTCAATTACAAAGGCCATTTATCTTTTAATAGCAAGTCTTGTGCCATTACATAAATGGGATTGATTAATATAACGAAGCATAATGATAGTGACTTCAACTTTCAATTGGAGATTATGCGGAGGCAATCCTGTCAAATCCAACGAATTCAAAAATTATGTTGGTTAATTCTCAAGATTTTCTTCATTGGCAATTAAGCTACTTAACGCTAAAAGCATCGAATAAAAATGACATATTCATCAGATAGCATTTAATTTAAAAAAAGCTGCACCAATTCATTTTCAGCATGCTTAATTTCGTGGAAATATTTTAACGATCATCGGTTTGAATATTTGAGTTACCCAAAAAGTATATTTGCAAAAAAGGATCAAGTCGATGTTAAACTTGGCTTTAAATCTGTTAAATATCAAAATTCATATTCGTACGTTTTACTATTATCAAAATAAGCATCAAAATAAACAGAATTACCATGAACGTTGGCATAAAATAGTCAGCAATAATGCTACTTGTCCGTTTGCACAACACAATCCAGACACCTCTTGTTTAAACTTAAATATCATGTTATGACTGCAAACAGTAGTCACTGGTCCAATTGAAAACTTCCCATGAGAAACGTTATCAAAGCTTGCATCATAATTGAATGATTCTCCCTTAAAAGTATGTCGCATATATGGACGTGGAGCTGGATATCACACACCCCTACCACGTACCATAAAATTTCGAGCAACCAAAGTATTATTTGCACGTTGTTCGTTACTTCTCAAAACTCTAGATGCCATAATATTTGTAGCATTGCATGTTCGACGCCCCAAATTTCTACGTCAACGTACCATTTTGTGTTAAAAAATGTTGCAACACCAACTTAAAATTAATCATATGAAATTTGATTTATTCGTAAAATAAAATCAAAAATTGAAAACACATACAATGTTTACAAGCACAAATTCAATTCGATACACTTTCACTCTGAATGTACTCTTCATATTTGTTTTATACATTTTTATTTATTTTTTATATATAACTAACGACTTTTACTATCACTTTTAGAAATTTACCTGATGCAGCAATAAATTTATAAAAATTTACTATATTTTTTTTTTAAATATATGACAATATACAAAAAACATGTTACATATTATACATAATAATTTAGTTGAAGATAATTGAAGATACTTACATCTTTGGAGAAGATTAAACTTAAAAAAATGTATCTACAGCACCTAAATTATATGGATTACCTAAAACCCATAAAGAACAATTTCTTTTGATACCAATATATTCATTTGTTAATTCCCCATCTTAAGAACTTTATAAGTATATTACAAACATTCTGAAATACATAACTGAAAACTCTGATTATAATGTAAAATATTCTTTACATTTTAAGGAAAAAATAAAAAATTTAAAGATACAAGTTGATGAAAAATTGTTTTCACTTGACGTTGTATCTTTATTTCCAAGTATACACTCACAACATTATTTCGTTAAAAAATATCTAAAATACATTTTAAATTAATCGAAAATACAATCAAAAGGACTGCTGATTTTTCAACATATTCATCCCATTTTTTTGTTTATTTTCAATCATTGTTTGATAATCGACAAAAGTAGTAAAAGCAATAGAAAGTCATTTAAAATAACCAACTGACAAAACGTAGACAAACAAATAACGATTTTTGTGGTTTGTTTTTCAAATTGTTTTTTTTTATTTGTATGTAATTTACAAAACACAATACACTCAAATGAATATATTTTTTATTGAATAATTTCTTGTAATTTTATTGAAATAATTTTGTATACAAACAAACTATTTTGTAAAAAAAAAAACAAAAAGGATTTATATGAGTTTCTATTTTTAGAAACAGAAAACAAAATTTTATATAACAGAAAATATCAACTCCTACTGAATGTTTGTAAATTTTTATAGTTTGTTATTTGAATGACTGATTCAAATAGTTAAAAAATTTATTTCTATGAATTTCAATTGATTCTTCATTTAAAAACAAACTCTACGTATTACTTTTTAGTAAACTACAGTCGGTAACGGAAAATATATTGTGAGTGTACCAATAGAAGTATACAGGAATTGAAAAGAACCGTTTTCTACGTATTCTGAAATTCTGTATAATAGACAACAGATTTTTCAAATATAATAATAAATTAATAAATTATATTTACAACAAAAAGGACTTCCAATGGGATCTCTAGCTTCTGCAATTATAGCTGATATTGTAATGGGGAAATTATTATACATTGATAATAAGAAAGAATTGATATTGAAGATTAGCAATACAGAAGTTCTTAAAATTTATATAGAAAGGATTCAAAATAAAATCGAAAATTTATGATAATAGGAAATATATAGTGGCACATAAAACATATAAAGCATTAGATAGATTATTTAACATAACGGGCAATAAAATAGATTAATAGGAAATGTTCAATTTAGTGTCGGCCCAGAATAACAACGTGAAATAGAATCTATTTTATTTTCAAAACGTCTTTTCTTATTCTCTTGTTTTTTCTTCCTAATTCTCTTAACAGAGTTCTCGCATTTTAAAAGTTTTTTGTAAACAAAAAACATATGATGAGTAAATTAGCATACGATATTCCATGGTTTTTATGTTGTCTTTGTATACTCGCGAAAGAACAACGTACAATAAACCATCTTACAATAGTATGTTCGTTTCTGAATTTTTGTTAAAATAATTATTTCTTTTTATTATTTTTATAAATTAAAATGTATCTTAAATTAAAGTCAGCTTTTTGACTAGTAAGTTTTTGCAAAATACAACTTCCCATTGATTTTAGTAGTGACGTTTTATTTTATAGTTGATCTTTTTAATACTTATATGTATGAAAATGTTTTTTCAGTCTGTGATCCATAATCTTGAATCGGAATAAAACTAAAATTTCAAAATATAAGTATTCAATATCAACTATATAATAACCCTTACATGCATAGACATTTAGTTGATTCTTATAAGGAAAATTTGTTGTTGTTTTACATGTTAATTTGATTTATAAGTGTGTTATAAAAATCAACAGAATGTCTATGCATACACTCAGAATATTATGTAGTTAACTGTTTGTAGTTTAATAAAAAAGTTTTCCGTTCCATTTAAAAATAATGGAAAATACATTTATTTTTCAAAGAAATATCTTTATTAACTTTTTTATACATTTATTCGAAATAATTTACTATCATTTGCCGATTTTTTTCAGTTTCATTTATTTTTTTCATTGGTTTGAAATTTAATAAAAAAATACCCCCAAAACGGAAACTTGTGGTTAATTTGTGTCCGTAACAGTTATTACAAATTTAAATTTTGTTTGCTGTCTGTTTCAAAAAAAAATATTCAAAAAATTTCAATTTGTTTTTTTATTTAAATTGGTTGTATATATAAAAAAATTTTTCAATACAAATTTCAAGAAATTTATAAACATGCACATACATACACAAATACATCCACACAAAAAGTGTTTATGGCTTCATATGCATACATACATTTTGTATTGTTCGAGTATATTAAAAAAACAAAAAATACAAAAACGGAAATAATTTCAAATAAATGAAAATAACATTTATTTTTTAAGGATTGGTAGGTAAAATTTTGACATTTATTTTAACTGATTATATCATTTGTTTCTTACAAATGGCATTTAATTTAAATGAAAATTAAGTAGACCGGGTTTTAAATGAAATATAAATGATATTTTAAATGACATTTTGAGTTATTTTAACTTACAAACTTTTTTAAGTGTATGACAGTAAAACTTCACTATTAAAATAATACTTGGTAAAAACCAGAAATTGCTTCGTTAATAAGAAAGGAGACACTGGAGAGTAAAAAATTTATATGATACTCTTTACACTTAAATAAATGTGACAGTTTGTGTAGTCACCGTCGTACGTCGTTATTTTGGGCGCGTTTTCTCTCATAGCAGCAATCACTGCATGTTAAATTCTTTTTCTTGGCCGACACTTATGCCTCCATCACTGTTTTTTCATATGCGCCACCGGTGATTGTTTTTGTGAGCCACTACTCAGCAAAACCATGGTATCACCTACTTACCAGCCTATATACTCTCTTAATTACTTTTGTTCGCGATGAGCCCAAAAGTAATGGAAACTCATTATTTTTTGGCTGTTCGTAAGCAAAAAGGTAACGAGCACCCATTACTTTGTGTTTTTTGTAAGTGAGAAGGTAATGACCACTCATTACTTTTAAGCTCATCGCGAACAAAAATAATTCAGAGAGTAAATAGGCTGGTAAGTAGTTGATACCATGGTTTTGCTAGGTACTTCTCTTAACATTTCTGTTATCTTTTTTTCATCTTTTACTTCATCAAGTGCACACACGATTATCAAAGCTGAGGCAATTTTCTTTTTTTTTTTAGGGAACAAATCAATTTTTAACAAACAGATTAATTTTGTTTTAAATTAGGTATCATTTATATTGTGCAAACAAAACAAAATTTGCCATTAGGACAACAGCTGTTTCTCAGAGTTGCCGTATACTAGAACAATCGTGTGAACCGTTTTACGCCAATTTATATACATACATATATATATATATATATATATATATATATGTGCACAGCACATGTTGCGGGGACGGGTTTTCGTTCCACAAGTTAGTATGAAGACATTTTGTTACTTTGGGGACTGTCCTTAAACTTTTCTTTGTTCTACTGTTTACACTGAAGACATTTTACTGGATACAGCGCATATTATAGGGACTTTTTTGGCTGTATATACAGATGTCTTCTTAATATATATGCATTGCCCATACTTTGAAGACATCTGTATATACAGCCAAAAAAGTCCCTATAAAATGCGCTGTGTCCAGTAAAATGTCTTCAGAGTAAACACTAGAATAACGAAAAGTTTAAGGACAGTCCCCAAAGTAACAAAATGTCTTCATAGTAACTTGTGGAACGAAAACCCGTCCCCGCAACATGCGCCATGCACATATATATATATATATATATATATATATATATATATATATATATATATATATATATATATATATATATATATGTCCTTTATTTATTTAAATACAAAAATATAACATAATATACTTAAACAAAAAATTCACGGAGAACATAGGGCGACAACGAATCCTCTCCATCTACTTCTGTCTCTGGCAAGCAGATTAATTTCGTTCCAGGTTCTTCCAGCTGTTTCATGTTCGTTTCTTATGCATCGGATCCATGCATTACGTGGTCTGCCTAGTCCACTCTAGTGCAGCCCTAGCAATATCAATAGTTGGTCGCCTGAGAATATGGTCGATCCATGTCCATTTACGTCTTCGAATGTCAAACTCGATTGAGCAACAATCTGCCTTATTCCAAAGATCTTCATTGGATAACCAATTAGGCCAATATATACGTAATGTCTGTCTCAGACACCGATTTGCGAACGTTTGTATTTTCTTCATGGTCAGTTTTGTAAGGCTCCATGTATTGCATCCATATAGCAGCACAGATTTAACGCTGCAGTTGAATATACGTAATTTCGTTCTCTGGGAGATGTTGTTAGCGCGCCAAATTTTATACAATTTTAAATAATAATGATCCCCGTATAATGACGACTTTTGGCTTTAAAAAACGGTTTATGATTGGTACATGGAATATAAGAACGCCAATTAATTCAGTTCAATTCAATTCAGCACAATAAAAATTGTGAAAAATTGGTGTAATGCGACAATCGTATGATCCCACCTTAAGAATGCATTTAAATTGTTACGTTTCCTTGTTTTTTATGTTATTTTTTTGTAAAAAAATGGAAATAAAATATTATTTTTTTTTTTAAATAAATGCATTTTTAAATTGTCCAGTCATTTTTTCAAAATCCAGGTGAATTTTTTCCATTGTCCAGTTATTTGACTTTTGGAATTTAGCAACCCTAAGTGGAAATGATAGTGAAAATTATAGTAAAATATACGTAGGTACAACAAGTAATAAACTAAAGACTACACTCAGAATATTATGTAGTTTACTGTTTGTAGTTTAATAAAAAAGATTTCCTTTTCATTTAAAAATAAAGGAACATATATTTATTTTTCAAAGAAATATCTATTTTAAGTTTGTTATGCATTTGTTCGAAATGATTTACTGTCATTTACCGATTTTTTAAGTTTCATTTATTTTTTTCATTTGTTTGAAATTTTATAAAAATTAACAACAAAATTAAAATTTCTGGTTTATTTGTGTCCGTTGTAGTTATTTTAAATTAAAATTTTGTTTGTTGTCTGTTTCAAAAAAAAAAAATATTACAAAATTCCAATTTATTTATTATTTAAATTGTTTGTTTATACCAAATTTATTTCAATTTAAATTGCAATAACTTCATAAACACATAGGCATACACATACATATTCACACAAAATATATCTATAGAAATACAAAAATACACTTTGTAGATAAAAAAACAAACCAAAATACAAAAACGGAAACAATTTAAAATAAATAAAGAAATAAAATTTCATCATTTATTTAAATTGATAAATCATTTGTTTCTTACGGATGTTAAAAAACAGATAACAAAAACCATTTGATTTAAATGAAAAGTAAGTAGATCGGTTTTTAAATGAAATATCATTTCTTATAAATGGTATTTTCTGTTATTTTAACATACAAACTATTTTAAGTGTAGATTTGCAGGTCATACGTCTGATCAAATATACAGAGAAACTACTTATAAACAGCCTTATCATTACATTACACTAGTTCTAATCATTATGCTGATTTTGATAATACGTCAATCTAAAGCACAGAGCATAATTACAGACGCAGATATATGTTGGAAATGTTACAAATAATGAGAGTGCCATCTACACAATTAATTAATTATAAAACAGACATAGCAAATAGTGCTCAAAATTATAGACATTTAGATAATAAAAACTAGGATAAATATTATTATGTAAAATAACATATGTATTTCAAATATTTTAGTTCATGTAATACTTAAAATTTCAAATATTGTTTTTTTTTTTGTTTTCTGTGATATTTTTATTTCCTAATTTTGATTCTCCGCCCTTTTTCGAAAATTCTTATATACATATAAGTTTTTTAAGTCACCCAATGTGGTGACGAAATATTGGGATAAATAAATGATTATATTAATTTTTTTTTTTTTTAAATAGGTCTATAGCTCATTTTAAACGAAAATACAAATGTACACTTAAAAAAGTTTGTAAGTTGAAATAACTGAAAATATATTTTAAAATAAATGATATTTCACTTAAAAACCGGTCTTCTTAATTTTCATTTAAATTAAATGCCATTTGTTATTTATTTTTAAATGTTGATTAATCAACTGACACATCCGTAAGAAACAAATGATATATGCAGTAAAAATAAATGTCAAAATTTAACCTACCAATCCTTAGAAACAAATGTTTTTTTCATTTATTTGAAATTATTTCCGCAAAATATTTCGAATAAATGTATAAAAAAGTTAATATAGATATTTCTTTGAAAAATAAATGTATGTTCCTATATTTTTAAATGGAACGGAAAACTTTTTTATTAAACTACAAACAGTTAACTAAATAATATTCTGAGTGAAGTATTTTTAAACACTATGTGTTTACATACAATAAAACACATTATGCCTAAAATTAGTATCATTTTGTTGAATAAAAATTTTACGCACAAAGTTTATAAATATCCCAGCAAAAATGAAGCTGCCAAAGAAGCAATAAAAGCATCACTACTATGGTATAGGCATCACTTCTTTTCTGATGGTTTCATCGATGAATTTAACATTAGCGTGTCATAGGATGGAAGTATTCCAATGTAGCTACTAGCATTAATCATACTTTACACCAAGGAAGCAATGACGATGCAATGATTAGATATTCTGATGCACGAGTGGAAAATGTTCATATACTTTGTAGTATTTAAGCTTTGATGAAAATTTAATTCATTAGAATGCAGAAAAATAAGTTTAAAGAAGCAAAATTTATGCATTGATAACAAATAAATAATTCTGCATTAGTGAAAAAGCATTCTTGAAACATTTTTCAAAAATTTTAATGAATTTTTAGACAAATTTTAAAATATTTTTGGATAATTTGAAAACTGAGTGTACAATTTGGAAACATTTTTAGACAATTTAGAAATGTTTTCCAACAATTTTAAAAAAAATTTTAAACAATTTTAAAACATTTTTGGGCGATTTGAAATAATTTTTACACAATTCTAAAATTATTTTGCTAAATTCTGAATTATAACTGGAAATGGTGTAGTGTTAAATAATAAACACAATGTAAAAATGCACAGATTGCGTCGTCATAAATATTTGAGGCTGAAAAATGCAAATGACAGGCCAGCTAGTTTCAATTAAAGGTCAAAAAAATCTGTTTTTCTTGATATTTCAAAACTTTTATAAAAATTACAAAACTGCATAAATTTTAACCCTTATGAAATTTTAAACTAAAATATAAAAAATGATTTTATAAAAAAATTAGAAAAGTTCATCAGAACTATTTTCTCAATTTTAATAAATGCTTAAGATTCAAAAAAAAAAAAAATATACGATATACTATAACTTATGCTTTAGAAGTAATGAAGAGTGATTTTTTAAGATATGCATCGGGTTTATATCCAGATCACTGCATTTGCTATATGAACACATGAATGCTTTTGGAAGTGCCTTAGAATAACACCAAAAAATCATAAAAGAATGTCAACTGAAGTTTAGGAAGCAATGAAAGAATTTATAGTCACAAAATGATTGCCATTTTTTTTACTGGGATACTAACTTATAATGGTAAAAAATACAACATTTTTAAAGAGAGAAAAAAATAAGAACAAATCTGTATTAGTTTTTTTGTTTCATCTAGTCAAATTAAATAATATTAAATTCTCAAATATTATAATGTTCGCGTAAAATCGACTATGTTAAAAAAATAAATAAATTCCAAAAATAATAATTAAAAATATGTTGTGTTGTGGCTATTGTATTAAAATTTATACTAGAAGCAACAATAATGGACAATAAAAATGTATTTGAAGAAACTTTTGAAAAAATAAAAAAAATCTATTAAATGACAATTTAGCATAAATAATATCCAATTTTCAGCAGGTACTAATCCCGGCGATGATTCTATGTCGGTTGTAAAACGTCTTAAACTTCAAGGAAATAATACAGGCATCTCAGAACTTTGTAGCGGGGAATGGATAAAGAAAATACAGATTGAAGAAAAACATAAGTCAATCATGGAAATATAAATGTGTGAAAATGTGGAATATTAAAGTTGGTCAAAATATTCATTCAATATTTAATAAAAAATTAATTTTATTGATGCTTTCTATCGAGATGAATGCAAATCAATAAGCATTATTTATTCATCATCGGTCTTTTTAGTCCTAAATTTGGAGTAATTTTTGTTTAGAAGAATCTGACACTTTTTATAGTAACCCTATAATCTATGTTAATATTTTATGTATTTGCAAATTAAAATAGTTTTTTCATTTGTGAAATTTACATGTTTTTATATTTATTGTGAATTACTAAACAATAAATTTTTTGTTTTTATAAAAAAAAAATTTTTTAGGCTGTTTAATTTTCAACATGGTGGTGGTAAATATACGCATTTTAGTGTGATTTTTTAGCATTTTAATTTGAAAATTTAATTTAATTTTAACGCACTTTTAATGTAATTTTACCCAACTTACGTATAATATGTCTATTTTTTTTATTTACGCACATAGAGTAAATTTACAGTACAGTTTCCTACTATAAGTTCGGTAAATTTCAACAGAAATTAATTAGAGTGTACATATTTTGTTCCTTAATTGCATATACCACCTTTAAGATATTTGACAGCTGTTCAATACTATATGTATGTCGAACTCATTATAATTTTCATTAATATTCATAATTATCATTTTCTATTCTGAAGGTCATGTATATTTAACAACATGTCAAATATAAATTTTTATTGCACGTATTAAAAAACTATGAAAAAATGTAATACAAAGGTAAGAGGTATGAACTATTTTTTAAATAAAACAAAAGGTAATAAAAGTACTTGTCGCAAAAACATTATATATTTGGAACAAGTGCAATGACTAACCTTCTAGTGGTAAAAATAACAAGAACATTTATGATTTTTCTTTTAAATAACCTTGTATTTAACTTTTTACAAAAACGAAATATAATTTCCCTTAAGACACATACAAAGAAATTAAAAAACAAAATTTGTAGTAAAAATTCTTATACAGTCAATACCTGTATGATGATTACGTAAATTCCAATGTAGTGTTTTGTTTTTATACAAATTATTTGTTTTTTGTAAAATTGCTGCTTTATACTTTTATGAGTTTGAAAGAAAGAAAAATTAATGTAAATAAACGTTCCTTAATCTTGTTTATAGTCTCATATATCCTTATAACGATTCTGCATGCACCACCATATTGAGAAGCTCATACAATCCATTATAACGAACAACAAAACAGAGGCCAGTAAACATTATGGGATTAAAATTCTATTTCGGTGATATAATAATTTGTCGCTTGAACTTTTATGGAGGATTCCTTAATAAATCTTTTGTGAAGAGTATAATTTCTATCTTTAACATTTCTATCTTTATAATTCCTATTTTTAAACAAATTTGAAAACAATTTTTTATGCAACTATATAATTACGTGCAAATGTTATTGGGAAAAATATTCTCATTCAGACATAATTAAAAAATTTAATAACATTTACATATCAGCAAAAACTTCAAACAAAAAGAAAACCTTCAAAATTCTGTTTGCAGTTGCGTGTCCAGGATTTTGTTTCGGTGTGATGAGGGGGGGGGGGGGGGGCAAAATATATTTTCTAAATTTTTTTTTAAAAGCTGGCAATTTATAATCCAAAATTTTTACATTAAAACTTATTTATTAAATTGACTGAGATCTAATGTACATATATGTTTAATATTAAGTACATTTTGAATTTTTGTTTTTTGTTAATTATAAATTCTTTATCACATTAACGTGACCGGAATATCTATTTGTCAGGCGAAAATTTTTACTAAAAATCGCGCGATTTTTATTAAAAAATTTTCATTTTGTTTTTCGTATATAAATAGTTGTAGAAGTTGGCGCCGCAGGCAAAAATTTCGTTGTTCATACATTAAGAAGAAATATAATTCTTAACAAGTTTCAAAATTGCCAAGCTCTAAGACGCAATGTCATAGAAAACCATTTGCTCTAAAATTTTATAAGATCGCTGGATGCTGCAAATCCACATATCGGAAATTTATGGCTCTTCGATTGTTACCAGCAAATTTAATAAAAACTGGCTGGGAGTACACACTAATGGACGGAGTGCAGAAACTTACTTAACAGAGGTTGCGCATCAAAAGTATTTGATTTATATAATGATTTTTATTCTTATTCTTTTAAATATATCAATTTAGGTTGGCCCAAGAAGCTTTAATGTTTATTGATTCCATGCAATATAAATTCGTATAATTCTCTGCATAAGTAACATTTCTTTGGCCGGGCCCCCAGGTCCCCTCAGGACACGCCACTATCTGTTTGTAATATTAAATATAGTACAAGGAAAAAAATTAAAAAGGCACCAGTAATGGAATTCGTAAATACAAAAAACCTTGCAACTTCCCCTCTTTTATAAAGAATTTTTATATGACCCAGCAAAACCACACATTACCAAGTAATGGGTAAAGTAATGTATAGCTATAGCGGCCGATGGATTACTTTACACCTTACTTCATTGATGAATTTTACAGGCGATGAGCCTCAAAGTAATGGGTTCATTCTTACAATTATGCTTATTAAAGAATGAAAAAATAATTGTTTAGTAAAATGATTGCGAAGAGGTTAACAATAATTGGTAACTTTGACTTTTCATTTTTTAAATTTAACTTTCCACTAAAAATCTTTAATTTTTCAAACCAATTTAGGCTTTTCTACAGATATACAAACTAATAAAAACACGAATGCTAGAGTTTCTAAAACTAAAAATGCTTGTTATCAATAGATGGCAGTAGCTTTTCGATTTTACAGTAGTGTGCAATATAAATAAATGCACATCCTGTAGTCTAGAATGGAGACAAATATGTCAATATATATTGCAGGAAACGTCAAAATTATCTTATCTTCTGACTCGATTTCGTAAATATTTATTGCCGGCGACAAAAAAAATCAAACAAAACATAAAGAAATTTAAAATAAGTAAATAAATTTTAACAAATTATTAGAAAAATCAAAAAAATTCTAAATGAAGAAAAATCCAAAAAATTAAGCCCAGCGATGAGCAATTTTGTGCCGTTATTCTACCGACGCTTTGTACTTATTATTTTTTTCTCTAATATAGATGGGATGGGATACAAATTTTTATGCCATTATTTTATGTTAAATTGTAATGCGTTACGTAAACAACTAGCGGTAACTTATTACTTTATGTTTCAAAATAATGCTGAAGGTAAGGAATATACACTACAAAGTAATGCACTATTTAACCGACTATTGGTAACTCATTACCTTATATTTCATAATAATACTGAAGGTAAGGAGTATACATTACAAAGTAATGCATTATATATCTAAAGATCGGTAATTAATTACTTTTTGTTGAATTATAATGATATAGGTAAGCAATACACATTACAAGGCAATGCATGAGCTTATCGCACCTATTACCAAAGTTTTCCTGGTGAACAACAACAATTTACAAACAATTTAAACAAAAAAATCGAATCTAAATTTTAACAAAAATTTTAAATTACTTAAAAATTTGTGATACTTTTTTATTTTAGAAAAGTTGCTTTCTAATCGAAAGGCTAGTCCTCATCAGGAGACAGCTTAGACGTTGTTGCTCTTAAAATAAATTTTCGTACTTTGAAGTATTGAGAACTTCCTTTAAATCCACTGCTAAATCTAAATTATTTCTTTTACGAGCAGTGATAGAACAGAGCTTCATTATTTTGCTCTTTCGAAAATTCCAACTTGTCTTTTTGATCTTTCAGGATTTTTCCTAAATGTTAATTGCGGCCGATGAGACTTCGATTTAGTGGAAGCAAGCAGCGTTTGACGTTTAATTTCAAAAAATAAACATTCGCGACTGCTCCTTAAATATTGTTTAAAGTTTTTGAAGCAATCGCTCTTCAGCATATATGTATGCACAGAAATGGGCATAAATATAGGTTGTTTTATCAGTTTGGGCACCATCAACTCGGTACGCCATAGTTACCTGGAAAAGTGTTATTTTTTTTTAGAAAAATGCTAATATTTGCCGCTGAAATAAAGTAATTAAAAATTTAGTAACATTGAAAAAGCCTTTAATCTTTCTATTTTAAAGCACTAGAACCATTTGAGTTTGTGCACCCAGAAAACAGTATCAGTTGTGGCCACCGAATTTGTTGCCAATCTAATTCTGGCGGTTACGACAACTATTTTTATATTAAAATATATTTTTAGTTGTGAAAGTCAATATTCTGTTGTCTAATTTAATATTTATATTCCACAAAAATATTATTACGTTCCACAAAATTTTATTTAAAAAAAAATTATTTTCAAATTTTTCCGATATCAAGCCTGGGCCTGAATTCATAATTCACGCCCTTGCTTACTGCACCACAATTTAATTTAATTTTCTTTGATATATTTGTTATTTAAACATTTGAATATTTTGTTTTAATTAAAAAAAATTAAATGTTTGACTTTACCGGGATTTGAACTCGGAAATTAGGAGTACTTGGCTAGCTCTCTATCCACTAGCCCACAAACACTTATAAATTTTGATGGATAATTTTGAATTTAAACAATTTGTTAGGAAAAGAAATATTAGTACAAAATTTTGTTTATCAATACCAATCATTAGTGACGACTATTATCAATACAATCCACAATTCGGTTGCTTCTATGAAAACCTAATTAAATGATTTATTTGATCAGAATAACCGTACTTGTAGTTACCACTTTTGAATAACGACAATTTTTTCATATATATTCACTAAATAAATGGTTGCTTTCACCGCACACAAATTCTAAACGAATTGTATTTTTAAAGATGATTGGAAATACCAAAAAATTCGGTTACTGCAACTAAACCATTCGATTGGCTTCAAATTCGGTTGCCAGCACGAATCTGTTTTTAAGGTTATGTTTAAGTACAGTTTGAGTATAAATTCAAAATTTTATACAATTTAATATTGTTTTATATATAACAGCACAGGTGCTGAAGCAGTGCTCTTCAACGTTAGCCCGTCCATTGGCGAAACTTTACATACGTTTCCCTCATTCTGGAAGGTTTCCTAAAAATTACCGCCCAATAGCAATCTGTTCTGCGACCTCGAAGGTTATGGAGAGTATGTTAAATTACCATTTTGTGAGTTATCTAGAAACAAATTCACTTTTGAGCGATCGACAGTATGGCTTTCGTAGAAGCCTTTCTACGGGAGACCTGTAAGCGTTTTTCTCGGAACGTTGGAGTAGGTCCATTCACCAGTTCGGTGAGAATAAGGTGATTGCTTTATATATTTCCAAAGCGTTCGACCGTGTGTGGCACGGCGCATTTTATCGAAACTAATTGATTTTTGTTTCGGTAATAATTTCTCTTGAATTATTTTGAGCTTTCTCGTATATCGCTCTATACGTGTTTTTGTAATAGACGGGATCTCATACATCGAGTTTTAGCTGAATTCGGGGGTACCGCAAGGTTCTGTTCTTTCTCCTTCTCGCTTTCTTGTCTTTCTTAATGACCTTCTTGGTTTAACTTTCAACCCTATCTACTATTTTGCTGATGACAGTAAAATTTGTCATTCATTCTCCTTCGATCGCAGGCAAAGCCTCTTAGACTTTGGGGTCGGGAGGCAAATCATGAATGATGCACTTAATCGGGACCTCTCATTAGTTTCAGAGTGAGGTCGTACAATTGGGGTGGATTTTAATGCACATAAGACCCAATGTTATATAATGACTCATAGGGTTGTAGAGTCTCCAGCGTCATCTTTCAAATTGGAGGGTATCGAAATTAAGGAATCGGAAACTCTTGATTTTCTGGGCATGAGAATCCAGTGTGATATCCGTTGTAATAAACACGTTTTTAAAGTGTCGAAAGAAGCATTCAAGTGATTAGGTTTTTTTTTACCGGTGCAAGAAGTACTTTACCTTAGTCGATCTTCTTACTGTCTATACCACCTATATCCGGCCTAATTTGGAACTTTTGAACCGTGTTCAAAGAAGGGCTTCGGCGGATATCCAGTTCTATTGTTTCAAGGGAGCATCGACGCAATGTGGGTTGTGTGACACTGCTCTATCGATACTAACATGGGATATGCTCTGCTGAGATAAGTGAACTTATCCCTCGGGCCCGGGCTTTTGTCCGGAATAGTCGCTTGTCCAGTAGAGCGCATCCCCTTGTGGTCGATTGTCCAGTGAACTGCACAATACATTACAGGGAAAATTCGTTCATAAGTCCTACTAGTCATATGTGGAATAAACTCCTCGCAGACGTCTTCTTTGACAACTGTAATATAGTGATATTCAAGTGTAATATCAAAAATACTACTCCCTCTTTCCTCCTCCTCATAATCTATTTTCCTGACGTGAACACAATGCACTGCATTCATAGGGGGCAATCCCTTAGTGTTGATACATAAAAAAGGAGGTGAAAGTAGACGCAATATTTATATTCTAACAGCGGTATTCATAAAAAAATCTTAATTCAAGTTTCAAATGCATTTTAGTTCAAAAACATTTTAAGCCTAAAAAAGGTTTATTAAAAATTCGTATTAATAATGAGTGTTTAACTAAAAAACGATTTAATGTTGTTTTAACTTGAGGATGGCAACACTGTATTTTTTTATTTGTCACATTAATCGTAATGATGCAAATCAATGATTACTAAACCATACGGTACTCGTTTCTATGTATTTTTTTTTGTCATTTTTCAGAAAAATATTGTTTTATCAAATAAAAAATTTATGAAAACTTGTTTTTAACAAAATGCCCAGTAAAAGTGTTACATAGATAATGATTTTATTGTAGATAAAAAAAGTATTCAAATAACCGGTTTTAATTTCTTTGTTTTGATTTAGCAACACACCACTAGTTTAATTTGAATAAATAATATCAACAAATATTATTTCTGCTTAAATCCTTTATCCCCTTTTTGAAAATTTTCGTCTGACGATTTTTTTAAATTTTGGCCATACTTTCTATTATGAACAAAATATAATTAAAAATATCACATTTTTCAAATAAAAATGGTTCTTACCATTTATTTTTATTATATAGAGAATGTCCATTATTTATTAAACAAAAACAAATAAATTCATTTGATTAAATTACAATTTTTTGCAAAAATGTTTAAAATGAAAATAAGCACAAATCAAAAATGTCATTTTAAAATAGGTTCAAAATAGGGTCGAATCAATTTTAAAATTCATTTGTTTACACAAGGTATAAAAAAAGGATTTTAAGCTAAAATTCGTTTATGACATGGTTGGCATTCAATACCTTTTCATAATAACGGTAGTTGGCTATCACAGCCACTTTAAGACCGATATGAAAATTTTAAAAAGGCGATTCCATTAAAGGCATTTGTCTTTTTGTATATCCGGGTTTATTGCGCTATTTTGAAATATCTTAAACTACCGTTAAAATATCGCTAAACTACCGAAACACTGATTTATAACGGTATTTTGCAGATAAAATAAAATGTTACAGGTAATATTATGAAATAAACCTCGTGATATGAGAAGACACATGTCACTATTGAAATCGCAGTTTTAAAATTTTCGTATCGTTACTGATCATATCGTAGTAGACAACTACCGTTATAATGATGGTTTATTAATACAATTTTAGCAAATTTTGCTTAAAATTGGTTTGAAATACTGTTTAAAATTTTTTTTTACCGCCAATAGCAATCTGTTCTGCGACCTCGTAGAAATGTATTAAAAATATTTTTAATATTAAGCATATTAATAAAGCGTCATAACTTAACTTTTTTAAGAAAGAGAGCCGCACTCCTTGTTTAAATTTACAAAAACAACATAGTCTTTGTAGTGTTTGTATGCATCAGATTGTGTACACATAAGTTAGCCAGACAAGGAGATAAAAAAATTAGATTTTTATAGACTTTTCAGATATATAATCGAAAGCTATTTCTGCTAAATTAATGACGTGTTGGTTTTAATGTACACTCTAATAAATTTCTGTTGAAAATTACCCAACTTATAGTAGGAAACTGAACTCCTACTATAAAATGTGTGCGTAAACAAAAAAAGTACACACGTTATGTGTAAGTTGGTACACACATAATGGGTAGTTTTACATTGAAAGTGCGTAAAAATTAAATGAAATTTTAAATTTATTAACATTGTGCGTAAAAAAACCTATTTGAAGAGTAAATATACGCATTAAATGCCTAAAAATGCATTTCTATATGCGTAATTACAATAAAAAAAATGCGTATATTGACCAACGCATGGTTTAAACTGCAGAAAAAATATTTTTTTTTAAAGAATAAATTTATTTTTTTTTGTATGTATGTTTTAATAATAATGAACTATAAATATAATTCATAATATATTTCGAATGGGTATGTGCTGTCATGATCGTCATCTTGAATTTAAGTGCACAATATTCACAAATATTATATTTATAAATTTTGAAATAATTAATTTTCGTTTTAAGCTTTTTTTTATTTATTTTATATTTTTGAATTTCCAAATATCAAAATATTTAATACCATTCAAAGTTAGTATATATACAAAATTTTTCGTAAAATTTGTATTTAACAAAATAATACTAATTTTAGGCACAAAGTGTTTAATTTTAAGCACATTATGTTTAAAAATACTTCTTGTGTGTATTATTATATATGAAAGTGTGTACAAAACGTTTTTAGGCATTTTTGTTTATATTTACCGAATTTTCGTAATATTATATGAAACTTCACCCATTTTATTGTAGTACATTTATAAACATTTTTTAGAGTGTAGAGCTTAATAATTCAATTTATTTTATGAATAAATTATAATCACTTCATATCAATGATTCAATTTTAATTCGATTAAATAATTTGTTTTGTGATTCTGTTCGGGATATGATAAAGTTGGTACCATAGTATTCTTTGTGGTGCTATTGGAACCTCAAAAGTACTACGGTGCTGCTATGAACTATTTGGTACAAAGTATGTATTTAGACATTTTCATGCATTGATGAATTACACACAAACATACATATGTATATTTAATAAAAAAAAAAGTATTGAAAATTTGATTAAAATTTTAATTGAATTGAATATGGAATTTCAATCAAAAAATTTCTTTTTTAAATTTTAATTAATTTGATGCTGAAATTTCAATTAATAGCTTTATTAAAATTTTAATTGATTTTTGGTTATAACTTTAATTAAAATTATAATTGATATAATTAAAGCTTTAATTGAAAATGTTGAAGATTTTTGATTAAAATTTTATTTAACAAAAAAAAAAATAATTGATATAACAAATCCTTTTGCTGCTTAAAATTCAATTAAATTTTTAATTGTAATTACAAATATTTTAATTGAAACTTGATTTTCGTTTGCCAATAAATGGCAAAATCTAAATTATATTTGAGATTTTTCTTAATTTTTGCGGTTTCACAGACCAATAATTAAGTATCGATTGATTTATAATAAAATATTCGTGTGATTTTCCTTCAATCTAAGTGAAGAAACAGAACAAAAACGTACCGTATTTGTCTATACGAATTGACAGTTGTGATATTTTTTTACGAAGTTTCTCTTTTTCCATCAGTTTTTGTTTCTCATTCCCTCAACAGAGTTGCCGCATTTTAACGATTTTTGTAAACAAAAAGCTTATGCCGAGTACAGATAACATGGTCATTTTGTGGATCTCAGGTGCTCTTAATGTACCAGCGAATATATGTAATAAACCGAATATATAAACCAACATTTTATGCTCGATTTCTAAATTTTTATTAACTTAATACATTTTTTATTGTTTTTATAAGATTTAAACACAAAAATCAAAATAAATATGTTGCTAGTAAGCGAAAGAGATACTAAGGATGAAAGTATCTAAACTATACTGTTTACACTAAAATAAATAAAAATAATAAAAATAAAATAAAAATACTTTATTCTTTTGCATAAGTAAAAAATATTCATTTATTTTTATAATATAAAGCTGTAATGAAAACTAATTTTATCTGAATGCAATAAAATAAGTTTTTAAGTGGTTATATTATTAGTATGCATAAATTGGAATCCACATTAAATAAGACCTTACAAAGGAGCTCTCCCAAATGAGAACATAATTTTTCTGAAATTCGGATGATAAATAAATATAGTGGGTGTAATGGTGTAAAATCTAAATATCCGACAAGGAATTTTTCTCTTCGTACTTCTCCAAAGTAATTGTAGGTAGATACATGTGTATTAAATAAAATTCATTTAAAAATCTATTCCAATTGTGCATTCAAATTATTCAAAAAGCTAAAAACAAATTAGCTTTTTAAGATTTTGGATCTTCTCTATCACAATCAAAATTTTAGCGAAACCTGAATTTTCGCAATGAATGTACTTTTTATGTAATGTACTTTTATAAAAAAAATATGTAATAATAATAAAAAAATAATTTGAAAAACTTCTTAACATGCAGTAAATTTATGCTTCAGAAGTTAAGAAAGGAGAGAATTTTAAGATAAGCATCAGGTTAATATCCAAATCACTACTTTTGAAACTTCATCAGCATAACTTCCAAAAACCAGAACAACAACACTAACTGAAACTAAGGCAACAATAGAGCCATTTCATGTCAAACAGCACAGAAAACTGTTATTTTCGGATTTGTCGTCTCCGATTTTAATGAAATTCGCCATACATATTGTATATGAGTACTGTTTATGAAATAATTTATCTTATGACACCAAACTCTTTCGAAATTTGACGTCATAAAAATTGGCAAAAACCTCAAAATTTAAATAAAGTGCCCATACAAAGTCGCTCATACTTTAAAAATAAATGTTAAAAAATATATGTTAAAAACTAAGGCCTCTCTACATTTGTGAAAAAATTTTAAGGTGGAGACTCATTTAGTTCCTGAGTTATGAGGGAAAACGTGGTCGTACCTCAAATATCTCGGTCTTTAATGTACCAGCAAATTAAAGTTTGCAAAAATTCATTAAACTTTTGCTATGGAAGTATTTCGATAACTCCAGTAGAACTATTCGATTTTTTTGGTCTTGGAAAACACACGCAACTTTGGAAATTTTTTATTTCCATTGCAATTTAATGACCATTAGTTAGAACTAATGTAAATGGAAAAAAATTTCATCACCATATAAGAATAATGAAATATTTTGCATTAGAAAAAACATTTCTGATGGTGATGATATAGCACTAATGCATTAAAAACTAATTGCAATTAGTAAACATTTATTTACAAAAATATTATGATAAATGAAACGGAAAACGGTTTTTGTCATACAAGATCTTTTTTATAGTTATCATGAAATTAAACATTAGTTCAAATCAGATCGATGTTTTAGTAATTCAAAGTCTTTTTATGTTTCAGGTCGATGTTTTTTGACCGACACTTCTGTTTGGTTTACATTTGTCAATTTGTATTTGACAATTGCGTAGAACAGTCAATAAAAATTTATTATGGAGCATCTAACGCACCAACAACGTGTTGAAGTTAAACCCTTGCTATATTTTCTATTGATTTGGTATTGACGAAAAATTTATGAATTTTCTTATGATATTTTACAAATGAGTGTGAAGAGTTCATCTATAGACAATAAATGAGTATCTGTCAAGTGGATATCGGTAAAGCAGCGCTCTCATTTGATTTTTATTGCTGTCAGTATAAATCCACTACAAAATCAATGTAGTGTCATACGGGCTTTATTAAAACATAAAAAAAGATATAAAAACCCCCAGTTTCGGCGAAAAGTCATTATGAGCGATGAGCGACATTTTGACTTGGCTGGCTTTGCTAATAAACAGAATAGCCCCTACAGGGGAACTGAAAATACTCAATTGATACACCGACATCTTTACACCCTCGTATCTTGCAAACAAATATTATTAAATAATATTGAAACATTTAAGATTTATTCAAAATGAATCATCGGCCTGGAACATAATTTACACCCTGTATTTATTGATCTTTACATATTTTTACGATTTCATCGACTTATTTATTTTTTAGCGACTTTTCTCAATTTTAACGTTATTCCCATTGATTGTCTCACAATGCCAATTATTTTTTTTAAGTGATGCATTAAAATGGTAAAAAATATTTAAAACCATTGTCATTAATCAACGAAACTAAATCCTCAAAATATTATCATTAATTGAAGTAGAGCCGTGAATAACGTTGTAAGCGACAAAATTTAAATTGTTGAGAAATCGAAAAAAATGTTTTAGAACTTGTAGGTGTATCCCAATGACTGACTTCATTATATTGTATTTTTATATCGAAATCCTGCATAATTTTGCTCCGCTCCATTAAAAAAAAATAGATTCCACTACAATAAATGCAATTCTAATGGATTTATTAATTCGTTAGTTCACTCAATAATACATTCTTTTGAAGCGAAATTTTTGCTGGGTTTTCGCACTAATCCGTTGGTAGATGGTCACAAGCCATACATTTGAAACATATGAATTACTCAGGGGAGATTGCTTTACAAAGCTTAAAGAGTTTAGTTTAGATTTAAAACTAACAGCTTAATATGAAGTAATTTTATTATTAAGAACAAATTTTTTTAGTAAATTTTCTAGGTGTTTCGCCCATAGTAGTTTGCACAAAACACTTAAAACTGAGAAATTAAGAAAAAGGAGCACAACAGTAAAAAGATATGAAATAAAAGGAGGAGGCATGTTTGGATTCATTTTTTCTTGATTCTTTAAAAGGTCCTTTACATTTTGTGACTTCGATTCGTTCATTTTAAGTATGTGTGTGCGCTGCATAAGAACAACAACAAGGAATAAAGGAAACTTCCATTTTTTCGCTTTCCCCAATGGGATTTTAAGGTCATTAATATGAATTGCTTTTTTGGGAAATTATTTGTACCCCGTACAACATCGAATTCAGCAGCATTGGTAATCGTAGTAGTGGAAGCTTTAATGTTTTAAAAATTCACATAAGGAAACCATTAACACCTGAATTATGGAAGCAATTTTCATGCATCCTCTTTCTAAAGAAAAAAAATTTCAAATGTTTGTAAGTGTATTGGAAAATAATATGTATTTTTAGCTAAAGAAATATATAAGTTCGAGATAAGAAATTTTATAAAAAATCGCCAAGGTTGGCAGGCGATAACGCTTACAAATGGCTACCGTTAGCCTTGAAATACCGTTACCGAAAATACGATTATCTCAAAATACCATTATCCTTAAAATAACGACATCAAAATAAATAAAATATCGATATAAGATTATCGATATTTTATTAATACCATTACCAAAATAAACGAAATATACCCAGCAAAAATGAAGCTGCCAAAGAAGCAATAAAAGCATCACTACTATGGCAAAGGCATCACTTCTTTTCTAATGGTTTCATCAATGAATTTAACATTAGCGTGTCATAGGCTGGAAGTATTCAAATGAAGCTACTAGCATTACTCATACTTTACACTAAGGAAGCAATGATAATACAATGATTAGGTATTCTGATGCATGAGTGGAAAATGTTCATATACTTTGTGGTATTTAAGCTTTGGTGAAAATTTAATTCATAAGAATGCAGAAAAATAAGTTTAAAGAAGCGAAATTTATGCATTGATATAAAAATTCTCTTTATTAAAACAAATAAATAATTCGGCATTAGTGAAAAAGCATTTTTGAAACATTTTTCAAAGCTAGTTTCAATTAAAGGTCAAAAAAAATCTGTTTTTCTTGATTTTTCAAAACTGCATAAATTCTAATCCTCATGAAATTTTAAACTAAAATATAAAAAACGATTTAATAAAAAAATTAAAAAAGTTCATCAGCACTATTTTCTCAATTTGAATAAATGCTTTAGATTCCAAAAAATATACGATATACTAGCATCGGGTTTATATCCAGATTACTGCATTGGAAATATGAACACATGAATTCTTTTGGAAGTGCCTTAGAATAACACCAAAAAATCATAAAAGAATGTCAACTGAAGTTTAGGAAGCAATGAAAGAAGTTATAGTCACAGAATGACTACCATTTTTTTTTTTGCTGGGTAGTTATCCTTAATATACCATGACCATAATTATTATTTCTTTGCTTTTGTTAATTGCACGTTGTTGTCGGGTACCCAGCAAGAATGAAGCTGCCAAGGAAGCAATAAAAGCATCACTACTATGGCAAAGGCATCACTTCTTTTCTAATGGTTTCATCGATGAATTTAACATTAGCGTGTCATAGGATGGAAGTATTCAAATGTAACTACAGCATTACTCAAACTTTACTCTAAGGAAGCAATGATAATAGTACAATGATTAGGTATTCTGATGCATGAGTGGGAAATGTTCATATACTTTGTAGTGTTTAAGCTTTGATGAAAATTTAATTCATAAGAATGCAGAAAAATAAGTTTAAAGAAGCGAAATTTATGAATTGATATACAAATACTTTTTATTAAAACAAATAAATAATTATGCATTAGTGAAAAAGCATTTTTGAAACATTTTTCCAAAATTTTAATGAATTTCTAGACAAATTTTAAAATATTTTTGGATAATTTAAAAACTGGTAGTACAATTTGGAAACATTTTTAGACAATTTTTGAACAATTTTAAATAATTTTTGCACAATTTTAAAACATTTTTGGGCAATTCGAAATAATTTTTACACAATTTTAAAATTATTTTGATAAATTCTGAATTAAAACTGGAAACAATGTAGTGTTAAATAATAAACATAATGAAAAAATGCACCTAATGCAAAAAAATATTTAAGGCTGAAAAATGCAAATAACAGGCCAGCTAGTTTCAATAAAAGTTTTAAAAAATCTGTTTTTCTTGATTTTCCAAAACTTTTATAAAAATTGTAAAACTGCATAAATTCTCATCATGAAATTTTAAACTAAAATATAAAAAATTATTTAATAAAAAAAATTAAAAAAGTTCATCAGAACTATTTTCACAATTTAAATAAATGCTTTAGATTCAAAAAAAATATACGATATACTATAACTTATGCTCTAGAAGTAATGAAGAGTGATTTTTTAAGATATGCATCGGGTTTATATCCAGATCACTGCATTTGAAATATGAACACATGAATTCTTTTGGAAGTGCCTTAGGGTTTATATCCAGATCACTGCATTTGAAATATGAACACATGAATTCTTTTGGAAGTGCCTTAGAATAACACCAAAAAATCATAAAAGAATGTCAACTGAAGTTTAGGAAGCAATGAAGTTGTAGTCACAGAATGACTACCATTTTTTTTGCTGGGTATTAACTACATACATTTAATTGATAAATTTATTTTGTTTTGAGGTATGCCATAATATTTGAGGTATGTGCCATAATATCTGACTTCCGCTACCATTAAAATACCATTACCCAAATAACTGAAATAAAGGTATTTTAATTAAAATACCGCTTCAAAAATTTCGCTAACTCTCCATCAGATGGCGGGCACCAACTGTTTAAGATAGTTATATCATCTCGCGCAATCACAGTGTTGTGTGAAGCCTATTATTTTTTCCACCTTTCATCTCTCCTTTAACTCGTTTCAACAAAAGCAACACATTAATTAATAGGAAGACTTTCCGGAGTGTTGCTTCCATAAAAATAACGTTACCTAAATAAGTGAAATACCGTTATCCTTAAAATATATTACGGATGAAACTAAAAGAGCGTTGTCCATAAAATACCGATACCGAACTAATTCATCGTTGTTGTTACCGCTAACCACATCGTTTCGGTTACCAACCACGAAATCTATACAAAAAGGTTAATTCTTAAGGGATTTAATACAAATTGACAACCTTAAGATATTTTTATATTAAATGTAAACATTTTTTGTTTTAAAAAATGTTCATTTGCAAATAAAACCATTTACAATTTCGTTTGTTTGTTTTTTACATTTTAATATCCTTTTAATATCATTGAACAACTTTCATAATGGTCATACATTTTAATTTTTTCATGTTGGATAGTGGAACGGACATCAGGAACAGAAAGTCGACGTTATTGCAATTGTTTATGATGGATTCGTGGAATTCGAAAATTACTTACTCCATCCATTATTTGGAAAAGTTCTGAGAGTTTTGGTGCATCTAAAAGAAAAAGTTCGTAATATCAGAAAATGTTAAAACCTGATTTTTTAAGATTCTCTATAGAAATCTTTTTTTAATTTGGAAGTTTTTAACTATATTATAGCTATTTTTTTTAGAATATTATAGATATTTACGAAAATGTAAAATAAAATAAAAAAATACCGATATCTTTAAATTTTTTCCCAGTACAGGAAAATAAAATTTACTACTCCAAAATACGCATGAATTTTAGCTAAAATAGAAAAAGAGCCTACGAACTTATTTATTTTTTTTAAATCCTGTTAAGAAATTTTGTTATTTACCTGTGAAACTTGGTCAACATGCACAGAGTAAAATAGTTTATAAATGAGAATATTTCATGAATATAAATTTTTAAGAAACATAAGGACAGAGACAAATATCGAAAATTTAAATATATATATTATTCCATAATATTACGATGTTAATAATCTGTAAGGAATTGGTGTAATTAGTGGCAACACTAATTTACTTTATGCTTTTATCATTCCAAGCTTCCCGTCATGGTTTTTAAATTGAAGATTTGATTATAGGATTATGGAAATATACGATCGACAGTAGATTTTCCAAGTGTATATCCCAACCAGTGCTGCCAAGTTAGACACTTTTAATACGCTTTTCTGGAAAATTTTAGATTTAGCCATTAGTCATTATTTTAGATATTTTTTTTTAAATGTTATCCATTTTTTAGGCATTTTTTTCGTTTTCTATAAAATATAATTAAAGTTTGAAATTAAAATAAAATAAACTTTGCTCAAGCAATATTCAAAGCATAATAAGTGTTAATACAAATTTAAAATCGTTTATAAAACAATGGTTAAATAACCGATTTTTTTTTCCAAAAAATATATAGTATTAAAGAGTTTTTGATTCCAAAGTAGCAGAGTTCTGTGTTTCGAAGCCATTGAATTAAAGTGTGGGAACAAAATTGGTGTACAGTGGCCAATTGTGGACGCAAAATGAAATTTTTGGGCTTATTTAAAATCACTGAGACTTTACCAGACAGTACATTACTTTACTTAATTTTTTACGGCAATGTTTTAAGGCTATAATTGATGTTTATGCAAGTGCGGCTATAGTTATGAAACAATAGCAGGTTTAAAAATAGATAGAGTTTACAAAAAAATATTTTTATTGCGGAATTAAATGTGTTTTAAATTATTCTCTTATATTTGAAGTTTCTTATACATCTAAATTTTTTAGAACTCGGGGTAATAGCTGTTTTATGAGCTGTTTAAAATAACTGAAAATATCATTTAAAAGAAATTATATTTCATTTAAAAACCGGTCTACTTAATTTTCATTTAAATTAAATGCCATTTGTTATTTATTTTTAAATGTTGATTAATCAACTGACATCCATAAGAAACAAATGATATAATCATTTAAAATAAATGTCAAAATTTTACCTACCAATCCTTAAAAAATAAATGTTTTATTTCATTTATTTGAAATTGTTTCCGTTTTTGTATTTTTTTTAATATACTCGTACAATACAAAATGTATGTATGCATATGAAGTGAATGTGTTTGTGTATGTATGTGTGTTTATAAGTTCTTGTAATTTGTATTGAAAAATTTTGTATATATACGACCAATTTCAATAAAAAAAACAAATTGAAATTTTTTGAATATTTTTTTTTTAAACAGACAGCAAACAAAATTTAAATTTGTAAAATTAATAGATCTAATTCTGACTTCGATAAATTTTTTTTTTGTTCATATTTCCTGCTAATGCTCGATATAAATGAGTCTGAACTTAATAGAAATCTATTAAAAAAAAGTGCTCTCTATAGCTTTTAAAGTCTTTATTCTTTGCTTATTGATCTTCTTCTGATAATTCTCCTATTGGTAAAAGCGCGTGTTGTACTATCTCCGGGCCGTGAATTAAAAATTTATGTAATGTGGGAGGCATGCAAAACCAGGGATATATTTCAACAAAGTACTTTGCTGTGTTGTGAGCAAGTTTTGTTTAAGCAACAATTTTTTTGTCCTCATCTGATCGTGCTTGCCATTTTTTAATTGGAATTTTATACGATAAGTGGAGAAGGCACTCAAAAAATCGAATCCACCCGTGTAGTATTGATAGCCCAAACTCTAAAGTGTCTGTTCTAACTTCCCTAACAATCATGCTGTCAACTGAGTTGAACATCTTACTTGTAGCGCCACATACATAACACTTTTGCGTGGAATTCGTACCCGTTATTGTGTTGCACACTTTTCCATCTATCATTACTAAAAACAAATAGTGATGAACCTTTAAGAAATTTTCTCCAACTAAAACTAACGTTTCTTCAAGATTTTTTGTTCATCCTCGACCCTAATTTTTTCTAAATAAGATACACTTGTTGTTTCTTTGGTGTATTCTATCTTTAAAGGCCAACAAATCTTGTTGATGAAGGACGAGGATTTTTCCAAACTTCTTCATTTTCACTAACAAGTTTAAGTGGTACGATGGATATTATAAACACTGAAGAGTCGCTTGCATTAGAACTATAAAAAGCCTGTTAACACGAACTATGTCCAGAGCTTCCATCAAAACCCCACTTTGAAAACAAGGTTAAGTTTGATAATTTCTTTTCTGTTAAAATATTATAACATTTTGGCAGCATAACTAGACTTTCAACCGTGTGATTTAAAAGTCCTTGAAGACTAACTTGTGCTGAAGTTTCACAAAATTTAAGTTGATCTCGTTTGGGATAACACCTTTGTTTTGCTTGTTGAACTTTAGTATACGAAGGAAATTTTTCCGGAGCCACCCTTCTTATAATATTATAACTATGTCGAGTTAATTTTGCTTCTATTAAAACGCTAAGTGCTTCTTCTGCACTTAGTTGTTTTGGTTTAGCCTGCTTGAAGCTTTTTCTATATTTTGCAGCCCTTGTAGGTGTTGATGTTGTTATTTCTTTAACTAGCTTTGCTGTCTCAACATTTCCAAAAGCTCTTAAACTCATTTGTGTAGCATGAGTCAAAACTGGCAATGAAATACAATCTCTTATGCTTCTAGTTTTCTTTGATTTAGTTTTCTCACTGCAATCTTCGAAAAAAAGTTCCTTGCGACCTCCTTTATTTGGTGGAAGAACAAATGAGATAGAAGCATTTAGCCATTCAGTATTTAATTCCAAAAGACGATCATGGTACCTTTTACATTTACTATATCGAGATTTAAACTGTTTAATAAAATTATCAAACGTTTGGTTGAAAAACTCATATTGCTGGGGTTTATACGCTTAATGGTTTTCATTTTAAAAAATTGATTTTATCCCTTCAATTATTTAAAGCGGTATTTCTCATAAAGTTGTATAGTTCTAGGCGCGATAATAAAATAGTTTTGGGGCTTATTCCTAAAAATATTAAATTTGTTCTTATTTAATTTAACTGTTTAATCGATTTCCAATTACCTTATACCGATTACTTTATTTAATACAAAACACAATACGCACTTTACAAAAACTTCAAATTTTAAAACAGCAAAAAACTCCACTGAAAAACAAAACATAAAAACAAGCACAAAAATAACGGCAATAGAGAAACAGCGTGAAACAGTTTATTCGCAAACATTATTATTTATAAATAACGATAGTCAGTTTAATTTCAAAAAATATTAAACGTCAAACGCATTGGTAAAAAAAAAGTTGATTGCCCAAAGTTCGTGATTGAAAACAGATATTATATAGGCGTGACTATCCCGGCACGGGCAAATTAGTATAAGATGTACATAAAACCATCACGTGAATTTGGTAAATTATTAGAAAGTCATATTTTTTCGCTGGAATTGAGTGTTAATTTTTATTCTTTTCTGGTAAATTGGTCACTCTCGTGAACATAGGTGATCAAACGCCACTCACGCAGCCATCTCTATTAAATGTCAAAATATATTAACAATAATATCAACAACAACAAAAATAGCTAACATTATGATAAAGACAATAGTAACAACAAAAACACTGTGGGTATGGTAAATAAAGGAATTTTGAAAACAAGACTTTTTACATAAAATTATTAATATCTTAAAACAAGGCAACACAAAGGCAAACTTTTTTATTTGTAGTATCAAGTAGAAATCCCATACGTTTCAAAAAACACAACTTTCAATTTTTTCACTTTTTAAGAAAACAGCAATAATTAGCTAACTTTGACAGCTCACTACGGATGAAGTAAACAACTCAGATGGTTCAAATTTTAAATAATGATGTAGAATTTTATCTAGTTTTATTCGATACCAATCATTATGGCGAAAACTTAATTCTAAAAGTTCAATTAAGCGCCACTTTGGACCCATTTCAACCCAATGTGCGGCCGTGTTATCTCATGTGGTGGCGATGTCAATTGGCCGCCAAGATCATGTGATTTGACACCGTTGGACTTCTTTCTTTGGGGTTATTTGAAAGAAAAGGTGTACGTTATCGACGTACAGCCAGCAACAATACAGGAGCTAAAGGATGAGATAATTCGGCGCATTAACGGCATAGAACAGGAGCTAAAGGATAAGATAATTCGGCGCATTAACGGCATAGAACCTCAATTATGGCTCAGCGTCATCGAAAATTTGGACCATCGGATGGAGGTGTGCCGCCGAGGTCGCGGCGGCCAATTGGCCGATATTTTGTTCCGTACATAAATCAACCATACCATATTATCATAATAAAAAGAAATGACAATAATTTCCTAAATAATTTGTGTTTTATTCAAAATCAGCATCGGCCCTTAACATTTAACCACCCTTTAAATTTGGAAAATTTTTAAATAACGTATGCGGAATGAAATTGCAACAAAATATAATATGTTGTAGTTTTTTCTAAAACTAACGTAAATTTTATTTCACTTTTTAAAAAAAACAATACATTATATTAATTTAAAGTAAAAAAAATTTGGTCCCATCCGATCCGCTTTGCGGCAGTTTTGGGGAACTTTTTCCAAAGCTGTTGTAAATATGGATGTTGGCATTTTGAGGAGTTCCTTTTTAATTTTTTCGATCAGATTTTTTGTATTTCTTGGTCTAAAGCCACCAGCATAAACTCTTCGCTTTAAATTAGCCCAAAAATCTTTGATTGGACGTAATTGAGGGACATTTGGTGGGTTTTCCTCTTTATGAACATATGGTATATAAAGTGTGTCCATAGCTTCTACAGATTTCCGAGCGTAATGGCTAGATGCTAAGTCTGGCCAGAAGATCACATTTAGGCCTCGATGCATCTTTTCTATAAAATCCTTCATCTTTGGCAAACAGTGCTCAATATATCGTTCAGAATTGACGGCCAAACCAGATTCAAAAAACACTGGTTCCGACATCCCTTGCGGACTTATTGCAAGCCAGAGTAATACTTTCTTAGGGAATTTTGTGTGCTCCAAATATTTTATTTTATTATCAGTATGTTTCTTCCCTTCGAAAAAGTACCTTCCCTGCCATTCATTGCCATCTAGTGTAAAATATGACTCATCATCCATGATGCAAATTATGTTGTTCTTTGCGTAAAATACATTTTTGACTAAACTTCTTAATCGTTTTCGTTGGGTAACCTCCTGCTCTTCGGAAACAGTCGGCTTTTTCTTTCTTTCTGGACCTTTCTTGTATTCCCATATCATTGAGGTACTTTTTTACTGTTTTCCAACACAATGAAACTTTCTTCCAAGCTCTCTATACGATTTAGCGATCTTACCTTCAGTAACTTTTCTGAGCTGAGACCTCTTCGATGAGTCGACCAAACTGCACTTTCTTCCGGAGCCACGCTTTCTCTTTGTGGTTTTTCTAGTTTTGTACCTAGCCAGTATTCTATATACCACACACCGATTTTCTCCTTGCTCTACAATATGAGAAACAATTTCCAAAGTTTTCCAATTAGTATGATTATTAAAAAAATTACAAATTTTTTCCCGACGTTGTTCTTCTTTTGTCGACATTTTAAAATAATTAAATGTCAAATCATTGATAAAATTGTAAAAGCAACATGAGAAAACATGTGGTTATTTAAATATAACGGTAAAAATTAATGCCTTTAATACTTTTTCTTTTCCAGCGTTGCAAAATTTGTTGCAATTTTATTCCGCATACGTTAGTTCACCAAATTTCGATAGTTTGGTTTGCACAGACAAAAAAATTTTATTAAGTCGGTCAAATTCACATTTAAAACTTTTGAAAAATTTGTACAAATCCCAATTAATTATTTTGCAGTGAAGAAAAGTCCATTGAAGTGATTTCCCGGGGACAGGAAGCACATCAGCTGCACGTGCCTTAAGCCCAGTACACTTCACGGGGTAGTTACCTAAGCATAACCAGCATGAAACCATTCGATCATTTCCAGAAACGTTGCAGTTCGTATATAAGCAATCAATGACGAAATAAAAAGTGAAGTAATAAAAATGTTTTGTATCTTCTATATAAATAAAAATGAAATGATGTTCGTTGGTAAGCGCATAACTCGGGAACGGATGGACCGATTTGGCTAATTTTTTTTTTAAATGTTTGTTATGGCCCGAACTTGGTTTTTGCGGAAAGAAAATTTAAAGAAGCTCGCCGGAAAGTTAGATAATTTTCAAAAAACTTAATTTCCTAAAATTTAAGAACTTTTAAGTAGTTTTTCCCAAATTATTCGGCTTTCCGGAAACTTTCAAAGTTTTCCTTTCAATAAAAACCTTGCTCTGGCTAATACGAACATTTTAGTAAAAAAAATATCCAAATCGGTCCAGCCGTTCGCAGTTGATGCGAATTTACACAAATTTCGAAAGGAAAAAAACATTTTGACCTCGGTTACAACTATAATTAGATATACTTTGTACTTGACCCTGATTATCATTAAACATAAATATATTTTGTGTTTGATACTGATTATCATTAAACATAATTATAAGTTTTTAATATTGAAAACGTCATTTTCCTTATTAACAATTTATTCCTAGGCAGAACAACGTTTGCCGGGTCAGCTAGTATATAATAAAAACAAAGAAAAATTTGCAAAAAAAAAATATTAATATTTTCCCTACTAAAAATTTGCATTAAGTTCATAAATTGTAGGCATACAAATTTATTAAGCTCATTTGTGCCAATGAAACATTTTAACTAAATATAATATGTAATTCTAAAATCTAATAAATTGATTTATAAACCAATATCTTTCAGAGCGCCCCGGTAAGCTAGTTGGTAGCGTGCTAGCTACCGTAGGCTTTGGCCTTCGTTGCTAGTGCTCGGTTAGTGTATTAGGGTATAAATAAAAGAAATAAAAAAAAATTTGAAATGTGTACATTTATTGAATTTTTTACAATTTAATACATTTATTAATGAAAATTTTCATAAATTTTAAATTCATATCTATATTTAGAAAAATAAAAATTTATCAAATATGACATGATATAAATTTAATGAAAAATTGAAAAATAAATAAGTCAATTCTGAAACCATATTTTTAAATTGCAAAAATGCATAAAAATATACATAAATATTTCAAAAAAAACTCTTGAAAATTTAAGGATTTATGAAGTTGTGTTTTAATTTTTATATATCTTTAAATTTGGTATTTAATTAATTTTTATATATTTAAAACCTTTAATTAAATTTAGTTACAAAAGAATTTGTAATTTTGAAAATTTCTTTAAATTTTTGTTATATCCCCCACCATTCGGATGGCCAAAATATATTTTTTTTAAATATTTTTTAAAAAGATGGCAATATCCAAAACTTCAATTTTTCAACCTATTTGAAGCATTTAAAAAAAAATTTACAGCTTTTAAATGCATACAAAATTTTTACTTAAAACTTATTTATCACATTGACTAAGGTCTAATGTATTCTTTTAATATTGAACTTAGAAATTAATGCGACGATTTTTCGACATAAAACTGTCAACAATTCTCACTTCGCCCATTCAATTTTTAAGTACGTTTTGATTCTTTTTGTGTTGTAAAGCTTCTCTCCGCTTATATATCATTTTAATACAGTTCTATTGGGCAACAAAACTCTTTTGACGAAAAGTAGACGTTCTGTCTTGGTACAAATTCTTTATTACATTTTCATGACCGGAAAATCTATTTGTCATTCTTAAGATTATTTCATCTAAATATGGAATGAGTAAGACTGATCAGTAATTTTCCGTTGGATTATCTGTTTCTAAATTTAAACGGTATTTTTGTGTTCCTACCGGTCTTGGTAACTCTGGCTCAATACTAGCTTTACGGTTTCAATTCTTTGCATCGAATTTATTTTAAAAAATAGCAATTGTAAATTAAGAAGTCACATTTGAAATGCAAAAAATATGAATTGCTTCTTAAAAAAACTAAAGAATCATGGACATGGATATTCAACGTTCCTGTGATATCTGTGCTGTTTTTGTTTTTCAAAATTTACGGTGTATTGATTTAAAAAAAGTGACAAACTTTGTGACGCGATACACCGTGAACTATGTCAAATTATGAAAAACAAAAACAGCACAGATATTAATTTTTTTCCATCACATCCTAGAAAGTTTTTCAACTCAAACAATTTTTTCACATCCACAATTTCACTTCCAAAATTTTTTTTTAAATTATTAGTAACTAAAACACTGTTGAGGTCAGGGATGATAAAGTTTGTACTTAAATACTTTTTGTGGTAATATTATAACCTTAAAGGTGCTTTAACACATTTGGTACTACTCACAAATGCTCCCCTCTTTATAAATTTTTGGTTATAACAACTTTTATGATATAATTTTTTAAAGGCTTTCGGTGATAAGAATGCTGATACCATAGTACATTTTTGCTACAAAGTTAAAACCTCAAATGCACAATTTAGTACCTTAAATTCAATAAAAAGTTAACATATAAATTTATGTCAATTCTAATACATCGGAGATATTTAGGGATTTTAGGTTTTTAAAGTAGTTTCACTCACCATAGGAAAAGGTATTGTTCAAAATGATGATTTTTTTTTTATAAATTTGTTTTTGCTATTCCATAGTAAGATTTTAGTATGATCTCGAACCTGACAAATTCTGAAAATATTATTAGAACATAGAGATCGACATAACATATGTACACAAAATTTAATAACTTTTGTTATAATTTTATTATTAGCTTATAAATTTGACTAACTTATTTGTTCAGCCCAAAAAGTACCATTATATGAAAGAAAATTAAATATTACATCTAAACACAATCTTAACAGCCAACTACAGTTTCATATGAAATGAAGGTTTAGAAATAAAAATTTTTCATTTTAAAAAGTTTTGAATTTTCGCTTAAGCCATTTAAGTCTATTGTAGTTGGATCTTTATAAGTTTAATGCTTATTTAAAAGAATTCGTTAAATGTTATTTAATTTTATAATTTTTTTGCCCGGAATAAGCACTCTCGGCTTGGTGAATAAAATTATGTATGTCCCGCGTGCAGGTCCTTAGGGAAATACAAATTTACGTAGCAAATTTTTATTAATTTGTCTTAGGAATTGGAGCCTGTAATTTGATTACAAGGTTCTTCTATGTTACAGGGAAAGCCGAACGGACTGACATCGCTAAATTGACGCAGCATGTGATGCGGCAAGTCATCAACACAAACTTCATATACCCTGTTCTACAGAGTGGAGCATGGTAAAAAGGGGCTGTATTAACTGGATTTCTCTGAAACTAAGTAGAAGAAAGTGCCTTAAGTCAATGGTAATTTAAAATATTTGTAAAAATTCTTCATTGCGAAAAATTCGCAATAATGTTTTGTAAGATTAGACAAAATATTTCTATTTCTTAATCAATATTCCATAAATATTCAAATATATTTTCTAATTTTTGTATTGAATAATAATTTGTTATGGTTTCATTTAGTGTCAAGCGAATACAAGGTTTAATACAAATCCCTTCTTTTTTACCAACAACAGCCATTTAATACATAATAATGTTTCAACCTTACGCTCCCGTCCAAACTAAAACACCCTTCATTCGCATGACGCACCATCACATCAGAACAACACACAGCAGTCTTTAGAAATATGTAATAGAAGTAGAAATCAGAATATCATCAAGGATAAGGTAAACTGCCAAAACTATGTGCAAGATGTGCCATTATTGCAATAAAAACGCTTGTAATGATGACTTTAAGTGTCATTTTCTTAAGTGGATTACCTATAAAAAATTTATATAATGTAATATCAACAACAAAAACAACTACAAAAAATATGTTGCCAAATTATGTATGTACAGGGTGTCCAAACAACCCTACCCCCGTAAAAATACTTTTGACTTCATCAAGAATATATTAAATTATCAAGGGCAACATTAATGAATGCCAAGGTAGGTACACGTAGTGATATGAAGCGACTAACTACGTATTACACTTAAAGAAAAGCTTTAGGATATTTTTTGAAATATTAAAAAAGATCAATGAAAAGTTGATAGTATTTTTGACACATTTCATCACATTTACTGAACATTTTATAAATATTCATGAAATTGTTTTATTGAACGAACATTTTATACATGCTTTTATGAGTGTAAATTATTTTTAATGTATTTCATTTTGTTGTTGTGCAACATTAATTTTGAGATTTTTTTATTTAATTTTTTGGGTGCCGCACCTTATTTATTAAATTTTATATAAAATCTAAAGAGAAAATATTCTTACTTAAAATTTTTACAAAGAGACACAAACCCTCAGCTTATTTTCCTGTATTTCGTCATAATATGGTAGAACTTTCAATCTTTTTCCAATTAAGGCCCTCCCAAAATTAGACACTTATTATGTCTAAGTCCCCATGGGCTTTTTTCCCTTTTTAAAAATTCATTTTTCGTGGCAGAAACTTCTTCCTTTGATGAGTATAAAGTGTAAAAAAGTCCATTTGTTTAAGATTGCAGATTCAAATACTTATATGTTTTACAGAGTTCTCCATAGTAAGAAATAGTGATGTCCATATAAGGTAATTGAAATTTTGTTACAGAATTGCGCACGATCTGCATTTTGTCTTAAAATAATTTTTCGTAGTTATCAATTTTTTGTACTACCGGTTTATCTAGCCTTAGGTGGTATGTAGATTCAATTAATTGAATTATAAGTTTAATCTTATTCGAAGTTGGAAAATTAAAACGCTTCGTCAAAAGGAGCACAAGGCTTCATATTTGAATATTAACACATAAAATTGACATGATTTTAAATCTGAATAGGTGTCTATATGATAACCTACACCAAATAATTTTGGGACAGATTTAGATCTAAATATCTAAAAAAATATTAAAAATTAACTTTCACGGGGACCGCACTACTAAAAGCAAAGGTCCCAAGACATTTATTTAGTTTTTTTTTTATATAATTATCTTGATTTAGGTTGTTTCTTTAATGTGATTCTCTAAATTTGTTAAAATCCCAGCAAAACCACACATTACCAAATAATGAGTAAAGTAATGTATAGCTATAGCTGCCGATGGATTACTTTACACCTTACTTCATTGATGGCTTTTACATGCGATAAGCCTCAAAGTAATGGGTTCAATCTTACAATTATGCTTATTAAAAAATCAAAGGTAATGGGTTACTTTTTTGCAGATAGGGAGTAAAAAAATAATTGGTTACCTAAATGATTAAGAAGAGGTTAACAATAATTTGTTACTTTGTCTTTCCATTTTTTAACTTAAACTTTCCCCTTAAAATCTTAATTAATTTTTCAAACAAATTTAGGCTATTCTACAGCAATATAAACTAATAAAAACACGAATGATAGAGTTTCTTAAACTAAAAATGCTTGTTAACAATAGATGGCAGTAGCTTTTAGATTTTACAGTAGTGTGCAATATAAATAAATGCACACCCCGTAGACTACAATGGAGACAAATATGTCAATATATATTGCAGCAAACGGCAAATTTATCTTATCTTCTGTATGAATGATTTATGAAATATTTATTGCCGGCAATTTATGTTGCAATAATTTTCCGGCAATATTCGTTATCAATTATTTCTATTACATAAAACTCATTTTCGTTTGACAATTATAAAAAAGGCGACACAAAAAAAATCAAAGAAAACATGATGAAATTTAAAAGAATAAAATATATTTTAGCAAGTTATGAGAAAAGCCAAAAAAATGAAACATAAGTTCGGCGATGATCACTTTTGTGACGTTATTCTGCCGACGCTTTGTATAAGTAAGATTTTTTCTCGAATATAGATGGGATGGGATACAAATTACACGGTGTTACAAAAAAAAATCCCTGGGATATTATATTAATTTTCTGATAGGTATTGTCGAGTAGAACAAAAATCTGTATTTGGAATTTTCCAGGCACGTCAGAATTTTGAGATACGGGTAAAAAACCGGTTTTTCGGACCTCTATGCACTTAATAACGGGTAACTCAGTTGGTTCTCAACCGATTTTAATTTTATAAACGGATTTGGATAGAAGAGACTTATACCTTTAAAGTGATATATATGATTATATGGTTTGATCCAAAAATATGTGTGTATTTCTGCACCAAAGTCATTTTTTTACCACTTTTTTCGACATTTTTTAACTTTGGCGATATTTTTACGCACTTTTTTATATGGGAACCGTACAGCTTTATAATTTATATTAGTAGCATACTTTACAATACTTTTACATGATTTAAGCTCTCATTGCTAATTGTTGTTGTAATTCTAATTTGAGTTTAATATAACAGTGATTTACAATTTATAGTCCTCAGAGTATATCAATCACATTTATTATAGTTAGTATATATCAAAAAATATACAGTGCAAATAAAATACCACTTATGTTTAAATTCATTATTTTATATTAACTAAGAAAACCCCTCCAAAATCTTTTTTAAGAAACATTTTCAGTTTTCGGAATGTAAAGTTCTGTACAAATAACAATCTGACTCCAAGCAAAAAAAGTTTGGCAAACTCTGTTGTCCCAATTTGCTCCACATTGCATTTACAAAATTTTACCTGCTAACTTCTAGCAAAACATCACTAGACAGAGAGCAAAAAAAAACTACAAAAATAATGTGCAAGCAATTATGCAAAAATTTAGGTTTAAAAACAAAATTAATAACTCTCTTAATTTCTAACGGATTTTTTAAAACAAAGTTGAATTTTACTCAGTAAAATTTCTGTATAAAATAATACGTAGGAATATCATATTAAGAAATTTGTATTTTGCAAGAATTTTGGTTTGATACAATATTTAATAACTTAGTCATTTTTTAACGGAATTTAAAACCGTAAATTGTATTTTACTCCTAACTAAATATGCTACTAATATAAATTATAAAGCTGTACGGTTCCCATATAAAAAAGTGCGTAAAAATATCGCCAAAGTTAAAAAATGTCGAAAAAAGTGGTAAAAAAATGACTTTGGTGCAGAAATACACACATATTTTTGGATCAAACCATATAATCATATATATCATATAAAATCGGTTGAGAACCAACTGAGTTACCCGTTATTAAGTGCACAGAGGTCCGAAAAACCGGTTTTTTACCCTATCTCAAAATTCTGACGTGCCTGGAAAATTTCAAATACAGATTCTTGTTCTACTCGACAATACCTACCAGAAAAATAATATGATATCCCAGGGATTTCGACTTCATTCTTTTTTGTAACACCGTGTTATTTATTAAATATTGATTTTTATGCTACGTATGATTTCAATTAATTTATCAGTTTTAAGTAATTATTTTATGTTAAATTGTAATGCATTACGTAACCAAGTGTAGATAATTATTATATTTCATAATAATGCTGAAGGTAAGGACTATACATTACAAAGTAATGCATTATGTATACAAATATCGGTAACTCATTATTTTATATTGAAAAATAATGATATAGGTAAGGAGTACACATTACAAGGTAATGCATGAGTTTATCGCACCCATTACCAAAGTTTTCCTGGGATTGTTATTGAGTTTTCTTATGGTTTCTGCATATTAATATGTAGTGTTTTATTATCTTAAAACTAATTAAAACGCACCTGTTATATCACATGTCACGTAACTATTGATTTGTAACAGGAACCGGACCGGTTCTTTTATATAGGGTGGGCCATTTAAAATATTAAATATGAATCGGCTATAAAAAAAAGTTATTATTTTTCCAAATTTCTGGTTTTATTGGGAAGGTTTAACTTTGTCATGTTGGAATGGAACACAATATCATTCATATGACTACCAAGACTGGCCATTTGTCATGAGCAAGGAGCCGCCGGTACCGTCAACGGTAAGCGTTACCGTGCAATGCTCAACGAATTTTTGTTTCCAACAATTCAAAAGAATGACATGGACGACATTTGGTTTTAACAAGACGGGCCCATGTCACACAGCCAACGCAACCATCGATATTTTACGCACTGGTTTTGAAAATCGAATCGGTCACTTTAACACGGGCTTGGTATAGAAAGTACGCTTTGGGAAGTGTCACAGAACTGATTTTCCAAATCACTGATAATGCTTTTTCATCTCTAATTTTTTTATCTTTTCCTTTAAGTAATATCTTATCTTGCTTTTGTACTTTTTATTAATTCTTTCAGACACAATGTTTAAAAACCAATAGTGTTGATCATGTTGCTTAACTGCACACATAAGGCACGTTTTCGTTGGCTTGCTTAAAATATAACTAGCACTTTGCCAACGAAAACAGACATTAAGCATATATTGTAACTTGGCAGCATTACATGTACCTGTCAAAAAAATTATTGTAATTTGGTAACATTGCTTTCTGCTGTCAAAAAAATTGATATTTTCGCGGTTGCAGGTAACCAAATTAAAAAAACTATAAAACATTTACAATGGACACAAACAAAAAAGAATTAAGTAAGCAATTAGAAAAAGTAATGCATATAATCTAACTTTCAATACTTTGTACCAGTTGTTAAGGATTCTATATGCCATAAATGAAGACGCTGATGAAGATTTTGAGAGTTCTTCGAGTTCCAGATCCTCTTCTTCTTCAGAAGAATATGATGTGAAATGGAAGATCATCCCAAATGTCGAAACTTTGTGGAAACTATTGACATATTTAACGACAACGACTTCAAATCGCATATGAGGTTGAAGCAAAGTATGGTGAACTATTTGATAGGTACAACCATATTACAAAAGATTTCATTTACAGGAAGATATTCTGAATCCAATCCTGTGGAAGGAAACAATCCCGGAAATTTAAAAATTTCCCCAACAGCTCACGTGTACATGTACATTCGGTACATTAGCAACACGGTAAGGTTTAGGCAATTAGCAAACCTGTTCGGCGTCGCTAAATCAAACGCATGGAGGTCTGTTCGAAAAACATCAGCCTGGTTAATTAGCATTGGCCACGAATTCTTAAGCTGGCCGACAGGTTCTCGTGTAGAAGAAACCTGTCGGAAATTTGAAATTAAAAACAAAATTCCTGGTGTTATTGAAGCGATTGATGGTTCTCACATACAGATCATCGCTACAAGAGTCAGCAAAAAAAATTATTTTAACCGCAAACAAGTCTACAGCATTGTTCTTCAAGGTGTGGTCGATGCAGACAAGATATTCACCAATGTTACTGCGGGGAGCCTGGGTCACTCCACGATATTCGTTTTCTCAGAAGATCGGAGCTCTATTCAGATGCTCAAAGCAACTACCTAAGACTGTTTCCAAACTCAACATTTTTGCTGGGACATTCAGCATATGCGTCCTCAAGTTGGATAGTGACTCCTTTTAAAAACAGTGGTAATTTGTCGGATGCGCAACGGCGTTTCAATTTTATACATTCCTCCACAAGAATAGCTGTAGAAAACGCGTTCGGATTGTTGAGAGGAATATTCCGTAGGCTAATGCATTTCACTGAATAGAGAGATCTTTGTTCAGTTACTAATTTGGTGGTGAGTGCATGCATTTTGCACAACTTATGCATGAAAAGCCACGATATGTCGGAGAGTAACGATGCACAAGAAACGTCAGAAAATAGCGCACCCGAAAGCGAAACAACGGAGCGGGCCATGGTGCTACGGACCAGGATTGCGGTACAACGGAACGCCGTGCAAGGCTATTTAATTATTTAATTGATAAAAATATTTTGTAGTTAATATGAGCATACCAAATTCAAAAGGAGTTCTGAAAATTTCATTTTGTTTCACTAAAATTAAAGTCTGATAAATTGTTGTGTTGAAACACTTTTTATTTTGTTTAAATACTTGTTGAAGATATCATGGGGTATTTAGACCCGAGACAAAACTAATAGTTTTTGAATTTTCTGCTTTTTGATTCAATGTAAATATTTTCATACAGGCAAAAACCAGAAAAATTCAAAAAAACTAGTTTTGTTTGAGTCTAAATACCATATAAATATAAAAACCTGATTTGTGACAAATAAAAAAACTTGTATTTAAAAAATTTTAAATCAAACAAATGTGTTGTGGAAAACTGTTTTTCTAGACCTCGAATGTTTTTGACCTCCAATTTTTTTTTTTAACCAAAGCAAACATTTTATTGTTATTTTATTTTAATATGTATACCGAAGTATAGAGTAATGAAAACATAAAGTAACAAAATATTTGCTTTGTTTAGAAAAAATAGGAGGTCTAAAAAAAACGGTTTATTTCTTCATATTGATTTTTAAACTTTTCCTAGGTTACTGGAAAAATGATCTGATAACCGATCATGAATAACTAGATTATTAATATATATACAAATTTTTGAATTAAAAAAAATCAACTTGTAATTGTTTTTAAAAATTTTCTAAAAGTGTACAAATAATTTCCTGTTAGACCCTTGTATCATATTCGTTATTTACCCAGTCCACACGGTACTAGACTTAAATCAAAGCCTGATAAATTGTCTACGCACTTTTTGTTTTGTTTAAATACTCCTTGTAGTTTTGAAGATATAAAAAACACGACCTCTGACAAACAGAAAAATCTGCATACAAACCTTAGTGAATGACTGGACTGTAGGTATACTTTTAAAAAACAACCAAATGAAATAGAGAGCTACAACGGCACACATATGTGTTATTGTACTACGCTGGCTTATATTGGAAATGAGCAAAATCGAAACGAAAACCAAATCAAGTTTATAAGCATTTCATGGAGGTCTATTCAATCCCGTTGAGATGCCTTAATGTTCCTATATTTATAACAATAAACACATTTAAACAAAATAAACTAATTATTCCACAGTTTATTAAATTAAATACGATCAACTTCTTTGCACTTCATATGCATCTTAAAATACTAAAAAAATAAAACTATGAAAACCATAAAATTCATTTAAAATAAAAAATTCTTGGAAAATTAGCCATTGCAAAAAATTAAGTATAAATCAAGTTAAATTTTAGTATTTTTTTCAAGTCGAGACTTTAATAATACTTGAATTACACTTGAACTAAATAGCATACTCCAGTAAAATTGGTACTTGATTTCATGCATTAAATAACAAGCATTTGTCAAGCATACATTTTACCAAATTATACTATTGAATTCAAATGTAATTCAAGTATAATAAAAATCTTGAATTGAAAAATAACTGCAATTTAACTTGATGATTAAAATAAAGAAAAAAATATAAATTAAATAACATAGTTTTTGGCATTTCATTATGCATCTTAAAGATATATAAAAAAGCAATAAATTAAAATTAACAAAATCATAAAATTCATTTAAAATATTTTTTTTTTTGAAAATTAGGCATTGCAAACGGTTTACGTTTACTTATTGGGAAGGAAAAGGAGCCATTTAAGTTCATTTTAATAACCTTTCAAAACAATCTAGGATCTCCTTACCCATCTCTTCTTGCAACTTTAATTTTTTTTTAATATTCTTCGCGAATTTCTATTTGCTTCCATTTGTACTCCAGTTTCCCCTCATAATACTTCTCCTTTGCAGTTTTTCGGTTGCGTGAAGACAAAGGAGTTTAGTTAGGTTGTTGCATTCTAACTGGCGCTGCGCTCGCATGCAGTCTTGAAGAAGGAATTTGCTGGGACGTGCTCCGGGACATCGTTTTGTTTTGAAATTGTTTGATTTTAATTTTATTAAAAAAGAAACATTCGCGCCCACGTTACGTACAAAAGTTTATTTTCAGAAATTCAGATGTGTGGCTCCACCAATGCTGCGGTTGGCCTTCCGCCGAAACTCAGGGAGTGGACGTTAGAAATAATTGGTTTGTCACCATAAATTTCGTCCATTTCCGTGAAATAAGGAACAAAACAAGAACCGGCACCAGTCCGTTTAGTGTTATCTTTGGCGCACTTATAAGCAGACAAAAATGTCCGCATCTTACCTTCCAAGGCATCAGCAACTACGTTGGTGTTCTGAAATATAATAATTTTAATTTCTTCTAACATACATACTTAATTTTAACTTACAGCAAATCCCAGCTAAATCATGTCTTCCAAGACATTTGCGTACGCACCTCTCTTTTTTCTTGGGTGTGCGAACTCTTCCTTTCGCGCCCTGTAGCACGACAGGAATATCAGTGTTTCATCCTTGGTCCACACTTTCCGTTTGCTGATAAATAAAATAGATTAATTAAATAAATAAAAAACAATTCTTAAAAATTTAACTCTTTTGTGTGTCCGCCATTTAAAATTTATTACTTTGACGTTTAGAGATGGTACTTTTTCGATAAAAGCACATGAAAACTATAAAATGGAACTTGGCTGTTCAAGTGCTCGCTTATTTTTTAAGCGAGTTAAGAACTAGTCGCTTAGTACTCGCTTAATTCTCCATATAAATGAAATAACTTGCTAGCTTAAGTGTAAAAAGAAAACTGCCTATATTTATTTTACATAGTAAGGGAGCGATTCACATTTAACTATAGTATCAAATATATTTTCTATCAATGGTGTTATTATGATGGCTTTTTCCCGTAATTTTTGCAGAACCGTAAGAATAAAATAGATAAACTTGAGTAAAATAAAGAAAAAATGTTGCCACTTTGAAAACTGACATTCTTTTATTGCTTTATATATATACAATTGTTCTAATCCACACAATTGGATGAAAATAAAATGGTTAAAAAAACCTAAAACTTGCAATTTATCGATAAAATTTAAAAGCAAATTTGAAAAAGCAGCCACTTAAATAACATGTAATGGGTCTGTCCCGTTTTCACCAGTCACAGTTAGGTTTTTTAGAGCGGTTCTCATATCAACGTTCACGGAAAGGTCAAAGGGTAGGAAATTTCACTAAATTGGTACAAAGTATTTTTTTCTAGTGTTAGTGTTTTCCATTTTTTGTTTTATTGTCTTGGAATCTTCGTTTTGATTTTTATCTTTTTTAAATTTATTTAACAAAAAATTTAAAACATTATAATTTTGCAGTTATCCAGTCTATATGCATGGGCAGAAATACTTGTAGCTTAGACGGCAGGACAGAGAAAATTAAGAAGAATGTTTTGCTCTACTGACGCCCAGTCGATTTTATTCATATTATTACTTTTTCAATTAAAGTCGAAATCTATTTTAGACACATCATTAGGTGTGCTCTTTGCATCAGTTCTACCAAGTAATTATGCGAGAAAGTTGCTCATATGTGGTCGCATAAGCTACAAGGCTATTTACTCGCTTAATTACTTTTTTCATGGGTGGTCATTCCAGTTAGTTGCATGGCTTGATAAAAGAATAAGTGGTTACTAACAATAGTAAAGTAAGCAGTTACTCTTAGTAAAGCAATACTAATATATACGCGAAGATAGAATACGTGGTTTCCTAGGTTGGGTTGAAAAAGAGGAACCGAAAGTGGATATACTCTTCACAAACGACTCATGCTCAAAAATAGGACATACACTTTAGGCCAATAGTCGACTTTTTGTTTACCTAGTAGTCATAAATTAAGTGGCTATCCTTGAAAAGCCTTCAATTTAATTATAGTTTCATTAGCTCTTTACAATGTGTTTCATACCAAAGTGTTAAGTTTATTGTAACCAGGGAAATAACTGTTATAACTAATATTTTAAAAAATCCTGAAATAATAATTTATCACGAATTTTTAAAATCTGCTTTTTGAATAATCGTTGCAAACAACCAATATTTTTTGGATAACCATTATAGTTTGTTTTTGTTTTTTTTTGGCTTCCATTACAAAAGATTTTATTTTTTTTGTTCTTCTGTAATCATTACAAAAGACTTTTTTTATTTTGTTCTTCTATAACCATTATAAAAGATTTTAATATTTTGTGGTTTTCTGTAACCATTATAAAATATTTTTTTTTCGGTCTTCCATATCCATTATGAAAGATTTTTTTTTCGGTCTTCCTGTATTCAAAGAAATTTTCATTATAAGTAACCAGAAGTTTGTTTGGCCGCATGGACCTGATTTTTTGCATTTTTTAAATGTTGTTCTTGCTCAAAAACGTGTAAGTTTCCGTATTTTTTCTTTTCAAAATTTTTTTTTTGTTTCTGTTATTAGGGAATTATCTTCATTACTGATATTTTCGGTTAGGTAGAGGTGATAGCCGGCTTTATTCAATGGCAATTGCTGTAAAATAATCAGTGTGCCAAATATTGAAATGGTGGCAGAATATTGACTGGTTCTTTTTGGATATATCATGTAACTAAAGAGAAATGAACATAACAACAATGTGGACTAAGGAAATTAAGACTGTTTTAGTTGAAATAATGACAGAACAACAAATTATGCAACTGGTTCAACAAATGTCAATCGGTGGCGAAAACCCCAATCCCGCGACTGTTGCAAAGCTGACATAATACTGAACTGATTTAAACATAACAGACTTTTTGACTGCAGAAATGATGAAATAACACTAATCTAGTTGAAAAAAAGTGATTACACAACTGTTTAGATAGTGACATATAACTGCATTAATTCAAAATGAATTAAATGTGCATGATGAAGTGTCAATGACAGGCAAATCAAGCTGCCCACGACTGGCTAATAGGTATCACAACACTCATGGGTTTATTAAGAAACACTTAGGGGGGATGTTATCCCTTAAAATCCAAAATTTGTTATTGAAATTTTCGATCTACGACTTTTTCCCCTAACATTGTTAAAATTTTATTGCGAAATTCATCAAATTAAATATATAAAAATTATTTTTCACTTAACTCCATTATCGACACTGTTTCACTTACACGGCTATATACTTGAAAATGATGTTTATTGAATAAAGTGGGATATGATTTAATTTAATTTATATTAAATTACTTTTGTTTCAATAGAATAATTTGTTTTATAAATTAATTCGTGAAATATATATCAATTACACTAATTTTTTTTGGAATGATTTGTTAAAAATGATTCATCGATTAATATTAATTCAAAACTTCTAACGATCACAAAAATTGCATAAGTGTCGAAAATTCGCGAAATTTTAAACTGAAAGTCGCTCAAACGCCCTACCCTAGCTCAGCTTATTTTAAAATAAATTAGAATTCAGCTTGTCTATGCGATAGTTGCGTGTGTGTAAAATTGTATATAAACCCGATGAACCACCAAATAATTTTCAATATGTCCCACTGTGTAGTTAGCGCGGTTTTGATACTATTCTAACCAAATTTTTTGTATTTTATCAAAATGTGTTTGACGAGAATCCTCGAATGCATTTATGGAGTGATATTCGAGTCAAATTTAATTCATTTTAAAAAAGTGAAAAGTAAAAACAAAGCTAATTCTTTATGATCCTTATAAATAATAAAAAGTTAGCAGCCACTTATGTTTTTAGCCGTAGAAAACCTGATACTGACTTGAAAATCTTTTAAGTCTAAACATTTTTCTGAATCAAATGAATTTTCTGCAGGATAAGAACTACTAAAATTTCTAGAACTTCTATTGGACAATATGGTAATTTGTTTAAAGTACTCGATTTTAATAAAAAAATTGATTTATTAGGAGTAAATTTAATCTGCATCTGCAATTTTTATTCGCACAATGAAAAAATTCTGAAAACTTTTGTAATAAACATTGCAGGTAAATTCAGTGACTGGACCTTATGGAATCTTTCAGAAACACCTTCTTAATATGAAACACGCGGAAGAAATTTTGACAGGTTACATGCTAACTAATTTTCGTTTGCTCTGTCTCATGTGCACTTGCAACAGTCAAGTGATATGTCACGAAACTATTCATTCCCTACAAGTACTGCAACATAACACATTGTTATTGATATGTAACCAGTTTTTTATTAATAACTTGTCCTCAGTCCTGTGGTATGTACATTTGAGCCAGTCATGAGACTAGTTATGTGTAAGATAATTCTAACCTGTTCTGTTGCGCATTCACTTACACCAATGCAGTGATATGGTACCCTAAACAAGGCGAGAGACATGTCGCAAGTAGCTTAAAAGGTAGAAATTGCCACCTCCTATGACAAGCCCATGTTAAAGTTACCGGTTACTTTCATATAAAAGAACCAACTCGAGGACCGGTTTCTGCCACAAAGTTTCGGTCACGTGACTAACTCTGTAACTGGTCCATTTCCCGTAGGGCTATTGCACATTTAAAAAATAATAACAGTTATTTTGGGTTCTTGAATTTAACCTATTAATACATTAAGTCCTCAGCAGCCTTTTACAAATTCTCTTTTAAAATTTTATAAGCTGAATAAAACATTTTGTTTGATTCGCGGTGTCGTGAAATTGGCTAAACGATAATAAAAACACTTAACGAATTTGAAAACACTGAACATCAGTGCCATTGAAAAAGTGCATAAGAATTCATAGACTATCTTTAAAGGAACACTATGCACTAATGGGTTAACTATTAAATAAAATAAAAGATGAATAAATTACATAAGAAACTACAAAATTTAGTTAATTTTTTGAGATTCTTAGTAGATTTTAAAATTTCAAACAAAATTTACCGACGAGTCCAGGTTGACGACTCTTCTGCCAAACTATCGCGAACAACAGCAATGTTTTCCGCAGAACGAACTGGGCGGGCATACACATGTGTTTTCACAATTCCCGATTGTGGTCGATTATGCTGACCAAAAATTACGAAGTGCATTTTGATTTGAACGACCATTTTCGTAAAATGCTTTAACAATCTTAATGCGCTGTTCAATTGTATACCTCTTAATGGTTGAATTTGTCAAACACTGAAACAATGAAATGTCACATTAAGTTGCGCAAAAAACCTTGACGTTAAGGTTGGCTCACAAGTAACATGGTTGGACCACCATTTATAAGAATTACTTCTCTATAAAGTGACTTGTATTTGAAACCCACTTTTAATCTTCAACAAGCGTACTTTTGTTATTCAAAATTTTAACTCTATATAGATTGCTTTGGTATGCAATGCCAAACAACTTTTTATAGCGGGTAATTTTCTAGATGATGTTGTTTCGTATTCTCGGTCTTTTTTAAATAATATATTGCAAAGAAACAAGAAAATTTTATTAGTAGAATAAAAATTGAAAAATTCCACAGAGCCAGCAGGATAGAATACTTAGTATTTACGGTTGCTGCTACACAACCCTCCTCATTATTCACGCTCTCTTCTTGGGTCATTGCTTATTGATGATTGTATATTTTATATTGAGTGTTTGGAAACAAATTAACAAACCCGAAAACAACACACAGTCAGACTAAGATCAACGAAATTTAACAATTTATATTTATCCTCTATATTTTACAGTTTTTATTACAAACTTTAATTTCAAATGTTTGTCCTAATCCATATTAAATCTACAAGATAATCTATGTTGATAGTTAATGATTAGACAATATTTTGAATTATATTTTGCACTGCATCCTTGTGTTTAAAGTAATGAAGTTTTTATGTATTGTTGATCTGTTATTTTGTAAATGAATAGCATTAATAGGATTTTAGATCATATAATCATATTATTTTTTATAAATTCTTTTATTGCAAAGAAACATGAAAATTTTATTAGTAAACTTACAAAATAACAGATGAACAATACATAAAAACTTTATTTCTCAAAACAAATTTATAATATAATATTAAATTAAACACAGAAATATGAAATCGGTGCTTATTAAACCAATTACAAGTAATCCATTATTTTTTAAGTACATAAGAGTAATTTAAAACCAATTATCAGGAAGTCATTATTTTGTGCTTGAGAGTAATACAACAGGTACTTCCCTATCATTATATGTTAATCTAAACGATAATGACCAGTCATCTTTTGGCTGAGTAAATATGGATTTTATGTTATTTAAAATTATCTCCACGGTAAAAAAATTTATAAAACTGATCGGTTATTTTTAAATCGGATAATACACATACATCGACAAAAAAAACTGTGCAGCATCAATCTTATAAAGCAATGAAAGGAATCTCTAACTAATACCGCCGTCACTTCCACCAACATCATCACCATCAATTTTACTTATCTACAATAATAAATCCGTACAAACAATAAAGCCCAACATAAACGGAAACAAAACATTCGACCATATTCAGCCATTATGAATATCACCCTAAATGACTATGAATGGCGTTTATATGTATGAATGAGTGAGTGAGTGTGTGTCCCCGTATATAGGATTATATATAAAATTTCACTGTAAGGCTGACTAACACTTGCGGGGTAGTTAGAAGGGGTGGATGAATGGACGTGTCGAAATACGTTTATACGTAATAAATTGTAATAAGTACATATCCAGTACTCCTTCCTCGCAGGGGTACTTACTTGCTAGAGACTCGTTGCTTAATACAAACATTCGATAAATCTTTTTTACTGCGTTTATTTAAATTTTTTAAATAAACATAAATTACACAACCACGAGGGGAGGTTGGTTGGAAAATACAACATAATACAGCCCATAAATGTTCTACATGCTGAATCGAAAAGCTAGGTTAGCTTTGAATAAGTTTTTTTGTTGGTCGTATAGGTTTTAGAAAGTGCTAAATAAATTTATTACAAAGAAATTGTTCCTGTTTGTTTGGGGTAGAAAACAAGAAAGTTTATGCACCAGTTGAAAAATTTTAATTAAAATACGAAATTAATGGAAAAACTTGTTGGTTTCTTCGACAAAAATTAGCCTTGGGAATTTAATTATTCATTAAGGTAAATTAATAGTTTAATGTCTTTTTATTATTGGAATTATTTTAAGTTAAAAACAAAGTCGTAAAAAAGATATGCACCAGTGACGTTCCCTTCAATGTGCGGAGGTGTTCTCTGAACATCCTAAAAATAGTTCATACTTGATATTTTGATAAAAGTATACTTTAGTCCTACTATAGACAAGTAAAAGTATAATTTAATCGTTAAAGTCTGCTTTAAAATTAAAACTATCTGAAGTTGATTTTATCCAATTTAACAGCACTTACTTTTGTGAAAAAAAAATGTTTGAATATTGAATATTGAAAGGAAAATTATGTCAATAAATAAGAGATTTACCATAATATTTATTAAGTTAATAAATTTATATTAATAAAAATACACTTTTGTATCCTTTTTTATAAAGTTTTTCCTTTTCACATTTCGCAATTGCAAATCTTTTATTTACACACTTTTGTTTTTTCGGCTAATATAAAATCAGCCGATCAATGTTGCCACTTGCTTATTTTTTAGTACAAAATGTATGCGGGCATTTGGTACATTTTATGTGATACCAATTGAAAGCCGGTTCAACTCAAAGCTGGCTTTAATTCTGACTATAATATCAAAATAGATAATAACAGGTTTTTAATATAAAGTCGTTTAAAAAAAGCCGACTTTAGGGCTTGACTATGATTAGGGGTCAATGTTTCTGAAAATTTATTCACAAATTTATTCGAATAGTTGCTAAAAAAATATGTAAAACAGGAAGTATCCAAATAAGAAAAGAAATGGAAAATTACACTGTGCTACACTCAAAAACAACTTGGCAAATGACCTAGTTCAGGTTGTAGGCCTAGCTGAGTGTATTACAAAACTGGTTTTAAAAGTTCCAATATACCTTTAAATTTTCGAAATATGAGCAAAAGTACATTTTATATTTTACTATCATTTACCATTTTTTTCAGTTTCATTTATTTGAATTTTAACAAAAATTTACCCACAAAACGGAAACTTGTGGTTTATTAATTTTGTTTGCTGTCTGTGTCAAAAAAATATATTCAAAAAATTTCAATTTGTTTATTTTATTTAAATTGGTTGTATATATACAAAAATTTTTAATACAAATTATAAGAACTTCATAAACACACATACAAACACAAACACATTTACACAAAAAGTGTCTATAGCTATGCATACATACATTTTGTATTGTACGAGTATATTAAAAAAAAAAAAAAATACAAAAAGGTAAACAATTTCAAATAAATGAAAAAAAAAAACATTTGTTTTTTAAGGAATTGGTAGGTAAAATTATGACATTTATTTTTACTGATTATATCATTTGTTTCTTACGGATGTGTCAGTTGATTAATCAACATTTAAAAATAAATAACAAAAGGCATTTAATTTAAATAAAAATTAAGTAGACCGAATTTTAAATGAAATGAAAAGATAATATTTCTTTTAAATGGAATTTTCTGTTATTTTAACTTACAAACTATTTTAATTGTATATACTTTCACTATTCTATTAATATAAATATCTAGAGATTTTTCCAATAATATCAAAATTTTTAATTTTTTTTAAACTTTTTCAACTATTTCGAGCGATTTTTCAGATATTCTTTTAAAACAACAATAATGCTAATGAGACAAAAAGTAAATACACTCTTAATAGTGTTTAACTCTATTGTTGTAAATTATATTTAAATATTTTTGTAATAAAACCGTTACTTTTTTATACTTGCAAAAATATTGTTTATTAGTTAGTATTTTTGGTGCAGCTTCAAAAAGAGGGATAGTTTTTTGTAAATTAAAGCTAAACTTAAAGAATAAATTGTGTTAAGTTTTAATTAAAATCATTTGATCTTTAATGTGTAATAAGCGTAATCAATTTTGTTACATCTGCGGCTTATTCATTGACAAGAAACATCGATAAGAATGGTTACTAACAAAGATTATAAACAAAGCAATGGTTGAAGCTTTCAATTAATACTTTGATCGTTCATAAGACGTTTTTAGTATGAACCCGAATATATTTGTTCAAGGTGCTCCCCGGCACTCCAAAAATGGGTGTATGGAAAATATGATAAACAACTTCTTTCATTCTCCGTCCCAATGGTTTGGCATCGACAATTTCTCCATAAGCCAGGGATTTATTGATTTGTGTTGATTTACAGGTGTTTTTGTTGGGCCACAAATCTGAAAATGTTTCTAGATGAAGACTTCCCTAAAAAATTAAATCAAATTAAAAAAAGTGCTTGGAGGAGTTTCATATCTTTATCTTAACATTTTTTGGGCAACAAAAGAATTGCTGACTACACAAATATTGTGAACAAATTTCTAGAGGAGTATGAAGAAATGGGGTGTAGAATGTCAGTAAAAATACTTTTTTTGCATTCCCACTTGGAACTTTTTCCAGAAAATCTGTGCCAATTTAGTGACGAGCAAGCTTCAACCAGCAGCTATCAACAATGGAAAAGCGGTTTAAAGGAAAAAGACAGGTCAGAATGCTAGCGAATTACTGCTGATCGCCTAAACGTGAAAATGATGATTTGTCTTTCACACGTAGTAGATTACGTTAACATTATTTAAAAAATTTCATAATAAAAAAAAAAATATTAGACCTTTAATTTTTTTCTTTTATATAATCGTTTATTTCAATAAAATTGTTATAGTCAACTACTAGAAATAAGCAAAACAGAAGTTTATATAACTTATTACTACACGCTGTCCCCTAATCGAGCTCTCTAGTGTATTTCATAAACGCATACACACTTTTTAAAACTAATTATGATATTTATACAAATTATACACATAGTATTATCTGTGTTAATAATAATTCCAATGTAAAGAAAATCTTTGAAAAACCCTTACTTTGCTATTTGCGATAAGATGAAAGAGATTTAAATTATTTCTTTTTGTTGAATCATAATATATAGTAATCGGATTTTCATTGTTTAGAAAAAGTACTTTAACTTTGTCAATTTTCAACCGATTTATTCAATGAAAATTTGTTTTACTCAAAAGGATACTTAAAGCTAGTATTATTGTTGTTTAAAAAGAAGATCTAAAAAAAACTCGTAATAGTTGAAAAAGTTTTAAAAAATTAAAAATTTTGATATTATTCTAAAAATATCCACATATTTAATTAAGGGAATAGTGAAAGTATACATTCTTGGAAAGACCCCGTTCGTACCTTTTCAATGTCGTTTTAAAATTTAAAATCGGTTAAATAATGACAGTTAAAAATATTAAACTTAGGAGTCCAAAAAAATATATTTTTGCCCGTATATCGAAAATTTGAGTGTGTACTGGAACTTTTAAACCCGATTTCATAGTGTAAATTGGCTCTTAGTATGTATATTGCAGTCTCTCTTACATTTCTAGTAAAATCCTAAATTAAAAAATTTTAAATGTACATTAAATTTAATGCTGTAAGTTGTTGCGATATAACGAATATTTTGTTATAGCGAATAAGACTGACATCTTATCATTCGTTATACCGGCTTTTAACTGTATTTTTGTAAATTTTGCATTTTTATAATTTTGTCTAGCGTTTTTTATTATTTTCGCACGTCTGTCACTTAATATCCTACGGGAAATGGACCAGTCATAGAGTTGGTCACGTGGCAAAAACCGGTCCTCGAGTTGGTTCTCTTATATGAAAGTAACCGGTAACTTTAACATGGGCTTGTCATAGGAGGTGGGAATTTCTATCTTTTAAGCTACTTGCGACATATCGCTGAGATTGTTTAGGATACCATATCACTGCATTGGTGTAAGTTAATGCGCAACAGAACAGGTTAGAATTATCTTACTTATAATTAGTCTCATGTTAGACACTAAGTGATGTGTATCAGAATTAGTGCAACATGAAATGTTACGTGACTGGCTCAAATGTACATGCTACAGGACTGAGGACAATTAATTAATAAAAAAAAAACTGGTCCCAGCAAAAATGAAGCTGCCAAAGAAGCAATAAAAGCATCACTACTATGGCAAAGGCATCACTTCTTTTCTGATGGTTTCATCGATGAATTTAACATTAGCGTGTCATAGGATGGAAGTATTTAAATAGAGCTACTAGCATTACTCATACTTTACTCTAAGGAAGCAATGACGATGCAATGATTAGATATTCTGATGCATGAGTGGAAAATGTTCATATACTTTGTAGTATTTTAGCTTTGATGAAAATCTAATTCATAAGAATGCAGAAAAATAAGTATAAAGAAGCGAAATTTATGCATTGATATACAAATTCTCTTTATTAAAACAAATAAATAATTTTGCATTAGTGAAAAAGCATTATTGAAACATTTTCAAAAATTTTAGTGAATTTTTAGACAAATTTTAAAATATTTTTGGATAATTTAAAAACTGGTTGTACAATTTAGAAACATTTTTAGACAATTTTAAAATATTTTTGAACAATTTTAGATAATTTTTGCATAATTTTAAAACTTTTTTGGGCAATTTGGAATAATTTTTACACAATTTAAAAATTATTTTGATAAATTCTGATTAAAATTGGAAATGGTGTAGTGTTAAATAATAAACATAATGCAAAAATGCAGATTGCGTCGTCATAAATATTTAAGGCTGAAAAAATGCAAATGACAGGCCAGCTAGTTTCAATTAAAAAAAGTCTGTTTTTCAAAACTTTTATAAAAATTGCAAAACTGCATAAATTCTAACCCTCGTGAAATTTTAAACTAAAATATAAAAAATGATTTAATAAAAAAATTCAAAAATTTTATCAGAACTATTTTTTCAATTTGAATAATTGCTTTAGATTCAAAAAAATATACGATATACTATAACTTATGCTTTAGAAGTAATGAAGAGTGAACTTTTAAGATATGCATCGGGTTTATATCCAGATCACTGCATTTGAAATATGAACACATGAATTCTTTTGGAAGTGCCTTAGAATAACACCAAAAAATCATAAAAGAATGTCAACTAAAGTTTAGGAAGCAATGAAAGAAGTTATAGTCACAGAATGACTACCTTTTTTTTTTGCTGGGGTTACATATCAATCACAATGTGTTATGTTGACTGTCGACTTGACTGTTGCAAGTAAACAGAGCAAACGAAAAATAATAAGCATCTAATCTGTCAATATTCCTTCCGCTTATCTCATACTAAGAACGTGTTTCTGAAATATCCCATAAGGTCCAGTCACTGAATTTACCTGCAATGCTTATTACAAATTTTTTGCAATTTTAAGCTATTCCTCAAAAAAATGCAATCACAGAATGTGAATATTTTTCAAATTTTAAAAAAATTTAAGAACAAAAAATTGTTTGCTATTTAATTAAACAAAAAATCAATTTAAAATTTTCAAATTATGGGTGGAGTTAAAAGTAGGTCTGTGGAGGCAAGTCTTCGTCCTAGAGCTAATGCTCTAGGACGAAGTATAGCTATTTAACTGCCAATATTTTTCCGATATTTCCTTTAATTTAACTCTCAAAATCGCATCCGATTGCCAAAAAAAAAAAAATATTTTCCAAAAAGAGCATTTTGGGAAAATTTTTAGAACTAAAAGATTTTCAAGTCAGTATCAATTTTCTACGTCTAAAAAACATAAGTGGCTGCTAACTTTTTATTATTAATAGGGAGGATAAAGAATTAGTTTTGTAATTACCTTTTTAAAATGTTAGTTTAAACTTCCGCAAACACATTTTGATAAAATACAAAAGATTCAGATGTCCCTTTAAGAATTGGTATTTAAATGTTTAAAATAAATCGCTATAATTTTACGGGCCTATATGGATATGTTTATCTCTATAATAACAAACATTTACATATTGGTTAGAATACGAGGGCGAATCAATGTCTATGACTTTTCGAACTTCCCTCGTAGTTATATGAAATGCAACACTGCTCCCATCAAGTACCCCCTGTTAATAGACTACTGTCAAATTTTGAGCAAGTTTCGTCATTTACTTTGCGTTTAACAGCTGTTTAAAACTTTCAACCTCGTGGATTTTTTTAAAAAGGAAAAAAGTGAATTTCGAGTGCTCATTAAAATTTATTTTTGCGAAAAAAAAACCGTCAATCAAACTAAGGAAAAGCTTGATAAATACTATGGGGACTCCGCACCACCGATTTCAATGGTAAAAAAGTAGTTTACTGACTTTCGTTGTGATCGCACAAGTACAAATGACGCTGAACGTTCTGGATGACCAATTGCGGTCAATACACCCGAAAATGTCGAAAAAATCCACGATATGGTGTTGGCCGATCGAAGAGTAAAAGTACGTGAGATTGTTGATGCCATAGGCATTTCATATGGCAGTGTGGTTTTTTATTTTAAATGATCAGTTGGATTTAAGAAAGTTGTCTGCAAGATGGGTGCCGCGTTCTCTTAATTGACTATAATGCACGGGTGCACACGTGTGTAGTCTCTATGGCAAAATTCCATGAATTGGGCTACGAATTGGTACCTCATCCATCATATTCTCCGGATTTAGCCCCCAGTGACTATTTCCTATTTCCAAACCTAAAGAAATGGCTCGGTGAAAAGAGATTTAGCTCCAGCGATGAAGTTTTTGATCAAACAAATGCCTATTTTATGGACCTCGAAAAATGCTATTTTTTTGGGAGGGATACAAAATGTGGAGAAACGTTGGACTAAGTGTATTGAGCTGAGTTGAAAAATATTTTTTTTTTTTTTTGCAAAAAAAACTGTGTTTCATTAAAAAAGTCACGGAGTTTTTGATCTGCCCCCTTAGTATCAAACCCGCGCTAACTACACAGTGGGATATATTGAAAATTATTCGGTGGTACATCGGACTTGTATAAAATTTAATACACACGTAACTATCGTATAGACAAGCTGAATTCCAATTTTTTTTAAAGTGAGCTGAGCTAATTTTTGACACTTTGGCAATTTTTGCGATCGTTACATGTTTTGAATTAATATTAATCAATGAATCAACTTTAACAAATCATTCCAAAAAATGGTGTATTTTATATATATTTCACGAATTAAATCATAAAACAAATTATTCTATAGAAACAAAACTAACAATATAAATTAAATCATATCCTACTATATTCAATACCAAATTATTCCTTAAAAATGATTATAATTTAATCACAGAGTTGAGAAAAATGTTCGTTCAAATAATTCGGAAAATGGATTAACATAATTTAAACAAATAAAGTCTAAGGGCCAGTATTATAGTAACAAATTATTAGGATTTTTGACATAAATTTTACTTAACAAATTTTCAAACAGCCATTTTCAATTATATAGTCGTTTAAATGAAATAGTGTCCATAATGGAGGTAAGTGAAAAATAATTTTAATTTTTAATTTGATACATTTTGTAATATAATTTTTACAATGTTAAGAGAAAGCAGTCATCGATCGAAATTTTCAATAACAAATTATGGATCCCCCATAAGTGTTTCTTTATAAACCCTTAAGTGTTGTGATACCTATTAATCAGTCGCGGGCAGCTATATTTGCCTGTCATTGACACTTTATCATGCAAATTTGATTCATTTTGAATTAATGAATGTGTATGTCACTCTTAAGTTACATGATATATCCAGAAAGAACCAGTCAATGTTCTGCCATCATTTCAATATTTGGGACACTGGTAATTTTACAGCAATTACCACTTTTTCAGACACCGAATTATATTTTATACCGGTTATGTGACATATCCCTCATTTATCTATCACAGATTTATCACCTTGGATCAATCGACCCTTCATTTCCCGTAGGGTTATATGAAAGTAACCGGTAACCTTAACATTGGCTTGTCATAGGAGGTGGCAATTTCTACCTTTTAAGGTACTTGCGATATATTGCCTACCTAGTTTAGGGTACCATATCAGTGCATTGGTGTAAGTGAATACGCAACGGAACAGGTTAGAATTACACATACCTAGGAGAACTTTGGTAATGGGTGCGACAAACTCATACATTACCTTGTAGTGTGTACTTCTTACCTATATTATTATTTTTCAATATAAAGTAATGGGTTACCGATAATTGGATACCTATATCATTATAATTCAACAAAAAGTAATGAATTACCGATATTTGCATACATAATGTATTACTTTGTAATGTATACTCCTTACCTTCAGCATTATTACCAATAGTTGGTTAAATAGTGCATTACTTTGTAATGCATACTTCTTACCTTTAGCATTATTTTGAAACATAAATTAATAGGTTACCGACAGTTGGTTACGCAATGTAACATAAAACAATGCATCTTAAAACTGATAAATCAATTGAAATAATACGTAGCAAAAAATCAATATTTTGTAAATAATTTGTATCTCATCCGATCTATATTAGAGAAAAAAATCTCAGCAATAAGTACAAAACGTCGGCAGAATATGTTATATTAAATTTTATGTTACATCTTATAAATTCTTATAAATTTCATCATGTTTTGTTTGATTTTTTTTGTGTCGCCTTTTTTATAATTGTCAAACGAAAATAACAGCTCATTTTTTACGTAATAACAATAATTGATAACGAATATTGCCGGAGAATTATTGCAACATAAATTACCGGCAATAAATATTTACGAAATCGAGTCATCCACACAGAATAACGTAACAGATAAATTGATCCAAATTTGGTGTAAATTGAATATTGAAATCATTAATAGAAAAAGTGTTTAAAAAAATAACTGGTTTGCTTGATAAATACCAGAAACATGTACACCATAGAAACAAAAGAGATGAATTTAAAGCATTTGTTGATTCAATAAACGAATTATTTTATATTGGCAAATGTAATCGCAAATTAAAAACAACAGAATGCTCGTGTGGATTGATTCCAGAACATCTAAAAGAATTTACGATGGACCAGCATAATGATAGAAAATTCACAATACCTGAATATACGGAAGACGTTAAAGAAGTAAGTACAACAATACCAACACTTACAACTGGTACCGATGATCCAAGTTACGAACCACCTGAATTACAGATGGATGAAGATGAAAATGAAGCAACAACAGAAGTTCCAGAAGCAACTGTTCAAATGAGACGAGGTCATTATACTCAAAGATACGATGTCTTAAATTTTGCTATGATGTGTGATAGATTCGGTGTTTCAGATAGAGTCGCTTCATGTTTAGCAACAGCTTTATTCGAAGATATAAATCTTAGAGATGTTCATGGTAATCTTGTTATTATGGATAAATCAAAAGTGGCTAGAGAAAAAGTTAAATCTAGAGATGCAGTGCTTCGTAGACGACATAAAAATTCTTCCATAACTGCATTCTCTTTCGATGGTAGAAAAGATGACTCATTAACTACCAAGAAAATTAATGACAAATTTCATACCACTATGGTAAAAGAACCGCATTTAGTTGTTCTGAAAGAGCCCTATAATGAGTTACTTGGATATGTAAATTTGGGTAGTCAAGAAGATGCAAAAACACAGAAAACTGAATGAATTTTTTAACAATAAAACATTAACAGTTGATCAATTAATTGGCATATGCAGTGATGGTGAGCCAGCAAATACTGGAACAGAAAATAGTGTTTTACGATTATTTGAAAAACAGTTAAATATACCAATTCACTGGTTTATATGTCTGCTTCATTTCAATGAACTGCCATTTCGTAATTTATATGAAGCACTGGACAAAACAGTCACCAGTGGACCACGAGCAGCAAGTGGAAAGTTATTCAAAGCTATTCAAGAATCTGAGAAATTGCAGGTATGTAACACTTTATTTTATTTAATATCATCATTTATTATCATTATTTATTGTCATTATTTTACTTTTTCGATTGGAATAAAGTTAAAATAAAATAATTGCATTTTAATTGATCTAAACATTTCATTTTTCAGGTAGTAGCTGATTTTGATCCAATACCACTGGAGAATATGCCTGCAATTATGGATCATGAACATGAGCTCGAACTATCAACAGATTTTAAATATTTATATCAAATAGCTAAGGCAATTTCGAATGGTACTGTTCCAGTTGATTTAGCTAACATTAAACCAGGACCAATTGCACATTCTCGTTGGATAACCAAAGCAAGTAGATTACTACGATTATATGTAACAACTAATACACCATCGACCAATTTAAAAACTTTGGCAGTTTATATTATTACAGTTTATGTTCCAATGTACTTCAATGTGAAGTTTTATAACTCTGTTGTGTACGGCAGTGCACTTTTATTAAAATTTATACGTTGGACACGATACTTACAATCAAACTTTCGTAATATTGTAGATGGTGTAATTCAAAACAACTCATATTACGCACATCAAGAAAATATCATTTGATGATCGAAAAGCAATACGGGATAGAGCTATCAAAAAGATTTTACACTATCGAGAAAAATTGTACGATCCAACTAAACTCAGAGTTTACAAAAAATATATATTAAATTTCGATGCTACCGATTATGTCAATATGGTTGATATGAATAACGACGATATATTATTTTAACCAGCATTTACTCGATAGATTCCATATGATCACTTGGTAGCATACTTAGATTTCGATGAATCACCACTGGCTGAACGAGTGTTTCAAAACGAGTTATAGAAAAGAATCGTGAAGGTGTTATGGCAGTGACATTAGAAAGTCGTTAGAAAACTCCTCGAATGGAAACTAAAAAGGACCTTAAAAAATAATATTACCACGTTAAAACATTAAATTGTAGGTCGAGAATAATATTTAAAAATAAATTGAATAAAAAATGTAAAAATAGTGTTTTTTTTTTGAAACCTTGAAAATGTTGATTTTTTCAGATCGATTTTCCTACAAAAAGGAGTTCGAAAACAAAAAAATTGATCGCAATAAAAGTTGTTGGAAATTATCTGAACTTTCATAATCTGCAAAAAAAAAATTCGAAAAAAATCTAAGAAAATTCAGAATTTATTAGTTAAAAGTTCATTTAAGGCTATTTTTCGACAAAAAAATTCCTAATATCTCTACTAAAAATAAAAAAAATATTGGTATGAAAGCTATTTTTATAGCTTTCAAACAAGCCCAGATTGAGAAATCTACTATAATTCTATCCGATTTTATGACGAATTTAATTAAATTGTTCTATGTATATATGGAAAAATTTCTATTTTGAAATTTTGGGGGGCTCCAAATCCGACTTAGAGCTATGGTCTCTTGAGCAAAATTTTCAGCATCACCTATAGATTACGTTTTGCTATACGTTTCATCAAAAAAAATTAACCCGCCCTAATATAGATATAAAAAATGGTTAGTTATGATAAGGTGCCGACTTTGGTGACGTCATGCCTATGTGGTGACGTATTTTTTTCGCTTTTAGGCCCATTATTATAACTTGCCTTTAAGTTGCGTGTTAGTTAAAGGTAACTTTAGCTAAAGTGAGGAATAAAGTGACCTTTAACTTTTTTTGGTTATTACAACTTCCTTATAAAATAAAATTAAGTTTTTTGAAAATATGGCATTACCAAAACAAAAACCGATTACTTTTGACAAATCAAAATGGTTCTTAAAAATACGTAGTGGCAACGGCGTACTTTTATTTATTTATTAACTTACAACAAACAAAAAACAAAATTTCTTCGAATTGTGTAAAAAGTAAAAATGTTTGTTGTAAAAAATTTACATTATCAACGTCGAACACAAAAATAAACCAAACAGCAAAGATACGGTCAAAAAACTACACGGCAACTACACTGCAGAGCATAAAATGTGGCAACTTCAAATGCTTAAACCTTACGTTAAAAGTTATCGGTCACTTTTAGGTTAAAGTATACTTATAATAGCGAAAAACTAATAATCTGTCCGTTAACATCCTAGCTTTAGCTATTGGCAAGTTATAATAATGGGCCTTAGTGTGACAATACCTTTGCTATTGTTGCTGCTCTGTTCGTTCTCAGCTATCTGTTCGCTCTCAACAAAGGGTTGATGTGTTTTGTACGTTTTTTTTTGGGGTAAATAAATTTTTATCAAAAATCTGACTCATTTCATCTTATTCTACACCCTTTTAGGTACCAGAATCCAATCTTAAGTCCAAACCCGTTTTTTGACACACTAGGTCCCTTTTCTCGGAGAAGGTCACATATATTAAATATCTATTATTTTTGTAATGAAAACAACTAACAAAATATATAAGCTTTTATTCAAATTAAAAAAAAAAACAACAAAAAAACCGTGGCTATTACATACAAATATATGAAAAGTAAAGGACTTTCTGACTTTAAAACAAAGTTCAGGAATATCCTTCCCCTTCACTTAAATTAATTTGTTTGATATTAAGTGAAAATTATGTCTATATTGATTTTACCAAATTTTAACCCATTGCGAGCAACGGTATAAAAACGCCGTAAATGGGGCCGAAAAAGACCGTGGCTTTGTCGTATAATGTACATACTATAAATGTGTAGTAACCGCGGTAAGAAAAAACAAATGAAAATTTTAATTAGTGGTAGAAAAAAATATTTCAAAGAAAATTAAAATTAGTTGTGGTGTAGTTAACCAAATTTTGTAAAACTTCATAATATTTATGTGGAATATAAATATTAAATTCAACAACTAAATATTGGCTTTTCCAATTAAAAATATAATTTATTATGATGAAAGTTGCGTAACCGCAAAAATTCGATTGACAACAAATTCGGTAGCCACAACCGATACAGTTCTCTGGGTGTACATATGTACTTGCACATGTACATTAGGCTATCCTCTAATGTATGAAGAAAAGAGTATTAAAATTTTAGGTAAGAGTTTTTTTGTGAATTTTAGTATTGTAGGTGAATTTAGTTTTGTAGGTACATGCAATATGTAAATTTTTTTTTATTGTTACATTGGTATTTTATTGCCATTGGTTATTGTGTAAAATAAAATTTATATCACATACATCATACAATAAGGGGCACCTTAATATGCATATGCCAACAACAACACACTAGAAATTAAATTTTAATTCATGGATGATAAGTATATCCATGAAAATTTCCACAACATATCTTACACACACGTGTTTACCTACATACTCATTAGTCAACAACAACAATAGTGTTATCAATACGTTAACAATTTTTAAAAAATGTATGGATTTTTAAAAATTATAAATTTTTATAAAGTTGATCTATTTTTATAAAATTTATATTTTTTTTTTATTTATAAATTTTTAAAAAATTTTGGATTCTTAAAAAAATTGTTGAATTTTTATAAAATTTGTAAATTTATATTAAATTTTTTGATTTAACACATTTTTTATGGATTTTTATAAAATTATCAATTGTTATAAAATGATCAATTTTTATAAAATTTTTTGATTCTAAAAAAAATGATAGATTTTTACAAAATTTTCGATTTTTAAAAAATTTTTCGATTTTTATAAAAATTTTCTAGTTTTTTTACAAATTTATATAAATTTTGTGAATTTTTCTATTATTTAATTAAAGTACCAAAAGCGTACATTTGGAAAAAGTACTAGAACCCGTTTAACTAGAACGTTTAAGACAGGTCTACCCGGTCGACCGGTTTTAAAACCGGTCTGACCGGGAAGACCAGTCGACCGGGTAATGGGGGCTCTAGTACACAGTGTTCATTTAGTGGAAGCTGTTTGCTCGTAATATCGCCATTTTTACAATAATCCCATAGTCAAATTTATAACTTACTTTTAAAATAATATAATTTTCAATTAAATCTATGTAAATGTTTGAAGACATCGCTTATTTATTTCGTGCTGTCATAAAATGATTCTACTTGTAAGGCAAACACGTAAGAAAATCAAAAATGAGTTACACCCAATTCACAAGACGATTTTAAAATCACGACTTATTTTTAATTCTCCTTTAAAGTAACTTCTAAAAACTTAACACTTTCATACAATGATTTTGTCCCCATGATTTTAGGGTTGATTTAATCGCTTATTCTTCTTTACTTTCTTATTTACAACCTGATGTATGTACGTAATAACACAGTGCTTTTGTATTGTAGAGCAGAATGGAAAAGTTGATATAAAATAAAAAATGTTGCTCGATAAAATTTTTTTTTTCCATCCCTGCTGTAGAGTTGTTGACGCATTGAAAGAGAAAATCAAATGAAGCAACATAATATAAAAACGAATGTGTGTAAAGAAAAATACAAAAACAATCACTGAGAACAGAAAACGTGATTTTTTCTCTACCCCGATTTCTTCTCTACACCGTTCGCCAACAAACTCAAACAATCATGATTTTCAAACATGGTGTAAAGTCTTCGTGTGAATTGGGTGTTAGTCCACGGCATATATGCTTAAGTATTTAAGACTATATACAATTGCATAAGTCCCATTTTGCACAGAGAAACTTTTGTTGCGGCAATTCTTGTCAATTATCTTTCAAAGTTGCCTTTATGTTCACACAGAGAAAATTTTTCAGCAATTTTCGTCTACATTTTTGGTTTAAAATGAATGAAAAACAAAACGAAAAAACAAAACGAATTGCCGAGAACAAGCAACTCCGTACTAGAGTATTCAAAAAACAAAACCGGTCAACCGGTTTCTTTATTTTTAAAAACCGATCGGTTTCGAATATTTTGTAAATTCGAATAAAACCGAAAACCGGTCTTTTTTTGTTCGGTTAACCGATTTTTTTAATTACATCACCAACTGGGTTACTTGGCCTCTTTTATTTTTTCCGAACACATAATCGTTTGTTTGGTTATGAAGATTTAGATGTAAGTCTGATAGATTCCGATGAAGACTTAACTTTGGATATTCCAAATTCAAATAGTTTAATTTCTGATCTAAATAACACAATAAACAGTATTCAAAATCCTTAAAAAGAGACTGTACAAAATCATTCATCATTATATGATGATTTCATATATCTTGATAAATGCGACAAAAGAACTGAAAAGTTGATAGAGTATTTTCCACTTCTAGCTTTATTAAAAGCAAACAAAAAAATCGTCTTAAAACGAAACATTTAAATTGCATATTATTTCTAAAATATTATTTTAGAACTGAAAAATAGATTTTCTTTTTACATATTTAAAATGTAATATTAAAAAAACTTATTTAATGCCAAACGTTTTTTACATTCAAATTACTAGCGTACCTAATTTTACCAATTTACAAACTTCAATTAACAAATTATATAAGCTTTTTATTCAAATTAAAAAAAAAACCGAAAAAACCGGTTGACCGGTTTTTTCTGCAACAACCGAAACCGGTTTTTTAAAAATTCTATTTTTCGAAGAAAACCGAAACCGGTTTTTTCAAAAGGTCTGTTTTTTGAATACTATACTCCGTACCAATTGCCCTCTCTCCCACAAACTCAAGAGTTGCGCAACAAAAATTGCTCTACGCGAAATGGGAACAAATATATTTAAGCGAGGCCATATAGCATCAAATTGTTGTTTGAATAGTTTACCCTTTAACCAAATAACACAAGCTGAAAAACGCTCTTTTACAATAACTACGTTGTAGCGGTAAGACATTGGAAAATGTAATATTGGTTCATATATTAGTGGTGGCCTCCTGTGTGAAACGCCCATTATTAATTCAAGGTCCCAATATTTTGTGATAAGCAATTAAAGTTATTATTAATTTTTTTTGACGATGCTTAAAACAGAGAAATATAAAACAAAACATGTAATGTAATGTTTACACTAAAACATTTGCTGGTTTTAGTGTAAACATTCTTACTATTAATGGAGAAATTGTGTCGTGTGGAAATAAACACGTTTTTTATTATTTTGTATGCATTTTCAGAATGAAAAGTGCAAAAATAATAAAAAAAAAATAGAAACTCCTTCATAGATTTTTTCATATGGATTTGTATTCGTACTTTGTATGAAGAAGTTCTTGTAAAAATGATCATGTTGGATTCATACATATTATGAAAAAAAAAAACAACATACTCCAGTGTGAATTATGTTTTTTGTGCAGTTAAGCATTTATAAAGAGTTATTTTTTAACCGTTTGGTTTTGAAAATTTAAAAAATACAAAAAATTTGCAATGTGAACGAAATATAGTTGGGTCATATCGCTGGATCTTGGCGGCCACTGGACTATTCCAAAACGTGAGATTAATTGCTCCCCAAGCTCGCCTTTCGATAGGTTCATGGTATCGCATGCCGTGTGGCATGTGGTACCGTCTTGTTAAAACCATATGTCAACCAAGACCAATTCTTTCATTTTGTGAAAAAAGTTAATAATTATCCATTGACTAATTGACATTTCGCGATAATTCATTTTCACTGCAGCAATATTCTCCTCGGCACGTACTCTTTTAATACGTGTTGGTACTTAATGTCCTATAAAGTGAAACTGGTGAGCAAATCGGTCTGAATAGCCTGTTCGGTGGGTCGATAATGATGACCATAAACTGGACTTAGTTTACGAATCACATTTTTCACGCAGCACGAATTTTAATAAAAAAAATTCAATGATTTGAAAGCGTTGTTCGTTTGTTAGTTTATTTATGGTGAAATGGAAAACCTTACTGAAGATTTTTGGCATTGACACATGTCACGAATCTTTTTTTACACTGAAAAAATTTATATTGAAAAACCAAATATCAAAAAAATCACTCTTTAGTATATGTATGTGAGCAAGATGAATCTTGAAACAATTTTACTCCACATTGTATATATTGTATGTATTGTATACACAAGACCTGGTCGTTAAAATAAAATTTACCCGTATGCTATTCTCTTCTTTTTGTATTTAGTATGTGTATTGGCCGCTTGATGGTGTTTTTTTTTTTTGTTGTGATAAAGCGTGCGGGTCAATCTAGTGGAATTAATAGATTTGAAATTCATGGTGCATGAACTGCAACCCGTAGTATTTTTTGTTATTTTAAATTTATAATGTCTGTGTAACATGGTCACCAATTGGATTTCAATGCACCATTAAACACATCGCAAAACAAGGTTCATATTTTGCATCATAATAATGAACTAAAAAAGGGAAAAATCAATTGATAAACTATCAGTGTTGCCGCTTATAGTAGAAAACTGTACTCCTACTATAAATTGGGTAAATTTACTCTGTCTGCGTAAACAAAAAAAAAAGTACACACATGCGTAAGTTCGTACACACATAATGAGTAATTTTACATTGAAAGTGCGGAAAAATTAAATTTTAAAAGTAATTCAAAAATTTACTAAAATTGTGCGTAAAAACCTATCTGAAGAGTAAATATATGCATTAAATGCCTAAAAATGCATTTCTATATGCGTAATTACATAAAAAAACTCGTATATTAACCAACGCATGGTTTAAACTGAACTGCAGAAAAATATTTTTTTTTAAGGAATAAATGTTTTTTATGTATGTTTGTTTTAATAATAATGAATTATAAATATAATACATAATATGTTTCGAATGGGTATGGGCTGTCATAATGGCCATCTTGAATTTTAATTCACAAGAAGAACGCAATTTTTAAATCTGGCAACATTCGAAGTGTCATTGTTTGACATTTGAACAATTGTTATTGTTTGCTAGTAGAAGGTACGAGGTTAGTAAAAATGGAGCGCTACACGAATGAACAACGCATTCTCATTGTGAAATTGTTTTACCAAAATGGTGAAAGTTTTGCGGCTACAGTTCGCAAATTGCGATCAATTTGGGGCAACAATAATGCTCCAAAAGAGTCAACTGTAAAGAGATTAATGGATAAATTTGCCGAAACTGGGTCTGTTAGTGATGTAAAGACAACAACGCGCCATCGACCAGGTCGATCGACCGAAAATGTCGCAGCTGTACGTGATGATGTCGCTCAAACTCCATCCACCTCAATTCGACACCGAGCTCAGCAAATTAGTGTCTCCAAATCCACTTTGCAGCGAATATTGACGAAAGATTTGCATCTTCATGCATACAAAGTTCAATTGACTCAGGAACTGAAGCCAGCTGACCATGGACAGCGAAGGGAGTTCGTTAATTGGGTATTGGAGAGACAACTTGAAAATGCTGATTTTGCCGATAAAATCATCTTCAGTGACGAGGCCCATTTTCATCTTGATGGCTTCGTCAATAGGCAGAATTGTCGCATTTGGGGTGAGGAAAATCCTCGAGTGATTCACGAGAAGCAAATGCATCCTCAACGTGTCACTGTGTGGTGTGGTTTTTGGGCTGGAGGAATCATTGGACCTTTTTTTTATGAAAATGAGGCAGGTCAAGCGCAAACAGTCAATGGTGTTCGGTATCGTGAAATGATAACTAGTTTTTTCTTGCCTAGAATTGAAGAAATGAATGTGGAGGGCATGTGGTTCCAACAAGACGGCGCCACATGTCATACAGCCAGAGAAACAATTCAATTGCTGCATCAGTCATTTCCCGGTCGTGTTATTTCGCGTTTTGGAGATCAGAATTGGCCGCCTAGATCGTGCGATTTAACACCATTAGATTTTTTTCTTTGGGGTTTTTTGAAGTCGATGGTTTACGCGAATAAGCCGACGACGACTCAAGCCTTAAAAGAGGAAATTGGACGCTGCATTAATGAAATACCGCAGCATTCATGCAAAACGGTCATTGAAAATTTCATTGAAAGATCGTGTGCATGCCAGCAAAGCCGCGGCGGCCATCTGCACGATATATTGTTCCATACATAACCTCATTCTGTCTACTTTACGATATAATAAAGTTTCACGATTTTTTTTTTAAATATCTGTGTTTTATTTAAAATTTAAAAATTGCATTCCTCTTGGGACACCCTTATATTTATAAACTTTTGAAAAATTAATTTTCGTTTTTAGCTTTTTTTATTTTTTAATTATTTTCCAATTTCCAAATGCCAAAATATTTACTACCATTCAAAGAAGTTTATTTACAAAATTTGTGCGTAAAATTTTAATTTAACAAAATATACGCTCTAAAAAATGATTGTGAATGTACTACAATGAAATGGCTAAAGTTTTATGTAATATTCGGTAAATATAAACAAAAAACTGCTTAAAAATGTTTTGTACCCACTTTCATATACAATAATACACACAAAAAGTATTTTTAGACATAATGTGCTTAAAATTAGTATTGTTTTGTTAAATTAAAATTTTACGCACAAATTTTGTAAATATACTACTTTGAATGGTAGTAAATATTTTGGCATTTGGAAATTGGAAAATATTAAAAAATTAAAAAAGCTAAATACGAAAATTAATTTTTTAAAAGTTTATAAATATAATATTTGTGAATATTATGAATTTTAGTTTAAGGTGACCATCATGACCATCATACCCATTCGAAATATATCATGTATTATTCATTATTATTAAAACATACATACATAAAATAAATTCATTCTTTCAAAAAAAAAAAAAATTAATATAGGGTCCGCCATCTAAGGTTTTTTTTTCAACTAGTGCTTATTTCGTGAATGGTAACACTTAGCTTATGCCTGATTTGACAGATAATTAGTTTTGTACTTCCGCTGAACGAATATGGTTGTGTAAACGCTTGAACAACGCTGGAAATATTGCGAAATTACTTTGAAAATCATGGTAATGTTGCAGAATGTCATCTTTTCAATGTCATCTTTTCAGATGAAGCTCATTTTGATCTTGGCGGGTATGTAAACAAGCAAAATTGTCGCATTTGGGACACAGAAAACCCGCACGCATACATTGAAAAGCCGATGCACCAAAAACGAGTCACTGTTTGGTGCGGATTTTGGTCCAGAGGCATAATTGGGCCATTTTTCTTCGAAAATGAGCAAGGAGTGGCCGTTACAGTCAATGGCGATCGTTATCCGGCCATGTTGAACGAATTTTTGTTCACAAAAATTGAAGAGGAGGATATTGGCAACATTTGGTTTCAACAGTACGGCGCTACGTGCCACACAGCCGAAGCTACACTCGATGTTTTGCGCCCTGTTTTTGAAGATCGCATTATCAGCCGCAGAGCTGATGTCGTTTGGCCACCTCGGAGCTGCGATTTGACACCGTTGGACTATTATTTGTGGGGTGCCGTCAAAGATAACTGTTACGACGACAAGCCAGAGGCAATTGACGCTTTAAAGGTGAAATACAGCTGCACACAATCGATAATGAGCCGAGGCAGCCATTTGAATGAAATTATTTTCCATTATTAACCGGAAGGATTGTACTTTCAAATAAAAAAAGAAATTTGAGAAAATATTTAGAATTTTTTTTCAAAAAAAAAAGTTATTTGGCGGACTCTATACATTTAAATCATGCGTTGGTAACTATACCTATTTTTTATATAGTTACGCATATAGAAATGCATTTTTAGGCATTTAATGCGTATATTTACCCATTATGTGTGTACCAACTTACGCATAATGTGTGTACTTTTTTTTCGTTTACGCACATGGAGTAAATTTACCCAATTTATAGTAGGAGTACAATTTCCTACTATAAGTTGGGTAAATTTCAACAAAAATTTGTAAAGTTGTAGTTAAAATTTTTGTATGTTACTTTTTCGCATGTCTTTTGAATATAAAATTTCATATGAATATTTTATTACTATAATTTATATATTTATGTTTACGTTAAAATCGTTTTCATTATGTAACTTTACTATTAAAATCTTTAATTTGTTAATATTGTGCATCTTTCTTAATTGCGTTTATTCATTATAAAAATCCAATACTTTAATTATAAGATCTTATATCTTGTTGTATTGGAAATCAATATATAAATAAATAAATAAATAAATAAATAAATAAATAAATAAATAAATAAATAAATAAATAAAAAATTAAATAAATAAATAAATAAATAAATAAATAAATAAATAAATAAATAAATAAATAAATAAATAAATAAATAAATGACTAAATAAGTAAAATAATACTAATTTTAGGCTCAAAGTGTTTCATTTTAAGCACATTTTGTCTTAAACTAATTTTTGTGTGTATTATTGTATATGAAAGTGTGTACAAAACATTTTTAAGCATTTTTTGTTTATATTTCCCGAATTTTCGTAATATTACATAAAACTTTACCCATTTTATTGTAGTACATTTCAGAAGAAAAAAATTCTTCAGAAAAAAATTCTTCAGAAGAAAAAAATTATATTTCGTGCAAAAAAGTGAAGATCACGTCAGTAAGAAAATGTTCATGATGATGCCATCCAAATAATTTTCATTTAGAGTAAGACTTTTATAATTTATTATATTTTATAAACAAATTCTTAAAATATTGATTGTTTTTATTTTATTATATAACTTATTACACTGTCCAACAGCATTTTTGGAACAGAATAGCGACCCTATGATTCAGAAAGGGTATGTTGAGTAGATCATTTTTGTAGAACAAAGTTATGGTCCAGCACGTCTGAGTATTTTTTTACAGTGGGTCAAAGTTTTCATTTTTCGGTCGCTTCCTTCGACCGAAAAATGAAAATGATGTAAGTTAATGTCTGAGAGAATTCTTATGGTCAGAGTTGTATTGTGGAATTGTATGAGGATTATTTTTGTGGAAGATCTTAACCCTCTAACTGGTCTCTTTATGGGTCAATTTGACCCTTTTTTCGAGAAAATCAAAAAATATCCTTTAAAAAAGGACATTTAAGGATTAAAATATTCTACGAAAATGTTTGCCGGAAAATTTCAGTGGGGGTCACCAAAGACACCATTGTTGTAAATAAAGCTCTTTATGATTAATTAGCAAAATTACACGCCAACTTCTATAAAAAAATTATAATTTTGTTTTAATAGTGGTTTATTATAGTATGTACATATTTATTTTCTTGCTTCAAATTTTCGAGTAAAAGGGAAATAGCAGTAGTATGACAATGGATTAAAGATTAAACTTAATATGCTTTCCTGTATTTAGCTTCACGTGAATGTTCCGATGGGTCAAGGTTTCTGTACAAGCCCCATACGTATTCAGCAAGCATTACACTTTGGGATTTCCCTTTGAATCTTTCTTCCTGATGAAACCTTTCACCGTGTTCATCTGAAACCGCTCCAAGGTTTTCTTTAAAAAAATTGAGATGAGAGTGCAGAAAATGCAGCTTTAGTGACATCTTAACGCCAATATTGTTAAAACCGATTAGCATGCTTTCAATATTTTCTGCATAGTTTTGTGCTTTTGAGTTTCCAAGGAATTCTGATATAACTAGCTGCATAAAGTCAAATGCTGTCTTTTGCATATCCGACAGATGACCATAAAATTCTTCATCTTGTAATAATTTTCTTATATCGGGTCAAACGAGCATTCCTAGAAAAGGTAATTTACATTAAATGAAATAAATTATTTCTTAAAACCGTATTTTACCTTCTTTTAATTTTGCTGCAGATAATCTGGGGAAAATTGTTTGAATGCGTTTGAAAGCATTTCCTTGTATATTTAAGCTTTTAATAAAATTTTTCACCACGCCCAACTTAATATGCAGCGGTGGAAGTATGACCTTATCTTTTCGGACAAGGGATTCATGGATTACATTTAAGTCACCAATAATATTTTCTTTACGTTCTTCGAAATATTTAATATGATAATGGCTGCTGGTAGCACGTGAATCCCATTTACAAAGAAAGCACATATATTTTGTGTATCCAGTTTGCATTCCAGTCAATATTGCAATCATTTTGAAGTCTGCGCATACTTCCCATTTATATTTATAGTATTCAATTTTATTTAAGAGATTCGATGGATGCCGTTCCATTGTGCAGTAAAACTGCTTTTAAGCTGTGTTTTGAACTATCTATAAATAGTCGCCAAGCGGAAGAGTCCAGTGGAAGCTTTAGATATTTAAGAACCTCTTCAATACTGCAACAGTATACAAGTTCTTCTGATTTTTTAAAATAATTTTCCAGATCGGCGTGTCTTTTTCTTGGAAATGTAACTTTTACATCGGCTTTTATCAAATTCCTGTTTTTCAATCTGGAACATAATATTTCAGCTTTCTCTTTTGTTAGTCCTAATTCTCTTACAAGATCTTCAAAATAAGCTTGGTCTATCAAATTAGGACATATGTTTAAACCATCAAGAAGCAAGTAACTTATATCTGATATGTTTTCAACCGCCGCTGTTATTTCTGTATTGGCGACTGTCATATTGGCCGAAAATGTATGTGTAGGCGGTTGAGGCACCGGAACACCTTCACAGCGCACTTCTGGTAAAATGACATTATTTGTTGCTTCGTATGTCATTATCGCGTATTGCCTTTGGCTTCTACCAAATTTTTAATTTACGCAGAAATAGCATGTATCTGATTTGTGATCTTCAGCTTCAATCCATGTAATAGGCGCAGAAAATGGCAGCGCCTTAGTACCGCCTTTGTACCAGGTCAAAAGACCACTTTCGCAAGTATTACATACGGTTTTTGGTATCCAAGCTTCAGATAAAAATTGTATTCCAAAGAAAAGAAAATATGGTTCTTTAATTGTAGGGAACATCTTTCTTCTGCTTTGATGGTGCGTAAAATGTCCACAAATAAAACAAAACCAATCTCTTAATTTGCAATCAGAATCCGCCATGCTTATTTAAGCTTTAATTTTTCTTTTTTATATTAATTTTAAAAATCACACCCGATATGTACTGCTTAGTAGCTCAATTATGCTTGAATTTTTTCTTTTATTTTTTATTATTGATTTTAATAAATATCACATCCGATTTGTAAGTCACAGCTGACTAGACGCGAGAACTCAGTGTTTGGCCAGGCTGAACTTGACGTCGGTTTTACCTGTTTTGTATATGTTGGTGTATAATTTTACTAATTAAGCGTAAACATCTTTATTTACAACATTGGTGTCTTTGGTGACCCCCACTGAAATTTTCCGGCAAACATTTTCGTGGAATATTTTAATCCTTACATGTCATTTTTTAAAGGATATTTTTTGATTTTCTCGAAAAAATGGTCAAATTGACCCATAAAGAGACCAGTTAGAGGGTTAAGATCTTCCACAAAAATAATCCTCATACAATTCCACAATACAACTCTGACCATAAGAATTCTCTCAGACATTAACTTACAGCATTTTTTCATATAGTATAATGCTCCCTTCGACCAAAAAATGAAAATTTTGATCCACTGTAAAAAAAAATACAAAAGACGTGCTGGACTTTTACTCATTTTGTGTTCACCAACTTACGTATAATGTGTGTATTTTTTCATTTGCCAAAAATTAATAACTCAAAAAATTATGAAAAATGGGCATTATGATGTAAAGCTGTAAAGTATATTTTGTCTGAAATTATTTTTGTTAACAGTTAGTACAATATTCGAAGATCATTCGTTGTCGAATAAGCAAAAAATTTCATAATTTTCAACAAAAAATTTGAGTAATTTTAAAAAGAGTATCTTTGTTATATTAGTTCAGTATATATGCGGTTTTAGCAGACTGTGAAAGGGGAGTTTTCCCGATTTCGCTACTCGCCGATCCAACAAACCATCAGGCCATCTACCATCAAACAACCAAATTTTGAATTTTACACATTTGCACTTTTCCACTTTTGGAAATTTGAACATTTGTATGTTTGTTCATTTGCCCATTTACATTGGGGGAGGAACCTATGTACAGAATTTCCCCAGCTTCAGCGGATTTGGCAGACCGACAGGGAAAAATTTTTTTGCTTTTTTGCCCCACCGCGTTGGATTTTATAAAAGTCACGCTTTAGCTGTTATTTACACTGGAGAAGGAACCCGCATACCAAATTTAAACTTTCTAGATTCAGCGGTTTTAGGCAGGTCTTTCAGGGCTTCCCCTTTTGAGCCCCTCCTGTACGAATTTACAAAAATTCCTCTTGGGTGGATTCCTCCGACGGAGGGGGAATCCACCCAGCGGTTTTGACAAGTCGTCAAGGGGTAAACTTTTCTACTTTTTTGCCCCACCCCGTAAAATTTTCTAGAAATCCCGTCTTAGCTGTTGGCTACACTAGAGAAGGAATCTGCATATCAAATTACAACTTCCTAGATCCATTGGTTTGGGCCGAGAACTTTACCCTTTTATGCTCCACCCCTTTGGATTTTCCAAAAATCATGTCTTAGCTGTTATCTACATTGGAGAAGGAACCTGCATACCAAATTTCAACTTCCTAAGTCCAAAGGTTTGGGCCGGATGTAAAGGGGGAGACTTTTCCCCCTTTAAACCCCCGTTTTGACAACATCTCTGGCCAAAATTTACCTTATCAAGGAGGTAGCACATACTCCCAAGCAGGCATATTTCAAATTTCAGTTTTCTACCTAAATGGGTTTGGGCAGTTCGTGAAAGGGAAGTTTTTCCCCTTTTTTATCCTCCCCGAAGGAATTTCCAAAATCCCCGTATTAGCGGATGTCTTCGCTGAAGGGGGAACGTACATACCAAATTTCGGCTCCTTCCTCCTGCGGCGATGTTGAATGAGTGAGTCAGACAGTCAGTCTGACAGTCAGTAACGTTACTCGTTTATATATAGAGATAGGGATGTCATCAACCAATATGCGTTTACAGAATATGTGTATGGTTTTTAGTTTTTAAATTACACTCAAAGAAATGAACATGGTATTTTTTAGTTAGTTTTGCCTGATATTGCTCAATTATCATCTAGAGGAAATAAAAAAGTGTCGCAAATATCGCCGATGTAACTTCTGAAATATATCGCTATAAAACCACCCAGATATTATGAATATGTTTTTATATATTTTTATTTCAACTTTTTATTATAAATAAACATGGACAAAAACACAATTTATTCTCTTACAATTTAATTTTAAAGAAATTACCACATCACTTTTCACATTTCGCATGTTATTTTCTGAAATAAAGAGATATTAGTTTTTTTGCAGTAAATAATTAAATAATATTTACCTTCCCTTAATTTTTGAGAATTTATTTTCAAAAGAAATCCTACAATTAGCCGTCTTTTATATGTATGAATATTATGTAGTTAAATGTTTGTAGTTTAAAAAAAAGGTTTCCGTTCCATTTAAAACTAAAGGAACATATTTTTTTTTCCATATTTCATATTATTTATTGAATCTTCACTTTTAAAAACTGTGAACTAACAATAATTATCCAAATCTTAAAACTAAATATTAATTGTTAAGTCCAGCCAGTGCCAGACTGATGTTATGTGGTTCAACTGGGACCATTATTTCCCCTTATTATTAGCGGACCAGATCCGCAGTGTCCCTCCTCCTAAGACGCTGGTGGCCGTGATCATCAGTCAAGTTACGGGCCAGTATGTTGGGGTGTGTTTCCAGTTTCGTTAAATAGCGTTGACAGTGTCTAATAATTTCATCTTTGACCAGGGGTACATTCAGGTCTTTATGTATGTTATAATTCCTAACATACCAGGGTGCGTTCGTGATCGTCCTCAAGAATTTATTTTGCATTCTCTGAATTTTCCCTATATTGGACGCAGAGGCAGTACCCCAGAGCTGAATTCCGTAGCACCATATGGGTTTCATGATCGAATTGTTAATGAGTAATTTGCAGTCCAGGCCTAGTATAGAGTTTTTGCCAGTAAGCCAAGCGAGTTGAACAGTTTTTAGCCTCATCTGAGTTATTTTCGCATCTATATGATTTTTCCACTTGAGTCGACGGTCAAGGTGAATACCGAGATATTTCACACATGTGTGTTGGGGTATATTCAGATTATTAATTTTAATGGGTGGACACGTCTCTTTTCTCAGTGTGAAAGTAATGTGGATACATTTCTGTTCATTCACCTTAATTTTCCACTTATCCAACCAAGCTTCCAATTGTGAAATGTGAGTCTGTAACATTCTAGACGCTATTTTTGAGTCATCGTGGACGCTTAAGATTGCAGTATCGTCAGCGAAAGTCGATGTGTGGGTATTAATATCTAATGGCATGTCTGAAGTATAAATGATATATAACAGAGGACCCAAAATGCTACCTTGTGGAACTCCGGCTTGTATATCTTGAGGAGAGCTGACAAAACTTTTTTCAGCAAGAGTGAATTTTCGATTTGTTATATAGCTTTTGAGTAGCTTGTGAGTATTTGTTGGTAACAAAAGTTTTATTTTAAACAGTAGACCTTCATGCCAAACCTTATCGAAAGCCTGTGAAACATCGATAAAAAGGGCAGAGCAGTATTTCTTCTCCTCGAACGTTTTTCTGACAACAGTAACGAGCCTGTGGGCTTGCTCAATGGTGCTGTGTTTTCTCCTGAAGCCAAATTGGTGTGATGGAATACAGTTGTTTTGTTCCACATAAACAGTTATCTTTTCCATTAGGATTTTCTCGAACAGCTTTGACAAATTGGATAATAGGCTTATAGGCCTATACGATTCCACTTTTGTGTGATCTTTGCCTGGCTTGGGTATCATTTTAACGAGTGAAACTTTCCATTCTGGGGGATAGTATTCAAGGCGTATAATAGCATTAAAAATAAAGAGAATTATCTTTAATGCTATACGGGGTAACTCCAAGAGCATCCTGTTACCGATTCCATCGATACCAGGAGCTTTTTTGGGGTTTAGTTCAAAAATAGCCTTTTTCGACCTCTCTCATCTCAAACGATAATCGGGTAGCTGCTCGGTGCTGGGGTAAAATCGGTGGCAACTCTGTTACAGAACTTGTTATATTTGGCGTGAATACTTTTATTAAATGTTCTACAAACAGATCTCCTTTTTCAGTATCATTTCTAGCCCAACCTCCGTCTGATTTTCTCAAAGGAGGCTTACATAAGACAGGTCTTTTTAAATTTTTCGTTGCACGCCATAATGAGTAATCAGTTCTTGATGTTGGATCTAAATTTTCAAGATATCTGTTTAATGAAGCAGTTCTCTTATGTTCAAGTAGCTTTCTTAATTTTTTAGTGCATTCTTTCAACCGTTGCTTAAGTTGAGGAGATCTGTGCTGTTGCCACTCTCTTCGAGCTCTTCTTTTTTCATTTAAGAGTCGTTCGACATCGGCAGACAAAATAATATTTTGTCTGTTGTGTCGGGGGGGTTTGGTAGCAAGTTGAGCAGCAAGTTTGAGATTTAGTTCAAAATTTTGAATCGAGAGGTCGTATCTTCCGGTGTTCTTAGCGGTATGTTTTCCGAGCAATGTGTACTGATAAATTTTTTATACTTCAACCAATCTGTTGTACCCCCCCCCAGAGGGGGGTACAATTCCTCGGGGGTTTAAAATAGTAACAAATGTAGGTGTGTGATCAGATGAGAGATCCAATAATGGTTCTACATGGACCAATTCTCGGGTATTTTCCGACGATCCGTTGGCCAGTACGTGGGTTCTCCACTAGAGATCACATCCATACCCATATGTACATTTATTTTTTAAAGAAATATCTATATTAACTTTTTTATACATTTGTTCGAAATAATTTACTATCATTTACCATTTGTTTTCAGTTTCATTAATTTTTTTCATTTGTTTAAAATTTAATAAAAATTTATCCACAAAACGGAAACTTGTGGTTTATTTGTGTCCGTAACAGTTATTACAAATTTAAATTTTGTTTGCTGTCTGTTTCAAAAAAAAAAAAAATATTCAAAAAATTTCAATGTGTTTTTTAATTAAATTGGTTGTATATGTATATACAAAATTTTTCAATACAAATTACAAGAAATTCATAAACACACATTCATACACAAACACATTAACACAAAAAGTGTTTAAAGCTTCACACGCATACATACATTTTGTATTGTACGAGTACAAACTCCATCCACCTCAATTCGACACCGAGCTCAGCAAATTAGTGTCTCCAAATCCACTTTGCAGCGAATATTGACGAAAGATTTGCATCTTCATGCATACAAAGTTCAATTGACTCAGGAACTGAAGCCAGCTGACCATGGACAGCGAAGGGAGTTCGTTAATTGGGTATTGGAGAGACAACTTGAAAATGCTGATTTTGCCGATAAAATCATCTTCAGTGACGAGGCCCATTTTCATCTTGATGGCTTCGTCAATAGGCAGAATTGTCGCATTTGGGGTGAGGAAAATCCTCGAGTGATTCACGAGAAGCAAATGCATCCTCAACGTGTCACTGTGTGGTGTGGTTTTTGGGCTGGAGGAATCATTGGACCTTTTTTTTATGAAAATGAGGCAGGTCAAGCGCAAACAGTCAATGGTGTTCGGTATCGTGAAATGATAACTAGTTTTTTCTTGCCTAGAATTGAAGAAATGAATGTGGAGGGCATGTCGTTCCAACAAGACGGCGCCACATGTCATACAGCCAGAGAAACAATTCAATTGCTGCATCAGTCATTTCCCGGTCGTGTTATTTCGCGTTTTGGAGATCAGAATTGGCCGCCTAGATCGTGCGATTTAACACCATTAGATTTTTTTCTTTGGGGTTTTTTGAAGTCGATGGTTTACGCGAATAAGCCGACGACGACTCAAGCCTTAAAAGAGGAAATTGGACGCTGCATTAATGAAATACCGCAGCATTCATGCAAAACGGTCATTGAAAATTTCATTGAAAGATCGTGTGCATGCCAGCAAAGCCGCGGCGGCCATCTGCACGATATATTGTTCCATACATAACCTCATTCTGTCTACTTTACGATATAATAAAGTTTCACGATTTTTTTTTTAAATATCTGTGTTTTATTTAAAATTTAAAAATTGCATTCCTCTTGGGACACCCTTATATTTATAAACTTTTGAAAAATTAATTTTCGTTTTTAGCTTTTTTTATTTTTTAATTATTTTCCAATTTCCAAATGCCAAAATATTTACTACCATTCAAAGAAGTTTATTTACAAAATTTGTGCGTAAAATTTTAATTTAACAAAATATACGCTCTAAAAAATGATTGTGAATGTACTACAATGAAATGGCTAAAGTTTTATGTAATATTCGGTAAATATAAACAAAAAACTGCTTAAAAATGTTTTGTACCCACTTTCATATACAATAATACACACAAAAAGTATTTTTAGACATAATGTGCTTAAAATTAGTATTGTTTTGTTAAATTAAAATTTTACGCACAAATTTTGTAAATATACTACTTTGAATGGTAGTAAATATTTTGGCATTTGGAAATTGGAAAATATTAAAAAATTAAAAAAGCTAAATACGAAAATTAATTTTTTAAAAGTTTATAAATATAATATTTGTGAATATTATGAATTTTAGTTTAAGGTGACCATCATGACCATCATACCCATTCGAAATATATCATGTATTATTCATTATTATTAAAACATACATACATAAAATAAATTCATTCTTTCAAAAAAAAAAAAATTAATATAGGGTCCGCCATCTAAGGTTTTTTTTCAACTAGTGCTTATTTCGTGAATGGTAACACTTAGCTTATGCCTGATTTGACAGATAATTAGTTTTGTACTTCCGCTGAACGAATATGGTTGTGTAAACGCTTGAACAACGCTGGAAATATTGCGAAATTACTTTGAAAATCATGGTAATGTTGCAGAATGTCATCTTTTCAATGTCATCTTTTCAGATGAAGCTCATTTTGATCTTGGCGGGTATGTAAACAAGCAAAATTGTCGCATTTGGGACACAGAAAACCCGCACGCATACATTGAAAAGCCGATGCACCAAAAACGAGTCACTGTTTGGTGCGGATTTTGGTCCAGAGGCATAATTGGGCCATTTTTCTTCGAAAATGAGCAAGGAGTGGCCGTTACAGTCAATGGCGATCGTTATCCGGCCATGTTGAACGAATTTTTGTTCACAAAAATTGAAGAGGAGGATATTGGCAACATTTGGTTTCAACAGTACGGCGCTACGTGCCACACAGCCGAAGCTACACTCGATGTTTTGCGCCCTGTTTTTGAAGATCGCATTATCAGCCGCAGAGCTGATGTCGTTTGGCCACCTCGGAGCTGCGATTTGACACCGTTGGACTATTATTTGTGGGGTGCCGTCAAAGATAACTGTTACGACGACAAGCCAGAGGCAATTGACGCTTTAAAGGTGAAATACAGCTGCACACAATCGATAATGAGCCGAGGCAGCCATTTGAATGAAATTATTTTCCATTATTAACCGGAAGGATTGTACTTTCAAATAAAAAAAGAAATTTGAGAAAATATTTAGAATTTTTTTTCAAAAAAAAAAGTTATTTGGCGGACTCTATACATTTAAATCATGCGTTGGTAACTATACCTATTTTTTATATAGTTACGCATATAGAAATGCATTTTTAGGCATTTAATGCGTATATTTACCCATTATGTGTGTACCAACTTACGCATAATGTGTGTACTTTTTTTTCGTTTACGCACATGGAGTAAATTTACCCAATTTATAGTAGGAGTACAATTTCCTACTATAAGTTGGGTAAATTTCAACAAAAATTTGTAAAGTTGTAGTTAAAATTTTTGTATGTTACTTTTTCGCATGTCTTTTGAATATAAAATTTCATATGAATATTTTATTACTATAATTTATATATTTATGTTTACGTTAAAATCGTTTTCATTATGTAACTTTACTATTAAAATCTTTAATTTGTTAATATTGTGCATCTTTCTTAATTGCGTTTATTCATTATAAAAATCCAATACTTTAATTATAAGATCTTATATCTTGTTGTATTGGAAATCAATATATAAATAAATAAATAAATAAATAAATAAATAAATAAATAAATAAATAAATAAATAAATAAAAAATTAAATAAATAAATAAATAAATAAATAAATAAATAAATAAATAAATAAATAAATAAATAAATAAATGACTAAATAAGTAAAATAATACTAATTTTAGGCTCAAAGTGTTTCATTTTAAGCACATTTTGTCTTAAACTAATTTTTGTGTGTATTATTGTATATGAAAGTGTGTACAAAACATTTTTAAGCATTTTTTGTTTATATTTCCCGAATTTTCGTAATATTACATAAAACTTTACCCATTTTATTGTAGTACATTTCAGAAGAAAAAAATTCTTCAGAAAAAAATTCTTCAGAAGAAAAAAATTATATTTCGTGCAAAAAAGTGAAGATCACGTCAGTAAGAAAATGTTCATGATGATGCCATCCAAATAATTTTCATTTAGAGTAAGACTTTTATAATTTATTATATTTTATAAACAAATTCTTAAAATATTGATTGTTTTTATTTTATTATATAACTTATTACACTGTCCAACAGCATTTTTGGAACAGAATAGCGACCCTATGATTCTGAAAGGGTATGTTGAGTAGATCATTTTTGTAGAACAAAGTTATGGTCCAGCACGTCTGAGTATTTTTTTACAGTGGGTCAAAGTTTTCATTTTTCGGTCGCTTCCTTCGACCGAAAAATGAAAATGATGTAAGTTAATGTCTGAGAGAATTCTTATGGTCAGAGTTGTATTGTGGAATTGTATGAGGATTATTTTTGTGGAAGATCTTAACCCTCTAACTGGTCTCTTTATGGGTCAATTTGACCCTTTTTCGAGAAAATCAAAAAATATCCTTTAAAAAAGGACATTTAAGGATTAAAATATTCATTTTTAAAGGATATTTTTTGATTTTCTCGAAAAAATGGTCAAATTGACCCATAAAGAGACCAGTTAGAGGGTTAAGATCTTCCACAAAAATAATCCTCATACAATTCCACAATACAACTCTGACCATAAGAATTCTCTCAGACATTAACTTACAGCATTTTTTCATATAGTATAATGCTCCCTTCGACCAAAAAATGAAAATTTTGATCCACTGTAAAAAAAAATACAAAAGACGTGCTGGACTTTTACTCATTTTGTGTTCACCAACTTACGTATAATGTGTGTATTTTTTCATTTGCCAAAAATTAATAACTCAAAAAATTATGAAAAATGGGCATTGTGATGTAAAGCTGTAAAGTATATTTTGTCTGAAATTATTTTTGTTAACAGTTAGTACAATATTCGAAGATCATTCGTTGTCGAATAAGCAAAAAATTTCATAATTTTCAACAAAAAATTTGAGTAATTTTAAAAAGAGTATCTTTGTTATATTAGTTCAGTATATATGCGGTTTTAGCAGACTGTGAAAGGGGAGTTTTCCCGATTTCGCTACTCGCCGATCCAACAAACCATCAGGCCATCTACCATCAAACAACCAAATTTTGAATTTTACACATTTGCACTTTTCCACTTTTGGAAATTTGAACATTTGTATGTTTGTTCATTTGCCCATTTACATTGGGGGAGGAACCTATGTACAGAATTTCCCCAGCTTCAGCGGATTTGGCAGACCGACAGGGAAAAATTTTTTTGCTTTTTTGCCCCACCGCGTTGGATTTTATAAAAGTCACGCTTTAGCTGTTATTTACACTGGAGAAGGAACCCGCATACCAAATTTAAACTTTCTAGATTCAGCGGTTTTAGGCAGGTCTTTCAGGGCTTCCCCTTTTGAGCCCCTCCTGTACGAATTTACAAAAATTCCTCTTGGGTGGATTCCTCCGACGGAGGGGGAATCCACCCAGCGGTTTTGACAAGTCGTCAAGGGGTAAAATTTTCTACTTTTTTGCCCCACCCCGTAAAATTTTTTAGAAATCCCGTCTTAGCTGTTGGCTACACTAGAGAAGGAATCTGCATATCAAATTACAACTTCCTAGATCCATTGGTTTGGGCCGAGAACTTTACCCTTTTATGCTCCACCCCTTTGGATTTTCCAAAAATCATGTCTTAGCTGTTATCTACATTGGAGAAGGAACCTGCATACCAAATTTCAACTTCCTAAGTCCAAAGGTTTGGGCCGGATGTAAAGGGGGAGACTTTTCCCCCTTTAAACCCCCGTTTTGACAACATCTCTGGCCAAAATTTACCTTATCAAGGAGGTAGCACATACTCCCAAGCAGGCATATTTCAAATTTCAGTTTTCTAGCTAAATGGGTTTGGGCAGGTCGTGAAAGGGAAGTTTTTCCCCTTTTTTATCCTCCCCGAAGGAATTTCCAAAATCCCCGTATTAGCGGATGTCTTCGCTGAAGGGGGAACGTACATACCAAATTTCGGCTCCTTCCTCCTGCGGCGATGTTGAATGAGTGAGTCAGACAGTCAGTCTGACAGTCAGTAACGTTACTCGTTTATATATAGAGATAGGGATGTCATCAACCAATATGCGTTTACAGAATATGTGTATGGTTTTTAGTTTTTAAATTACACTCAAAGAAATGAACATGGTATTTTTTAGTTAGTTTTGCCTGATATTGCTCAATTATCATCTAGAGGAAATAAAAAAGTGTCGCAAATATCGCCGATGTAACTTCTGAAATATATCGCTATAAAACCACCCAGATATTATGAATATGTTTTTATATATTTTTATTTCAACTTTTTATTATAAATAAACATGGACAAAAACACAATTTATTCTCTTACAATTTAATTTTAAAGAAATTACCACATCACTTTTCACATTTCGCATGTTATTTTCTGAAATAAAGAGATATTAGTTTTTTTGCAGTAAATAATTAAATAATATTTACCTTCCCTTAATTTTTGAGAATTTATTTTCAAAAGAAATCCTACAATTAGCCGTCTTTTATATGTATGAATATTATGTAGTTAAATGTTTGTAGTTTAAAAAAAAGGTTTCCGTTCCATTTAAAACTAAAGGAACATATTTTTTTTTCCATATTTCATATTATTTATTGAATCTTCACTTTTAAAAACTGTGAACTAACAATAATTATCCAAATCTTAAAACTAAATATTAATTGTTAAGTCCAGCCAGTGCCAGACTGATGTTATGTGGTTCAACTGGGACCATTATTTCCCCTTATTATTAGCGGACCAGATCCGCAGTGTCCCTCCTCCTAAGACGCTGGTGGCCGTGATCATCAGTCAAGTTACGGGCCAGTATGTTGGGGTGTGTTTCCAGTTTCGTTAAATAGCGTTGACAGTGTCTAATAATTTCATCTTTGACCAGGGGTACATTCAGGTCTTTATGTATGTTATAATTCCTAACATACCAGGGTGCGTTCGTGATCGTCCTCAAGAATTTATTTTGCATTCTCTGAATTTTCCCTATATTGGACGCAGAGGCAGTACCCCAGAGCTGAATTCCGTAGCACCATATGGGTTTCATGATCGAATTGTTAATGAGTAATTTGCAGTCCAGGCCTAGTATAGAGTTTTTGCCAGTAAGCCAAGCGAGTTGAACAGTTTTTAGCCTCATCTGAGTTATTTTCGCATCTATATGATTTTTCCACTTGAGTCGACGGTCAAGGTGAATACCGAGATATTTCACACATGTGTGTTGGGGTATATTCAGATTATTAATTTTAATGGGTGGACACGTCTCTTTTCTCAGTGTGAAAGTAATGTGGATACATTTCTGTTCATTCACCTTAATTTTCCACTTATCCAACCAAGCTTCCAATTGTGAAATGTGAGTCTGTAACATTCTAGACGCTATTTTTGAGTCATCGTGGACGCTTAAGATTGCAGTATCGTCAGCGAAAGTCGATGTGTGGGTATTAATATCTAATGGCATGTCTGAAGTATAAATGATATATAACAGAGGACCCAAAATGCTACCTTGTGGAACTCCGGCTTGTATATCTTGAGGAGAGCTGACAAAACTTTTTTCAGCAAGAGTGAATTTTCGATTTGTTATATAGCTTTTGAGTAGCTTGTGAGTATTTGTTGGTAACAAAAGTTTTATTTTAAACAGTAGACCTTCATGCCAAACCTTATCGAAAGCCTGTGAAACATCGATAAAAAGGGCAGAGCAGTATTTCTTCTCCTCGAACGTTTTTCTGACAACAGTAACGAGCCTGTGGGCTTGCTCAATGGTGCTGTGTTTTCTCCTGAAGCCAAATTGGTGTGATGGAATACAGTTGTTTTGTTCCACATAAACAGTTATCTTTTCCATTAGGATTTTCTCGAACAGCTTTGACAAATTGGATAATAGGCTTATAGGCCTATACGATTCCACTTTTGTGTGATCTTTGCCTGGCTTGGGTATCATTTTAACGAGTGAAACTTTCCATTCTGGGGGATAGTATTCAAGGCGTATAATAGCATTAAAAATAAAGAGAATTATCTTTAATGCTATACGGGGTAACTCCAAGAGCATCCTGTTACCGATTCCATCGATACCAGGAGCTTTTTTGGGGTTAAGTTCAAAAATAGCCTTTTTCGACCTCTCTCATCTCAAACGATAATCGGGTAGCTGCTCGGTGCTGGGGTAAAATCGGTGGCAACTCTGTTACAGAACTTGTTATATTTGGCGTGAATACTTTTATTAAATGTTCTACAAACAGATCTCCTTTTTCAGTATCATTTCTAGCCCAACCTCCGTCTGATTTTCTCAAAGGAGGCTTACATAAGACAGGTCTTTTTAAATTTTTCGTTGCACGCCATAATGAGTAATCAGTTCTTGATGTTGGATCTAAATTTTCAAGATATCTGTTTAATGAAGCAGTTCTCTTATGTTCAAGTAGCTTTCTTAATTTTTTAGTGCATTCTTTCAACCGTTGCTTAAGTTGAGGAGATCTGTGCTGTTGCCACTCTCTTCGAGCTCTTCTTTTTTCATTTAAGAGTCGTTCGACATCGGCAGACAAAATAATATTTTGTCTGTTGTGTCGGGGGGGTTTGGTAGCAAGTTGAGCAGCAAGTTTGAGATTTAGTTCAAAATTTTGAATCGAGAGGTCGTATCTTCCGGTGTTCTTAGCGGTATGTTTTCCGAGCAATGTGTACTGATAAATTTTTTATACTTCAACCAATCTGTTGTACCCCCCCCCCCCCAGAGGGGGGTACAATTCCTCGGGGGTTTAAAATAGTAACAAATGTAGGTGTGTGATCAGATGAGAGATCCAATAATGGTTCTACATGGACCAATTCTCGGGTATTTTCCGACGATCCGTTGGCCAGTACGTGGGTTCTCCACTAGAGATCACATCCATACCCATATGTACATTTATTTTTTAAAGAAATATCTATATTAACATTTTTATACATTTGTTCGAAATAATTTACTATCATTTACCATTTGTTTTCAGTTTCATTAATTTTTTTCATTTGTTTAAAATTTAATAAAAATTTATCCACAAAACGGAAACTTGTGGTTTATTTGTGTCCGTAACAGTTATTACAAATTTAAATTTTGTTTGCTGTCTGTTTCAAAAAAAAAAAAAATATTCAAAAAATTTCAATGTGTTTTTTAATTAAATTGGTTGTATATGTATATACAAAATTTTTCAATACAAATTACAAGAAATTCATAAACACACATTCATACACAAACACATTAACACAAAAAGTGTTTAAAGCTTCACACGCATACATACATTTTGTATTGTACGAGTATATTGAAAAAAAAAAAAAAACAAAAAATACAAAAACGGAAATAATTTCAAATAAATGAAAAAAACATTTATTTTTTAAGGATTGGTAGGTAAAATTTTGACATTTATTTTAACTGATTATATCATTTGTTTCTTACGGATGTGTCAGTTGATTAATCAACATTTAAAAATAAATAACAAATGGCATTTAATTTAAATGAAAATTAAGTAGACCGGTTTTTAAATGAAATATCATTTCTTTTAAATGATATTTTCAGTTATTTTAACTTACAAACTTTTTTATATGTATATAAACAGATTTTTTTTAAGAATTATAGTATTACATTTCTTCCAAACGGGCTATAGCTCATTGGGTATCAAATAGAAGGTATTTGGAAGATTTATATCTGGAACAGCCACCAAATTTATATACATCCAAGGAAAAGATTATTGTATCAATATCAATTATATTGGTTAATATTAATATCAAGTATATTGGTTAATAATGAAAGTACTTAAAACTTGAAACTGTAACTGTATTGAAATATTCTTTGATATGATTTCAATTTAGACAAAAATAAAACAATTTTTAGCCCTCCGTTTCAGACCCTAAATAAAACATTGGGACGATACAAAAGAAATACTTGCTAAGTTATTTTACAACATATCCTAATATCCGCAGACCTTTTAACATATGGTAGTTTATTTTATGTTTAAAACTTACACATTGTCCTTTTAATTTTTCATTCCCATACCTTAAAGTTTTCATTCTTGTTATACAGGGCGTTTCATAGATAACACAAAACGTCCATTTTGTTTCCTTATTTTGTCTTATACTACACTCAGTGAAAAAGCTTCTTCATACATATAAAAAACTCTATAAATATTATGAAAAGCTTCATGTATTTTTATAAATATGATTATATGTACAGTAATTTTTAACCAAAATTTAATCATTATCGCTTAATTTTTTAAACAACATAATTAAAAAATACAATCGAAAGCTGAGGCAAAAATAAGTTAACCGCCCGAAAGGATCGGTATTTTAAGACAAAACTAGGAAACAAATTGACGTTATAGTTAGCTAAAAAACCCCTGTATTTCTTACATTTCAGTTTTTGTTGTATATAATGTGAAAAGTTGAGAATAAACTTTGTTGCATGGCATATAATTTTCTAATGTCAACTTTTAATGTTTTGCGTTACAATTTTGTAAGCAGAGTTTTAAAAGAATTAAGTTCTACGCCCGTGTCACAAAAATATCATTGAGATAAAAGAGTTCGTAGTGAAATTTTATATGTTTTTTTTTCTGTTTGCTGATTTACATATGAATATTTTTTTTAGTTCTATGTGAAAATTAATACACACGCTCATTTTATAATAATGTTACAAGAAATTTCTAGTAATAGAAATTTCTTTACACAAATTTTGACAGCTGGAAGATTCTAGTGTCGTAATAAACTGGAAATAACTAGAATACCTGACTACTCATATAAATACTGGTTCTCAGTGAAGCAGTAGTTCAGTTCATAAGTAAAACGCAAAGTGTGAAGAACTAAAGTGTGGCTAACGTTTAGTTTATCTAAATCGTGTAAATAAAGTGTGCTATTAAAGTGTATTTCTGTAATTTTTAGTGACGGCTATAAATAAATAGAGCTATAAATAATTTCAAACAGTGTTTATTATTTGCAATATAGAAAGAACTCGATTTATTTAAAAGGTAAATAAATCAACGATTTTATAAAGGGTAAAATCGTAACAATTGGTGTCAGAAGTGGGATTGCAAAATAATAAGGAGTCATGAAATTGGAGGAGCATGAAATTGGTGGAACAGCTCAAAAAGGAATTGAGCAAATTGAAGCTACCGACAACAGGTAATAAGACTGAATTACAAAAGAGGCTAATAGAGGAATTCGAGCGGCGTAAGCTTGACATAGCGACTTACGAATTTGAGAAGCAATGGAGGTTAGTACCCGTAAAACAGAAGGTAATATGGAGTAAAGCGCGATGTTTGCTGCTATGATGGAAAATATGGAAAAAAATGAGAAACTTTTAGAAACTTCGAGAGCAGACAACGAGAAACTGCTAACTAAGATTAAAACGGAACTGCTAGAAACATCGAGAGCAGACAACGAGAAATTGTTAGATAAGGTGGAAGAAAAGCTTCAAGAATCTTCTAGAGCCACTAATGAGAAAATTTCTGTAGTTGAAAAACGAGTTTCCGACTTAGAGAATGACGTCGAGAAAAAACTGCAAGATCTGGAAAGTAAAATAAATAATTCTCAATGTCAAGAGGGCCCGGTACGAATTATTTCGGAAAGTTCTGGTAGAGCAAAGGCCCCTACTTTTGACGGCAGCGTACCATTTAATGTTTTCAAGTTCCAGTTCGAGAAATATGTGGAACATCGAAGAAAAAGCTATAGAGTTGATTCTGGCCTTAAAAGGAAACGCTGCGGAAATTCTAGAAAGTGTGCCAATCACCTGCAGAAACAATTATGACGACATAATGGTGGCACTGCAGCGAAAGTATGGTGGCGAACACAAAAAGGAAATTTACTGAATGGAACTTAGAGGTAGACTTCAGAAAGCAAATGAGTCATTGCAAGATTTTGCTACAGAGATTGAGCGGTTGGTGCAGCTAACTTATCCAGGCGAAAATCATCCATTCTTAGATCAGTTTAAAATTGAAGCATTTGTGAATGGAATTCGGGATTCTGATGTGAGACATGCGGTGTGTGCTACGCAGAAATCGACTTTTGCTGAAACTGTCTCATTCGCGCTGGCACAAGAGACTGCGAAGGTAATTTCAAAGCCACAAACATTTAAGGTGCGTAACCTCGAAGTGACTGCTGAAAGAGAGCAAGATATAAACACAAAGCTAACAGAAGGATTCAGAGAAGTGCTCACGGAGTTAAAAGATGCATTTAAGCAGGCATTAGGGGAGAAGCAAGTCAAGGCCAAGGATAAATGCTACAACTGCGGTAGAGTGGGACATTTCCAGCGAAATTGCAAAGCACCAAGGAAGAGCCTCCGGGCCGATCAGCGATCACCTAAAGAGTCACCGTTAAACTAAAAAGAGCTAGCACTACGGGGCATGAGCTAGCTCCCACAACCGATGGCCCCACAATATCCATATCAGTAATACGATAGACACAGGAGCATCACAGTCAATCATCAGGCCCGATTTAGTGAAAAAGGCAGTCGAACCACTATACGGGGTAAGTCTGCGCACAGCTACTGGGGAGCCTGCCTATGTCTATGGTAAAATAAATGTAAAACTAACGATTGCCAACATAAGCGTCAATCACGTATTTATTGTTGCCGATATTGTGGAGGAAGTAATAATTGCTGCTGATTTCAAGATTGGGCACGGCATTAATCTGCATATGGGGCAAAAAGTTATGATTTGGCGCAATGTTGAAATACCTCTTGATGTTGGATATGAGCAAGCGGATCAGGTAAGAAAGCTAGTTACCATCAGCCACCAAAAACTACCAGCACGGGCTGAAACTTTAGTATGGGTGCGTATGGAGGGATATTGTGAGGACTGCAGCTTGTGGGTGGTAGAACCATCAGAAATAAAAGGTGACCTTATAACAGCGAAAGCCCTCGTAAAAACCAGCAAAGACAAAAAAATTCCTGTAATAGTACTGAACCTATCAAATTGTAAAAAAGTTGTCTGAGAGAACTCTGAAATAGCCAAATGTACTGCGCCAGAAGCAATAATCAGTTGCGAAAAGAACTTGGAACTTTCCAGTGCGTCCGTTGAAGACCGAGAGATGCTGGCAGAATATGTGGAAAAATGGGTAAAAGAACTGGCGCCGCCTGATAGAAATAAAGCCAAACAGCTAATCAGGAAATACAGCTCTGTCTTCGCCATGAAAACCCAAAGTCAAGGAAGAACGGCGATTGTGAAACACCGAACAAATACTGGTGAAGCGAGGCCAATAAAGCAGGCGCCCAGAAGTATTCCTCTAGCAAAATGAAATGAAGTATAGGAGTTAGTCAACGAAATGAAGCGTTGTGGAGTAATCGAACCATCTTCTAGCCCATGGAGCTCGCCTATAGTTTTAGTTAAAAAAAAGGATGGCAGCAACCGATTCTGTGTTGATTACCGAAAACTAAACGATATCACGAAGAAGGACAGCTATCCACTACCGAGAATTGACGACACTCCACACACGCTAGCAGGAACCAAATGGCTCTCCACATTGGACTTGCAAAGTGGTTATTGGCAAGTAGAAATTTGTGACCAAGACAAGGAGAAAACTGCCTTTAGCACAGGTGACGGATTATGGCAGTTTAATGTGATGCCCTTTGGACTCTGCAATGCTCCAGCAACATTTGAGCGTTTAATGGAAAATGTGCTGAAAGGACTCCACTGGAAAACTTGCCTAGTGTACCTTGATGATATAATTGGCATGGGAAAAACTTTCGATGAACACCTGAAGAACTTAGCAGAAGTTTTAAGGCGAGTATCAGCGGCTGGACTCAAGCTTAACGCAAAGAAATGTACACTGTTCCAGAGGGAAGTCAAGTATTTGGGGCACCGCGTAACTGCAGAGGGTATATCAACCGATGAAGATAAGATTCGGGCTGTAAAAGATTGGCCTCGCCCGAAAAAGCTGCACGAGTTGCGCAGCTTTCTAGGTCTCTGCACATACTACCAAATTTTGCCAGTGTGGCTGCAAGTCTACATGAGCTGACTAAGAAGGCGCGACCATTTCATTGGGGTGAAGCTCAAGAACAAGCATTCCTAAGGCTCAAGGAGTTATTATGTACGGCACCGATTCTTAGATATCCTGTGGCCGGGGAAAAATTTGTGCTGGATAGCGATGCAAGCGGATACGGAATAGGAGGTGTGCTGTCGCAGGTTATCAATGGAACCGAAAAAGTCATAGGCTATTACAGTCGAGTACTTTCGAAGCCTGAAAGAAACTACTGCGTAACGCGACGGGAACTCTTGGCGGCGGTAGAATGTGTAAAGCACTACCACAAGTATCTGTATGGTCAGCACTTTCAACTAAGAACCGACCATTCTGCACTCAGGTGGCTGCTGCAATTTAAACAACCAGAAGGGCAGCTATCTCGTTGGATTGAACGACTTCAAAGCTATGATTTCAGCATCGAGCACAGGAAAGGCAAAGCATTGCAATGCGGACGCCCTTTCAAGACGCCCCTGCAATTTAGAGTGCAAACATTTTTCGAGGGCTGAAGAAAAAGAGTGCATCGTTGATATAAGACTAACGCATATTGAGTCAAGTGAAGGCTGGTCAGCGGCGCAACAAAATGACCCCATACTGTCAAAAATTATGTCAGCCAAAGCAGAGGACAGGAGGCCTACCCGTGAACAAATATCAGTTGAAAGTCCGCTAATAAAGGCGTTTTGGGCCCAGTGGAACAGTCTACGGGTAATTAATCACTGCTTATACTGTATATGGGAAAGTGCGGATGGGAAAGTGCGGATGGCAAAACTGGTGCCGTCAAGCAAAATAGACGAAGTGTTAAAAGAGTTCCATGACGGTCCCAGTGGTGGTCATCTCGGTGTCACTTAAACCCTAGAGAAGTTAAGACAACGATTCTACTAGGTCGGCTGCCAGCAAGCTGTAAGCGACTGGATAGCAAATTGCGCGCAATGCATCGCAGCTAAAGGACCAGTAAGGAGAAGTCGTGGGCAACTTCAACAATACAACTCGGGTGCCCCATTTGAGCGGATAGCAATGGATGTAGCAGGTCCTTTCCCCGTCAGTGATTCCGGAAACCGCTATGTTCTGGTGGTGATCGACTATTTCAATAAATGACCTGAGGTATACGCTATACCGAACCAGGAAGCCAGAACGATAATAAGCGCATTTGTGAACAACTGGGTGTGCCGCTACGGTGTTCCATTAGAATTACACTCTGACCAGGGAAGGAATTTTGAATCTGCTATCTTTAAGGAAATGTGTGAGTTGTATGGTATAAGAAAAACAGGAACCACCCCGCTGCATCCACAATCTGATGGTATGGTCGAAAGATTCAATCGCACTTTAGAGGAATACTTAAGAAAAGCTGTCAGTGCACATCAGAAGGACTGGGACGACACATCCCTAAATTACTGCTGGCATACAGATCAGCTGTTCACGATTCCACCTCCCGGACACCTGCAAAAATAATTTTCGGAACGGAACTTAAATTGCCTGGCGATTTAGAATTTGGTGCTAAGCCCGCCGCTATAGATAAAGACAACACTTTTCAGGAACAAGAAGACCTTAACAAGCTTCATGAGTTTGTGCGCAATCGAATTAAAATATTCAGCGATAAGATGAAGGCGAGGTACGATCGGGCAGCAAATTCTGAAGGATTTAATGAGGGTCAGCTGGTTCTGCTATTTAACCCGCAACGAAAGAAAGGATTATCTCCCAAACTACAAGCGCATTGGGACGGACCCTATAGAGTAATTAAAAGGTTGAATGATGTGGTATACAGAATACAGAAAGATCAGAGCCCAAGGTCCAAAATGAAGGTTGTTCATCTAGAACGACTAGCCAACTATAGAAAAGGAATAGCTATGTCTGTTCGGGACGAACAGGCTTAAGTGGGCGGCAGTGTTACAAGAAATTTCTAGTAATAGAAATTTCTTTACACAAATTTTGACAGCTGGAAGATTCTAGTGTCGTAATAAACTGGAAATAACTAGAATACCTGACTACTCATATAAATACTGGTACTCAGCGACGCAGTAGTTCAGTTCATAAGTAAAACGCAAAGTGTGAAGAACTAAAGTGTGGCTGTGGAAATTTATAGTCACCCAAGATGAATTAATAGATAATTAAGTTGACTGCATTTTAACTGGAAATTTTTCGAGCTTTTAAAGCTGTGGCACATTTAATTTTCTAAGATTTCTTACTAGATAGAGAAATAACAAGAATACAGCGCCTTATTATCTTCTTTAGATAAATATATATTTAATTGCCTGTGGCTCACCCAAACAGAACAGGGTTGCGTTTTTCATGTCCTGAATATTAAAGAACTTAAGATATGGGCTTTTGAACTTAACGACTCCAAAAAGTACCATGGACATTTTTCTTTCAATACTTTGGAAACCAAAAGGGCCGGAAGTTCGTGTTTTGCTGTATTGCAAAATCCCAAAAGAAAAGTTCAGTTGCTGCTGGAAAAAATTCAGTTTTTAGTACGGACATATTTTCTGAACACAGAGAAATATTTTGTCCATATCCAACTGAAATTCGGGTTTTACGACTGAAATCGGCTGATTGGTTTCGGCAACAAAATTCGGTTAACACAACTAAATTGTGGTTGGAACACCAGAGGGTCAATTCTCGTTCTGTGAAACGGTGAAATGAAAAGTTTTTTCACGTTTTCATAGTACTTTTGATTCGCGTTCTGTGAAAAAATGTAAAGAAATATCAAAACGTTTTCATATGAAAAAAAAAGAGAAACGAAACAAGATTTTTTCACGATTGCACAGCACTGGCGATTCTTGTTTTGTGTAACAGTGCAAACAACTGTCAAAATATTTTCATATGAAAAAATTGTTTACACAGACTATTTATAAGTGAAAAAAAAGAGAAGATTGTAAGAGGAAAGCGTGCCAGCGAAAGCCAAAAGGGGTATTTAATTAATTATTAAGAAAAGCATGTGGACATTGCAAACGATAAGTAAGTAGCTTAATAACCATAATCACACTTTTATTAATCCCATATTTACAGATTTGTAACTGCAGATGGTGCCAAATTTAGAGACGAAAAGTGTAACGAATTAGCGGCGAGCCTCACCAGTTTTAGTGGGACCCAAAAGGACAGTGAAAAATGGCAAAAGTATGGCATATTTATTTATAGTTTATTTATTTCTTTATGAAATTTTTTTTCTTTAAGTAATATTAGACTTCATACGCGCACCAAATATAGTTCATTTAAAGTAAGCCGATATAAATCAATGAAGTGCTTGTCGGTTGTCATCTCGAATGGGTTGTGGTCAGCACGGAGTATGCGTCTCAGCACTCTCAAAAAATTCCTATAAATTATTAAATTATTTACTGCAATTAAATGCTTGTAACATCATTGCCTTACCTTTATTCATCCGGAATTCTTTGAGCAATATCCATACAATTAATTCAGATATTTTTATAAAATTATTTAAAATAAATTTTACGAACTTAATTCACTTTTGTTTACGTTTTTCTCTGTTTTGACATTTGTTTTAAATTTTGGGTAACACAGTTACAAAATTTTCATGGGTACAGTGCGAATGAAACATTTTTTTCATAATACATACGAGAATCGCAATATATGTATTTGTGAAAAGTTCGAGTGAAAAGTGCTTATGAAAACGAAAATGAAAAGTTTTTTTTTCACTTCACATTATCACAGAACGAGAATTGACCCTCAAAAATATTCATCTATTACACTTAGATATGGTTGTACTTACAGAATTTATTGGTTGATGAAATCGAAATAAACTTTACAATTCGGTTGGCATTTTATTTGCCTGTGTGTGGGTGGATATTCCTTCCTAATTTTAAATTAAGTGAAATGGAATTCAATTAAGAAAGAAATCAGTCCTTAACGTTATGTTTTGTGTACACTTCGCATTAGTGTTACTAAGTTGATTAACGTTTGTTGGACACGTAAACTTTTGTCGTTGATATAAATAGTTTTTGATGAAAGTTTGTAAGTAACTTTTACAACTTTACAAACATTTGTTTTCTGTGTTTTTAACTTTTGATTTATGTTTGGTTTTACACACATAAATATATCATACATAAATATTTATTTCTTAAATAGTTTTTAACAATGAAAAAAAAAAGTTGAAGTATATTTGTCTAGAACTTGTTTAAAATTAAGCCTCCAAAAAAACATTTTTATATCAGAGCACGTAATCGTTGTTCAATAAGTAGCGACTTTTTTTAGAAAATTGGTGGAACGGGTTTTTCTGCACATTTAATTACACCTTTATCTGAAATATTATTTTAGAATTTTTTATTGGCATTATATTTCGTTGCCAACGAACGATAAGATTTTTCTATACATCCCACAATTTTTGCAATCATTTTTGAAGGAATTTGGTCTCATTTTTTTCAAACGGTTTTATATTGTTAAAACCATTTATCGTATTAAGTGGAGTACATACATTCAATAAATTAATAAAGTTTCTGAAAATCTACTTATCAGAACAAAGAATTGAAAAAAAAAATATTTTGATTGGTTGATTTTCAAAATTTTTTTTAAATTTTATTGAACGTATGTACTCTAGTTTATTATGAATAAAAGTTTTACAGATTTCTATTTAAAAAAAGACAAAATAGTTCACATTTAATTGTGGTTGGGTTTACACAAAATTTACAAATTAATATTTGTCGTTCAAGGACATGGCTGCTAAAAATTTTAATTTATTGCATTGAAATTTAGTCACTATTGTAAACTATTTTCTTTTTGTAATGATGGTTGGCAATCCGTTCATATTTCATTCCGAATACGTTAACGTATATACATGAACAGGGTGACCCAAATACAGGTATCTTTTTCAGTCATGTTATTTTGATACAGATCATCATACCTTCGATTTGAAACTGATTAATCTTGAATTACGCACCATATCTCACAGCTCATAAAAAACCGTTCTTTTGTGCACTAAGTTCGGTAATCGTGTTATCAATTGGCCGCCTCGAAGCAGTGATTTGATCTCTTTAATCTTTTTTTGTGGGGTGCTGTTAAAGACGCTATGCGAATAATCAAGCAACGATCCACACCCTTAATACTAATATACTTAGTTCGAGCCATTCGTGAGATATGAGCAGAAATCGTCAACAAAGTTTTGGAAAATTCTACTGACAGGATGAGTTACTGCGAAGCCAGCAGCGGCAACCACATGACTGAAATCGTGTTTCATAAATAATAAAAATATTTGTTATTTCTAATAAAGCCATAATATACTAAATAAAAATTAAGTTAATTTTATTTCATTAGTTATTAAAAAAACAACTAAAAAAGGCTTTAATTCGGCTGTGCCAAATCTTTGAATACCCTCCACCAATGTCCTATAACAATGTTCACAGTCTTTCTGATACCAATAATGGAAAAACTTTAGAAGTGAAATTATGGAGGTGCAAAATATTTTTTGAGGTGAAAAACTGATTGGGTTTGTTTTCACAAATTGTTTGCTTGAAAAAAATTGTAAGGTAAAAAAATGCTTAAGGTGAAAAAAATATTTTCTGGTAAAAAAAGATTTTAGTTTTGTGAAAAAATTTTTAGGTGAAAATATTTGAGGTAAAGACAAAATAGAAATGAATTTTAAGGGTCTGGCTAAAAAACAAGAGAAAATATTTTACTTGCCAGTCGCTGCTATAAAATTGTACTAAAATACGCCAATTTGTATGAAAATTTAGAGGTACCTTCACATTTCCACTCATAACTTTTTAATCGCTGGACCGGTTTTGCTCATTTTCAATACCAAACTGCTCGGGAGAATGAACATTAATCTACGAAAATAACCTCACGAGTATAAAAATTTGTTGAGTTTTTAACGTTTGCAAACAAAAACCAAACAAATGCAAACTGATACCGATACCAATATCGGATCTTTTGATTTCACAAAATACCGGCATTCAAAAAGCTTTTCCTTTAATACCAATACCGCGCCCGTATTGAAAGGGTATTTAAAATATCAGTTTTTAAATAAAAAAACATCTAAAATTGTCAATTTATTTAAATTTCTGATTTTATTTTTATAAAAATTAGTACGGTTATACATTTTTAATTTTAGTTTGCAACATTTTGGCATATTACAGATGTAATTACTCCAATTTCTTCAATAATATTGTTCTTTAGCATCGGAAAAAAGTTATCACAAAATACGAGGGTATAAAGGCCGTTGATGTGTTAATTTGAGATTTTTAGTTTTCCAGTTGTGGCTATTATGTTTATTAACAAGGCCAGCCAAGTTAAAATGTGCCTTGTCGTTCATAATAATTTTTCGCCAAAAATGGTGGTTTTTATATTTGTTATGATTTAATAACTTCAACACGTTGTAGGTGCGTTAGATGCTTCATAATAAATTAAGCGTGTCCCAAGAAGAGCGCAATTTTTAAATCTGGCAACATTCGAAGTGTCATTGTTTGACATTTGAACAATTGTTATTGTTTGCTAGTAGAAGGTACGAGGTTAGTAAAAATGGAGCGCTACACGAATGAACAACGCATTCTCATTGTGAAATTGTTTTACCAAAATGGTGAAAGTTTTGCGGCTACAGTTCGCAAATTGCGATCAATTTGGGGTCACAATAATGCTCCAAAAGAGTCAACTGTAAAGAGATTAATGGATAAATTTGGCGAAACTGGGTCTGTTAGTGATGTAAAGACAACAACGCGCCATCGACCAGGTCGATCGACCGAAAATGTCGCAGCTGTACGTGATGATGTCGCTCAAACTCCATCCACCTCAATTCGACACCGAGCTAAGCAAATTGGTGTCTCCAAATCCACTTTGCAGCGAATTTTGACGAAAAATTTGCATCTTCATGCATACAAAGTTCAATTGACTCAGGAACTGAAGCCAGCTGACCATGGACAGCGAAGGGGGTTCGTTAATTGGGTATTGGAGAGACAACATGAAAATGCTGATTTTGCCGATAAAATCATCTTCAGTGACGAGGCCCATTTTCATCTTGATGGCTTCGTCAGTAGGCAGAATTGTCGCATTTGGGGTGAGGAAAATCCTCCAGTGATTCACGAGAAGCAAATGCATTCTCAACGTGTCACTGTGTGGTGTGGTTTTTGGGCTGGAGGAATCATTGGACCTTTTTTTATGAAAATGAGGCAGGTCAAGCGCAAACAATAACCAGTTTTTTCTTGCCTAGAATTGAAGAAATGAATGTGGAGGGCATGTGGTTCAAACAAGACGGCGCCACATGTCATACAGCCAGAGAAACAATTCAATTGCTGCATCAGTCATTTCCCGGTCGTGTTATTTCGCGTTTTGGAAATCAGAATTGGCCGCCTAGATCGTGCGATTTAACACCATTCGATTTTTTTCTTTGGGGTTTTTTTGAAGTCGATGGTTTACGCGAATAAGCCGACGACGACTCAAGCCTTAAAAGAGGAAATTGGACGCTGCATTAATGAAATACCGCAGCATTCATGCAAAACGGTCATTGAAAATTTCATTAAAAGATCGCGTGCATGCCAGCAAAGCCGCGGCGGCCATCTGCACGATATATTGTTCCATACATAACCTCATTCTGTCTACTTTACGATATAATAAAGTTCCACGATTTTTTTTAAATATCTGTGTTTTATTTAAATTTTAAAAATTGCGTTCTGAGAAGTGCAAAGAAGTTAATGCATAATCGCCTTTTTGAGTTTTTAAACACCTTAAAAGTTACTGCATATATTGAATCTTTTTCCGCGTTTCTTCTTAAATACTACTAGTATTTCAACAGAAAAATATTCGTTTATTTATAAAATAGAATATTTTATAATAAAAATAGCACAGTATCATTAAAAAAAAAAATTGATGCATCGCAGTTTCGACTAATCATTTCAAATAGACTTTGGAACTCAAATAACAAATGCTGTCTTAGAATTGCAAAGTTAGCTATAGTTTAAGAAATGTTTGCCAAAAAGTTTGAAAGTTAATTTTTTATTTAAAGAAAAAAAAACAAAATTGAAAAAATATAAATAATAAGATGATAAAACGAACGACATCAGTATATACAAGTTATTTATTTTCCATAACATGTCCAATTTAATTTTTGTAAAACTTTAGTTTTTTATCGAAATTTTCAGTGGTTCTCGATAATTAGTAATTGAATATTGTTAGCGCTACTGTAAGTTATGATGAGGTAAAGAAATTAAAAATCAGATTGGACGAAATCCCGCCCTATTTAAAATTAACTAAATTTGTTCGAAACATGCTATTTTTACACGAACCGTCAATTCGTTATATTTGTGATAAATTCAGTAGGTTAATCAGACTTTTTTGTAAAGTTTTCAAGTGGATAGTGGTATGAAAGGAAATCAAAATTGATGAAATTCCTTCCAGTGTTTTTGCCTTTGTTGCGTTATGCATAAAACATGTCTTAAACGTAAGACTTGTATTATAACAAACGACATTAAATTTTTAAAATTGTTTTTGTGTTTAGTTTTTCATATAAAATTTAAAGTAAATTATGTTAAACATTAAATATAATCAAAATGCAGCTCAATTACTTAAGTAGCAATTACCAAAAGAGCACATTATCATTATAAATGTAGATGCCAAAAATGTGTTGAAAACATGGTCAAGAAGCCAAGCGTTAATTTAGTACAGATGAGGATGCTGATGTTTTTGATGATAATTTATCCAGTGCACATAATACTATACTACTTCATCCAACCTTTTCATCCATCGATACACATACATTTATGGTGCAATTTTTTAATCTCATTTATGAGACTCATTATGCATATTTTTTGGTTCTTGTTTTTTTATCACTTACTGCAATATTTATGAAAATAATTTGGCAGAAAACTAAAGAAAGTTCTTTTTTGTTGTAAGACAACGTTAACAAATGAAGTATAACATATAAATAACGAAACTAACATTTTGTGAGCAAAAACTGCTATTCGAAAGATAAAAAGCGGCATTTTTGTGCAAAAAGTGGAAAATATAAATTTATTATGTATTATCTATTTCACGAAATTTGTTTGATTTTAAAGCAAAAATCGTTATGAAACACACACAATTCTCAATAATTTAAATTAATAAAAACCTTGTTTAATAGACAAATTCTCAGAGGACACTTTTTAACAATATTTTTCATAAATAAATAAAAAAAGGAACAATCCCATTTTTTCATTACACTCTAAATATTATGTACGTTAGTTTACTCTTTGTAGTTTAATAAAAAAAGTTTTCAGTTAAGCTAAAAACAAAGGAAATTAATTTATTCTTCAAGAACTATTTATTCAAACTTTTTAATACATTTTGTCAATATGATTTACCATCGTACCATCTACCGATTCTTTTAGTTTCATTTATTTTTTCAAAGCTTACCAAAAACAGTTATTTTAAATACAAATTTTTGTTTGTTGTCTGTTAAAAGAAATATATATATTTTAATTTATTATTTTTATTCGAATTACAAGAACTTCATGTATATGACCATTCACTTATGGTTTTTCAAAATATATGTATTTTACACTCAAAATAGTTTGTAGTTTAAATTAACTGAAAATGTAATTTAAAACAAATAAAAAATCACTTAAAAGCCGGTAAACTTTTTTATTTAAATTTGAATGTTAAAAATAAATGATTTTGCATTTATTTTAAATTTTAACAAACTAACCACAATTAAGTAAATATAAATGTTATTTCTTTTATATATTTTTTTTACTATCATATACAAAATCTTTAAAAATAAATAATATTTCGTTTATTACATTTATTTTGTTTATTTTAACTAGCAGTTAATTTAATATAAATATATAAATAAAAACAAAAAATTCTTTTTAACAATTCTTTTTGACTGAAAATCTAAACTGTATCAGAAAATCTGTATTTATTTGTAATTAATTTTTTAAATAAATGAAAAACAAAATAGTTGAAAAACAGTTACTGTAAAAATATTTTAAGTGCAGTTCGTGTATTTACATTTTGGAGATTAAAAATAAAAAAAAAAAACCGAAACAATTTCATGCACATTTACATGTTTTTAGTTAAAAATGCTAGAGCATTTACTTATATGTTAAGCATTTGTTTTTAGCAATTTGTTAGTTGTTTAAACAACAATTTAAAATTAAAGACAATAATTTATTAGTTGTTTCAACAACAATTTAAAATTAAAGACAAAAACTATCTAATTCAAATGGAACTTAAATAGACCGAGTTTAATGAAATATCATTTCTTTATAATGGCAATTTCAGTTATTTTAACTTACAATCTATTTGCAAGTGTTCTAAGTGTAAATATAATTGAAAGTTGTAAATACAAATTTGTTAATACACGAATTATTTAATTTTGAAATGCTAAATACACAATCAATATTCTAACACATTTTTGGTTTTATATCTTTATGCTAAGCCAGAATTAAAGAACGAATTAAAACAAAATTTTGTATTTTCCACAGAAAAAGAAAGAAAAATTTATTTTAATTTTTCTATACATATTTTCAAATGATTTACTGTCATTTACCGATTTATTTTCAGATTCAGTTATTTTTTTTCAATTGTTTGAAATTTAATAAAATTTACCCACAAAACGGAAATTTGTGGTTTATTTGTTTCCATTACAGTTCCAATAAATTTAAATTCCTTTTGCTCTTTAAAAAAAATATTAAAAAATATGAATTTTGTTTTTTATTTAAATTGTTTGTTTAAACGAGTATACAAAATTATTTCAATTCGAATTACAAGAACTTCATAAACATACACACAAACCGAAACAATTTTAATTAAATTAATTATCAGTTATTTTTACAGATTTAGTAGGTAGAATTTTAATATTTAAATTTATATGAAAAATCATTTGTTTTTACTGATGTGTCAATTGTTTCAACAACCTTTAATAATAAATAACAAAAACCATTTGATTTAAATAAAAAGTAAGTAGACCGGGTTTTAAATGGAATATCATTACTTTTGAATGCTATTTTTTGCTATTTAACTTACAAAATATTTGAAGTGTTTAACTTGGGATAAAGATAACAATTACGAAATAAAAATGTTGATGTTAGTTTTAAAATATTATCGTATAAATAATGAACTTGATGCTCTTTGTTTACTATTTATTACTTGTCTACTATTTATTTATTGCTTACTAGTTATTTATTTGTTTACTAGTTAATATTTTTAAATAATCATTTTCTGAAAATACACTAATACAATATTTTTAATTCACTAATAACAAGATTCGTTTTAGAATATATGTTATTATCTTTTTCTATAATATTGGGAAGGTATTTATGAACTTTTTTCACGGCATAAATTTAATCTTGTAATATTAAGTCGAAGTCAGAGAATTGTGACATCCCAAATAGGGAAATTGTAGCATATTTTGGAATCTCTCTTGAAAAAAATATTCAAATATTTAATCAACATATCAAGGTTGTACTAGTGAAAGCAAGAATGACCATCTTTTTATATAGGTCACAGTTTTATTCTAAATATATTAGCCCTAGAGTAAAAATAATAATGTATCAGTCCCTTATTAGCCCTGTAATAAAATATGGTTTTTTAATTGGTACAATAAATCACCTTCATGTATGAAAAAGATAAGAGTTTTGAGAGAAAGTCTCTAAGAACTTCTACATCAGTTCATAGATCTCCAGAAAGTAATTATGTAAAATATATACACTCCAATAAGAAATCGTACCATAAGGCCTATGTAATTAGAATATATAATTTTATAATAAACCTAATGAGAAATAATATCCTAAGATAAACTCAATGTGTAGAGAACAATCATATAATAGCTCCTTACTATACAAATGAAGGATTTCTAATTGTTTTCCTTCAAAGGTTATTTGTTGCACCGGAGGCTTTTAAATAACTTGATAAAAAAAGGTTATTCAGAATAAAAAAGGCTTACCAACTTTTTAATAATTATAGACGGGTTAATATTAAAGCAGTACACTGAAACTAGTTTTATTTGAATATTATATGTATATGATACAAGAAATCAAAAGCAAAATACCAAATACAAGAAATCAAAAACCAAAAAGTTTTGGTCACTATGGGAACACTAATATTAATATTAATGTGCCAAAATCAATTATTACACGGTGCTACACTGCAAAGTTTCGAGATATGGGGAAAAGAGTATTTTTTTGGACTGGCGCACTTAAACTTTTCTAAATCAGTCATTTTTAACCGATTTCTAAACGGTCAATGGCATTAATTAAAAATGAATGTGCTCTTTCGAAATATATATACTTCCCGTATACTATCAATATAAATATGTAGAGATTTTTTCAATAATATAAAAATTTTTAATTTTTTTTTAAACTTTTTCATTTTCTACGAGGGTTTTTTTCGAATCTTCTTTTAAAACAACAATAATCTCAAAGACAGTGTCCTTCTGAGTTAAACATGCTTTTATTCGTGTACATCGGTTAAAAATTTACAAAGTTATAGTACTTTTTCTAATCAAAAGATATTAGAATTCCTTAAACTATTTTTTTTAATTTTTGTTAGCGAATCGCCGTTAAAGCCCAATTAAAATTGGCTTTTGTTTTATTATTTATGTTTCAATTAACAAAGAAATTAAAAATTGTATTGTTTTTTACTTTAGATTGTTAATCAATTTCGGCGTATGCCAAAGCCATCTTAAGGAACTTAGGTCAATTACAGTTCTAGCTTTAGGATTTATTATACGAGTGTACTAAAAAAGAGCTAGTATGATACAAACAAGACATAAGTGCGAAGGAGAAATAGAGAAAATCCACTCTGTATAGTTTAGTACTCTATCATTATAAATAAGGCATTATATAAAATATTATATTTGAAAATATTCAATTAACGTCGTTCGAAAACAATTTTAAAGTTGATAATATAAACAACAAGCTCGTATATTGCAGGGATCTGGATGAGTTATTTTTTTGTCTTAGTCACGAACATCGATTAGAAGATTGGCGGTTATTCTTGGATGGTTCATGTAAAAGTAAGTATTTTAGTAAGTATTTTATCGATCTGTAAATTAAAAATTTTTAATTCACGAATTTGTAAGGTCTGAAAGCAGTCCTTTTACATAACAAGAATCAGTTACCATCAGATCCCACACGGTAAGAAGTTTTAGTTTAATTTTAATGCCGAGCCGGTGTATATACATATATAACAAATCCGAAAAAGAATTAAATGTATTCCAATATTGTATACTTATAAAGAGATTGAACGAGAGCAGTGAGAGAGAGAGAGAGAGTTTTGTTTTTAGAGCATAAAACACCAATATGTATTAGACTCAACACCTGACCAAGAATTGGATTAATACCATAAGGAATATATTGTATTCTTGAATAGGTGTTATTTTTAAGACCCAACGGAATGAATTTTAAAATGGGTGTTGTTTTTAAGCTAAAGAGAACTGAAATTTACACCCTTTTGGTGTTATTTTTCGTACCATACGGAATGAATTGTATACTAAACGGGTGTTGATTTTAATCTAGGTAGGACTAAAATTAACACCCTTTAGGTATTATTTTCAATACCCAATGGAATGAATTTTGTACTAAACGGGTGTTGATTTAAATCTAGGCAGGACTAAAATTGCCACCCTTTATTTATAAAATTTCACTGAAAATAAATGAAACAAATTTAATTTTGAGTTTTGTAATTTTTTAATTTATTTTTTATTTAATAATAAAGTATTTAATATTAGCCTTACTCTATAATATCCGGTGTGAATAAATCAATCGAAATCAATTAAGGCACCGTCCCGATTTCTAAATTGCAGTTCTCTGCCTTCTACGTCGATGTTCAGTTTGTTTACAACTAAAGTGAAAAAAAAAACTGTATTATAAACGTATTCAACTGTATTATAATAGTATTTAACTGTATTATAAAAGTATTCAATACTTACTTGAAATTATGATTCTATTTGAAATGAAATCCTCACTTTGTGGTTCGACAATTTTTACAATTGAAAATTTCCACCAATTTTTACTTTCACGAACATTTTTACAATTTCTTTTCAATGACTTTTCAATTTTTAAACCGCATGGTTGTAAAATAAATAACTTTAACACCTTCATCGGTATTAATTGTAAGAAATAGAGAAAAAGAGAGAGTTTTAAACCAAAACAAGCTAGTTCATGAGAGAGATAGAACTTTTCACATGCTTTTAATTCATTCTAGGTGTTGTTTTTAAACTTGAAGGAATAAAAGTGTTTTAAGAGAGAAATTTAATTCCTTTTTGGCATTAACATCAAACCGAAAGTAATAAAACAAAAATAAAAAAATTTCTGATGCCTGCTTCGGTGTTTTTTGTAAACTAGCAGGAAGAGTTTTTATTGTTTTTTTTTTTTTGTGTTATTTCTATTCCAAGTAGTCATTAAATACTCGCAATTTTTGATGGTTTTAAAACAATTTCCTTAAGTATTTAAATTTATACCGTATGGTTAAACTATTTAGGTTTTAATTTTAAATTTAATTCCAAAGAAGTTTACAATGAACACCTCTAAATGAACAAATTAAACCAAAACTTTTTACTGTGCATAACGTTTGCAACTGATATGAAAGAAACATATGCAACATTGGAAATGGTTCTAAGTTTAATTAATTACAAGAAATATCAATTGCAAATTGTCTCTGACTTAAAAGTATTGACAATTCTATTTAGAATGAAAGAAAGTTTCACTAAATTTCCCTGTTATCAAAAGACCATTACAAATGCAAAGACTGGCCACCAAAAAAATCATTTGAACTAGGCGATGTTAACAACCCCATTGCTCCGGGCCGAGAAGATTATTTTGCCGCCGTTGCATTTAAAGCTAGGCTATATGAAGCAATTCGTCAAACAACTAGACGAAGTCAGCGAGGCTTTTTCACACTTAGAATCTGTATTTCCAAAACTAAGTGATGCCAATATAAAAGAAGGTATAATATATTTTGAGACATTCACGAGACAAATAGTATTTACACCTAATTGTTTTATGTGTTGATTTGCAGGTATTTTTGTTGGACCACAAATCCGAAAAATGTTTCTAGATGAAGACTTTCCTAAGAAATTAAATAAAGTTGAAAAAAGAGCATGGATGAGTTTTATATCTTTATCTAAACATTTTTTGAGTAACAAAAGAAGTGCTACTACACTGATGTTGTGTGTGAATTTCTAGAGGCGTATGGAGAAATGGGATGCAACATGTCAATCAAAATACATTTTTTGCATTCTCACTTGGAATTCTTCCCAGAAAATCTGATCAATTTAGTGACGAGCAAGGCGAACGCTTCCACCAAGAGCTATCAACAATGGAAAAGCTGTTCGAAGGAAAAAGACAGATCAGAATGCTAGCGAATTACTGCTGGTGGCTAAAACGTAAAACTGATGATTTCTCTTACAAACGTTGTAGATTAAGTAAACATTTTTAAAGATTCGGAAAAAACCCTCGTAGAAAATGAAAAAGTTTAAAAAAAATTAAAAAATTTTTATATTGTTGAAAAAATCTCTACATATTTATATTAATAGTATATATATTTGAAAAGAACACGTTCATTTCTAATTAATGCCGTTGACCGTTTCGAAATCGTTTAAAAAATGACTGAGGTAGAAAAGTTTAAGTGCCGCAATCCATATCTCGAAATTTTGAGGGTATATTAAAACCGGTTATATAATGCACTCAGCTAGACCTACAACATACAGTAGGTCATTTCACAAGTTCTTGCAATTTTTTTTGTAGCACCGTGTTATCATATTAAAAATACTAGAGTGCTCGATCAAAAGATATTGTATGTTAAAATTGTAACAATAACTAGTGTTTATTATAGCTTAATAATTTTTTTTTTTTTTGCATTTAATAAAAAATAAAAAAAAAAACAATATTTTAAAAAAATTGTGCATTTATGATAAAAAAATGTTGCCCAATTTAAGTAAAACAAATGTTGGGAGTGCTTAACCGGAAGTTTGTAGCCTGAGAGAAAAATTGAATTGTTCCATATTATTTTTTATTATGTTGAAGTACAATTTGAAAATTCTTTTAAAACTCATAAATTTCGAAAGCTTAAGTCAATAATACAAATCAGACTATGATATTTCATAAAACCCACCATACGCACACAGAGAAGAAATAGAGTATTATACAAAATAACCCCTTATCGTAGGGTATAAATTATTAAGCCCTTAAATTTGGCAACGAACATGTAAAATAGACACATATGTACTATCATAAACGCACATAAAACCAACGAATGCCATTAAAATCCTTTTGAAAACCAGTTGACAAGTATAAAATCCTTAATACTCAAATACCCATTCTTCACTCCAATTCCTAACTATGGTTTTGGATGAAATTAAACATTCATATATGCAGATTAGGGTGGTGTTTATTATATAACATACATTATTTTCAAGACATTTGATATAAAACGCTACACTTAGGAAAAATACCACACCATATTTATGAAATTTATATAGAAATTATAAAATTTTCAATAATTTTAAATTTTAATAAAACATTTCTAATAACTTATTTATCATATAACAAACACTTAGAGAGATAGGGCAATAGGGACAAATTTGATATTCTAACGAAATACTGGCACACTACGATAATTAAATTTAAAAAGTTGCGAGTGAAATTAGTAATATTTTTATGATACCGTTTTATAAATATTTATGAAACGATTCATTGCACGAAAAATTATATAATTATTTATGAAGGTTTTCATAAATTAATGACACTCATTTGATCTAAGATCATATCACATTTCCACTATGAATTTCATAGCAACCCACTTTACCAAGATGATTCAACGTTCTAGGTGTCTAAAATGGCACCTATTATACATGGGTAAAAAAAACAATAACCAGCTTTTCTACGCTCTAAAAACAAAAACAGTAATATAGAAGATAAAACTAGCATTATTAAATTTCGTTCATCCCAGCAAAACTTTGGTAATGGGTGCGATATACTCATGCATGCATTGCAATACAAGGCTCGTTACCTTTTTTGACAGCGTAAAGCAACAGGTTACCGAACATTAATAAAGTATTGTATGATTAATAAATTTAAAGTAATAACGAACGAAAACACGAAGTACAACAACGTATTTACGTTCAAAGCAATCAAATATTATATGCGTCACTAGAAGAATTTTATGAAAATCTATTTTTAGGCACAGTCTCGTAACCATAGTAATGGGTCCATACATTACTTTGAGGCTCATCGCCTGTAAAATTCATCAATAAAGTAATGTGTATAGTAATGCATCGGCCCGAGTTTAGATTTATCCCCAAATTTCCTTAACCGCAGTTAAAATAGACGCGTTTAATCGCTCTCACTATATAATTCCATTAATCTAAAGGTTTTTCCTCATCTGTTTTGAATAGATTTTCATTGTGTTTATATCTATTGTATAATTATATATTTTTAATTTTATCAGGCTCGAGATCATAATTTTTATTGTTACTACCGAATAGTGAGCACTATTTTTTTTTTATTAAATGGTAATTCATGGTAATCTTCAGCCTCCTTATGAACCACCCAACCCACAAATAACTCATGGTTTTGAACAGGCTTATATATCACACACTCTAAGGACAATGACTAAGCGAAATTCCATTTTTCCGATAATGAATGATTACCCATACAAATGAGCTTTTTTCCATCTATTTATAGAAATACCCTTACCAACCATCTTTGATTTTCCAAGCATAAATTGGCAGGGTTGTCATTCCACATACAAAAAACATAGGACACGATGTAATTTATAATCAAATATGTTGTGAAAGAAAAACTATTAGTATGCCAGATTCCCAATTCGTTCCCAGAAATGGAAACATTTTTGTCAACCATTAATTTCCACAATTTCGAAATTATAATAAAATGTTAAGATTTGCAACCTAAATCATTATTATAAAAAAATTCAAATATAATATCTTCTCTTTTATTTCATATACATATTTTTATAAAGATACACGGCCTGCTAATCATAGGGTTCTGAGTTCAAACACATACATTTTTTTAATTTTTTAAATTAAAAGACTCAGTTTATTTTCTGTTGTAACTGCTATGTAGTTTTAAGTAAGAATATTCAGATTCAAATCTGAAATTTATCTAAAAAATATTTTACAGTGTTTAGCCTAGGGGAAAAGTAATGGCCTGATAAACGGAAGGTCGCCGGTTCAAGCCCAGTTTTTATATAATTTTTAAATAAAGCTTGTGGAACGCGTTCCCATTAGAATTCCCAGTAGAATATCTATTTATAGAATGTAAATTTGAAGAAGAGCCTCGAATAACGTTGTAAGCGACAAAATTTAAATTGCTGAGAAATCGATAATAATCTTTTTAGAACTTGTAGGTGTATCCCACTGACTGACTTCTTTAGATTGCATTTTGATAACGAAATCCTGCATAATTTTGCCTAATTTAATTTTTAAGACATAAAAGGAAACATTTATGTCTTTGTAGAAAAGCAATCATGTATTACAATAAAAATTTATTTCTTAAATAAATTTTGTAAATTACCACAGTATTAAAAATTTATTTAAGTGATGGTACATGGAACTACGAAAATTCGGTTGGCGAAAGATTCGGTTGCTACTGCGGATCTGTTTTCTGTGTACATACTCGTAACAAATTATGCAAAATTGTAGAAAAAATAGATGGATGAGATTCAGTTATATTTTTATCTTTTATTTAACCTTTTTTCTTTACTAACTAATTTATTTTTTGAACTTAAGATTCGTTTTATTATTATTTCCTGAAGATGCTACACAATGGAGCGAAATATTGAAAATAAATAATATTTTTTGTAAAAAAACGAACCTTAACCTTAAAAAATAATTTAGTTATTAAAAAGAGATTCAGTTTATTTATGAAAACAAAATTAAAAAAAAAAAACAAAAAAAATGTTAATCCATAACTCTACGGGAGAGGAAAACTGCTAGAGATAGAACAAAAACATCTTTATTCGTCCAAAATAGATAATAAAAAATACAATTTTCGGTTTTAGAAATTTATTCGGAAAAAATTTTGGCAAATACCGAACAGTTGTCGATTGCCATTTTTGCTACAACCAAATATTCGGCTGGACTGTACAAATCATTCATTTACCAATTTTAATATCAACTACACATAATTTTAATAAATATGATGTAGCTTTTCTAGAAATAAAACTTTTAAAAATAGTCCATACTTGGGATTAAAGCATTAACTTTTCCATATAAATGCCAATGCATTGGCATTTTCATTTACATGAAAAATCAATGCCTCAATTGTTTTTTCCCTTATTAAAATTACTGGTACCTTAATATGCGATGTATTATTGTAAATATACTTGGGGTTTCCACAAAACGTTCGTCGTCAGACGAATGAGTGACTACATATATTTTGTTAATGTGTTTTCATTTGTCTGAAGCAAAACATGATCTGGAAACACTATCTTAGAAAGCTTTAGAAATTTCGCCACCTTTATTGTTTGTATGTATAACAATAGTATCATATGAATACACTCATATGTATGTAAAACTGAATCCTTTTTATGTTGTTTTCCATTTCATCCACATGAAGAAACACTATTCATTCAACCCTTTTTTAATCCTTTTGGCCATTTTATAATGTGTATATAGCACTTTATTATACCCCAGTGTACGATTACCGTGAGCATCAAACAATTTTATCATTTTTAATCATCAGGATTCAATGCAGTTAGAAGCAGTACGAGTAGAATATATGTTGATATTTTCGAATTAAAAACCATATTAAGTTATTATCGGTTATTTTGAATGTTTGTTAATATTCTATGTTAGAATTTAAGTTTAGAAAAATACTAAAAAGGGAGATTTTTTTGATACATTTTGTATAAAATTTTTGAAACTTTGTTTATATGGTGTCTGTTTGTTTTTATTTGCAAACACCCTTAACAAATAATGGTTGTAAACTTGTATATGGAAATATTCCTATCTACTTTATACTCATATTGGGTTGCGTCTCTTATATAATTTACATGTTAATATGGTTAAATGTTAATTACACTTCTGCACTTGTTAGGGATTATTTTTTTATCTCTTTGTCTAGTTATTTATATTTTAAATCCCGTATTAAAAGTTTTTATCAAAGTTATTTATTTATCCATGCGTATAATAGTTGGCATGTTTAATTATTTTGTTTGAATCACAGTTTTGAAACCTTTATAATGCGGACACTTCGAATAGCACACACTTCCAGTAATGGACCCTATCCCAAAGAAACAATTCGTCAAGTCCTGAGGGTTTTTGCTTAGAAAGTTCTAAAAACAATTCCTACTGATTTTATTTAAATATTGACAATTTTTTGTTTGTTTTTTATTTAAAAAGTTTAGTTTTTTGTTTCAAAGAGTAGGACATTTAATCAAGATTCAAAGTTCAAGATCATACACAATTTTTTTCAAATTAAAAAATTATTAACTTTTAAAATACTCCCCTTGGTATGATAAAAAAATTTTTCGAACATTTCGCTCATATCAATACAATTCTTTGATATGTTTTAGATTACGGTGTTACCCATATTTCTGCATCATTAACTTAAAAATCACGATTTTTGACTTCTGACAGTCTTGAATGAGCGACATGTAAAAATAATTTTAGCACATGTCCTTAATATTAGCTAATTGCTAATTTGGACATAAAGTAATAAAGAAGAATGTAAAATAAACAAAAATAATAAGTAAATTTCATTTAAAATCAATAAAATCAAATAATTGTTAAGCCCGTATGACATCTGATTTTTTCGTACTGAATTGATATAGAATTGATGGAAAGAAACAACAAATGCTAGAGAGAATAAACAATACAATGTGTAAACAAACAATTTTTTTCCTAAATAAAAAGTAAACATATAAACAGTGGTGCATACTTTGGTCCACAGAAACTTGCTGAATTGTTATTAAAAATCGCTGCATGTAAGAAAAAGCGCTACAAAAAAGGCAAACTACAAAAATTGACAGCACTGTCAATCAATCAAGCAGCAAATGTCCTTCTGAAGTTGATAATTTTTAAATTTTTTTGAAATTTTCTAATTAAAATTACTGATTTATCGATAATATTTAGTATTAAAAATTACGTTTTGTCCTTTTTTATAGTATGCTTATATTTTTTATACTTGTATAATCCTGCGATGACAATAGATTTGCACTGTCCTCAAAAATTTTATCAATACGAAAAAGCAACTTAAATATCTTTTTCATTTGCGTTGTAAGTTAAAAAGAGATATTTAGAATAAGCAAGAAGAATGTTGATGAAGATCGTAGCTGACTAAAAAATCCATTCCATTCGGCTAGTGTCCAAATAACTTTTTCTGTGTATTCTCAAATATTACTAAATAAAAAATAAAATATTACTAATTGAAAAAATTTTAAATAATCTCGAACCAGATTAAAAATACATTTTCATGAATAAAGTATTATAAAGATCGGCGTTAAAATAAAAACTTCCGAATACCTAGTTTATTTTCTAACACAAACAGTGTTTAAAAAAATAAGTTGGAAAAGGCTGGGATACTGTCTTTTAAATTTAAAATTAGGCACTTATTTCAAAAAATCCTTTCGTGTTCTTTTTTATAAACATCGCCGCTAGTACCTCGCTTTAGAGACCAGCAATAGTTGAAGAGCTTACTTACCGATTTTTTTTTTAACTTACCGATTTTTTAACAAAATATTAAAATCAGTTTCAAAACAACGAACTTAAAAATAATACGTTTCGTTTTCGGTTTGTAAACGGGTTATGAACCGTTTTATAGTACATATACGGATCCAGAAACATTTTAAGAAATATCGAAACTGATTCGAATACGTAAAAATACAAACTCTGATATGTCGTGGGAAAAACGAAGTTGTGGCCAATTGAAAATCATGAAAAATTAAAACAAAAATTTGAATATAGGTTTAATTGGTGGTTTTTACTTTATGATGTAGCACACAATGCACTTTAAATTTTTTTTAGAAAATCTGTTATGAACTGTCAGACAATATTTTAATTGCAAAACTGCATTAATTTACACACAACATCGTAAAACTTGTTTTTAATTTCATAAATATTTACCTTATGGTTATCACCATAGAGAAAGAATACTATAAATATTTCATCAGAAGCAGCGACAAAATACAATTTTGTATAGATTTCAAAGGTTCAGTAACCAATTGGACTTGCAAAACATCAATTGATCTTGCAAAAAAAATTCAATTCGAATTGCCAAAGTAAACACATGTTTCAGGTTTTCAACATCTTCCATGCGTTTCACAAAGATGTTGTTCAGTGTAAAAAGCCTATTAAGGTGGCCACACACGATTGATTTGTAAGTGTGATTTCTTCCTTTATCATTTCTCCACACTGGACGAACAAATCACAGTATCACAAAGAACACTACAATTTTTTTTGTGCTTGTAAACGAAAGTGAAAAAAATTGTCAAATTTTCGCGCGCACAGCCCCATTAACTTGTAACAAGCGTCACCAACAAATTACACGTACACTCAGAATATTATGTAGTTAACTGTTTGTAGCTTAATAAAAAAATATATTTAAAAATAAAGAAACATACATTTATTTTTCAAAGAAATATCTATATTAACTTTTTTATACATTTATTCGAAATAATTTACTATCATTTACCGATTTTTTTCAGTTTCATTTATTTTTTTCATTTGTTTGAAATTTAATAAAAATTTACCCACAAAACGGAAACTTGTGGTATATTTGTGTCCGTAATGGTTATTACAAATTTAAATTTTGTTTGCTGTCTGTTTCAAAAAAAAATATTCAAACAATTTCAATTTGTTATACCCTTCACCATAGGTGGAAGGGTATATATAAGTTTGTCATTCCGTTTGTAATTTCTACAATATTGATCTTAGACCCTATAAAGTATATATATTCTGGGTCCATATGAAGAGCGAAGTTGATTTAACGATGTCCGTCTGTCCGTCTGTCCGTCTGTGTGTTGAAATGGGTTTTCCGAAGAACCCAGACATGATGAGGACTTGATTTTTATTTCTGTTACATGTGATCCATTTCTGTTTGCTATTAAAAATCAGACAGATCGGTTAATAAATGGCTGAGATATTAGCAAAAAACCAGGACTACCTCTAATTTTTCCAGTAAAATCCCTTTGTTTAATAAGAGTGTGAAGATAAATACGTAGGTTAAATACGTTTCACAACTATTGTGAATGATATAAATAAAAAAAAATAGTAGTGTCGCCAACTTTTTTTTGCCTAGAAAATGCCAAATTTGACAAGAAAAGCGCTGAAACATATGGAAAAATATAAATTTGAGATTTTACATGACATATTATTTTGGATTAAAATTTTTGGACATTTAAGAAAAAATAAATGGGGATACCGCTTGTTTGTGGAGAGCTATGAGGTAGTAGATTCCAACGATGTATTCATCTCCTTCAGAATACCATGGTGAAGGGTATATAAGATTCGGCATAGCCGAATTTAGCCGCTCTTACTTGTTTTTTATTTAAATTGGTTGTATATATGTTGTATTCCAGCCCAAATCGCACACTTTTTTCCTCGACCCTCTTCGATTTCGCTAATTTTTTGATATGTTTTCGCACGTAATCAAAGTGACTTGTACACCAATTTTCAGCCTTTTATTCCATACAGGTTTTGAGTAATCAATTTTTGAAATTTTTGGTCAAAAAAATTTCAAAAAAAAGTTTGTTCGTCTTTAAATGTAGTTTTAGAAAAAAAATTTTAAAAAATTTTTCGACATAATTATTTTTCAAAAAGTCCGACCCCTTCGATTTTTTCGAAAAAATTCGAGATGTGCTATCGATTTTTTCTATTTTTTTCGAATTTTGAAATTTATTTAAAATTTTTTTTTAGTTTTTTTCGAATATAGAAAAAAAATTCGTATGTCACCCTATTATGTATAATTTCACTTTTTTTGTCTAAGTATGATCCAAAACAAATTAAAACAACCTTATAATAAGGAATTAAATTATTTTAAAAAGCTTAAAATATTTTATTTTTATACCCCCTCAGTTTGTCATTCCGTTTGTAATATGTCGAAATATAGGTTTAAGACCCCATAAAGTATATATATTCGTGATCCTTATGCAATTTTAAGTCGATTTAGCGATGTCCGTCTGTCTGTCCGTCTGTCTGTCTGTTGAAATGGCGATCACGACGCGAAGACGCCAGCGGGGGTGCCTATTTTTACCCAGATTATTGTACATCCTCCCGAGAAGTTTGGTATTGAAAATGAGCAAAATCGGTCCGGCGGTTCAAAAGTTATGAGTGAAAATGTGAAAATACCTCTAAATTTTCCATACAAACTGGTGTATTTTAGTACAATTTCATAGTAGCAACTGATATATAATATATTTTCTCATATTTTTTCACCAATCGCTTAGAAATTCAACTCAAAAAATTTTTTTCACCACAAAAATTTTTTTTCACCACAAAAAATTATTTTCACCTAAAAAAAATTTTCACCTCAAAATTTTTTTTTCACGTGAAAAAATTCGTTTAGGCATCCAAAAAAGTTTTTCACCTTTAAAAATTTTTTTCACCTCCTAGGGTGACATAAAAAAATTTTTTTTTTCAATATTTGAAAAAAATTTAAAAAAAAATTTAAAAATTCGACAAAAATAGAAAAAATCGAGAGCACATCTCGAACCGTAGCTTAAAAGTTGCGTAATAGAGAGTAGAATTTTTTGAATTTTTTCGGAAAAAATCAAAGGGGTCGGACTTTTTGAAAAAGTCGATTTTAATTTTTAAACGATAATTTTCAAATGATAATTACGTCGAAAATTTTTTTTAATTTTTTTTTCTAAAACTACATTTAAAGATGAACAAAATGATACCCATTTTTTTTAGATGTCGACTTTTTCAATTTTTTTGGAAATCTTTGAAATTTTTAGACACTATGTGCTTACAATAAAACACATTATGCCTAAAATTAGTATTTTTTTATTAAATAAAAATTTCACGCACAAAGATTGTAAAAAACTATGACATTTTGAAATTGAAAAAAAATCGATAAAATTTTCAAAACTAAAAAATAGATTTATTATTTTTTTTTTTAAATTATCAATTATTTGGAATTGCTAAACAATAAATTTATTGTTTTTATTCTTGCTGTGAGTTAAAAAACAATATGGTTTTTATTTTTATTGTGAATTCCTAAATAATAAATTTATTGTTTTTTATTACAAAACAACAATTTTTTCACAAAACACATTTTGTGAAATCAATATTTTCACTTTGAAAGTAATGCAGTATGCAAGGACCTGTATAACACATTATAATTAGCTCATTATTATTACTTTAGTAATGTAGTGGGCAGGGATAGGTCATTATTGGTAATTCAAAAGCAATGCGCTGCTATTACTTAATTTTTCCTGGGTCCTTTAACACTTACTTCAACACTGCACAAGAGAGAATTTTTTATTGCAAGTACCTTCGAAAAGTATAATAAAGCATCAAAAAAGCTTGAGTTCCCAGATATAACCAAGTTTCTTCTATTATGGTTTACGCAATGTCGGCAGTCTAATGTTCCTGTGAGTGGAATGGAGAGAAAAAATAAAGTAAATAATTAAAGATTACGATGATATTTCATTCATACTGAAATCAAAACCCTTTAACTCGTAAAAAACCCCTTGCGATTACGAATAGTCGCGATTCTGCATTTTTAATTTTTGACAACAAAACGAATTTAAAAGCAACAGAGGAAAAATTAATGGCAATCAGATTCAAAACGTACTGTTCATTATACTGTCTGTCAATCCATTCGTGTCGGAGAGTCCGTAAAATTGTTTCTTTGCAACTTGGGGAAAAAATACTAAACGAAGTATTCGAGAAAAACTATACAAAATTATTTTTTAAAATTATTGGTCAATCTAATAAGGGTTGTTTAGTGAACACTCTGCACTCATAATTATATCCTTTAGCAAAGAATATTATCGAAAGTCATAAGATTCGACTAAATAAAGTTCGAATTAAAGAGACAAATAAATAATTTTTTTTATATTCAAAAGTTTTTTAAAATGCAGAATGCGTAAGATAAAGAAATCTGCAAATAATTTGTTTACAAAATTGATTTTAAATTATATTTAAAATCAATTGTCAATTCTCCTTTAGAGATGACTTAATGTTCATATAGAGAAATTTTTTTCAGTAATTTTTGTTATCCTTTGCTTTAAAATTAATAATAAATAGTAGATATAGGGTGTAGTGCATATAATTCCAAGTTAAAACTCATTATTTTAAGGTTATTTTTGTATGTGGTTGTACATATTCGCTGCAGGAAAAAAAATGTTCACTTGCTTACCCGCTGCATCACAAAACTTCAAATACTAATAAATAGTTATATGTGTGCTGGATAAGCAGTTGAAAAATACGTTATTAAATGTTTGTCAATAATAAGGCTTACTTATATACTTTTTAATAGTTAAAACTATCACATTATTTTAACAATTAAATAAGTAGTCGTGCGTAAGCTTGATATACAAACGACATCGTCTAACAAAAATAACTAGTACTGACGCCGAATTATAAGTAATGAAAAATATTGCTGGACCTAATCATTTTGTTTTAAACACCAAAAGTATTGTACAAAAATGAGTGAACTTTATAAAAGAATAAACTACAATCATAAAAGCTGTTTACCATTTGAAAAAGTTAGAATCATGTTTGAGGTTTATATAAAGACTTTATACATTATTTGACATTTAATGCGTTAACAGTTATCTAATATTGCTAGTTATCAAACTACACATAAAATTTTTTTGGAAAAATATTTCTGAAATTTTTGCCAAACTAAAATAAAATTATCGGTGCCTTTTTACGACTTTTTAAGCAAGAAATTAAGTTTTTTAAAGTTTTTGTTGCACTTTTTAGTTAAAAAATATTTGGCGTTACTGAATAAGATTGTGTAAAAAAGCATTTGAGTACATCCTCATATGATACACGACGAATAATAAATATTTATAAAAAAATGTTTGTTGGTAAACTTAACGCTATAACAACTTAAAGAAAAGACAAATTATATCCCACAACAAAAGACAAGATAAAAATTTATGGGTCAAAAAAGTCAAGCAGAGACTCGTTTTAATTTAATTAAAACGGCTTTCAAGTTATAGCGAATTCATTTTAAATTTATGGCATAAGATGCGTCAGCTTCAAAAGCAACAGCAACATACGTACAATAATAAAATCATAATAGCAAAAAAGACATCGCAATACAGTTTTGATGACGATAACACAGTAGCACAATAAGAATGCATCTGACCCATAAATTCTGATAGATTTTAGGCAGTAGATCAAGAACGGAAAAACTACTATTTTATTTCGAGTTAAATTGCATATTTTAAAATCTTTATTTTTATAGGTTTGTGCATTCTTGCCTAATGGGTATATTTAAATACCCTAGGAAAACTTAATACTAAAAATTCATAGGGCTGGCCAGCTGAGATATATCACGTTTTCTTTTGACCAAAAATAATGTAACAGTATAATTTTTGTCGGATTACAGGTACAGGTGGAAATCACGGTTTTGTTTTTGTCTTAAAATGTTTAGGAAAAGTACTGCCACGGTTTTTACCCAAAATATCTATTATTTGCTATATGGAATATTTTTGTTTTGGAATCATGATGTTTGTAAGAAATAAATCACTCAGCAATATTTATCTCATCTCGTTCAACATCGTTGTGGTAACTGAGGAAGCAAGGAGCGGGATTCAAGTTCACATGGCACTTCAAGCAACCATATTTAGTTTTGCTACCGCATTTTGGACAACGATGACGTGTATTGAGTATTCCGACAAAATGATTGATACGGACGTGATGCATTGTCAGTTGTGCCACGGAAGCCGTCGTTCTACCCGGATGATGATAATTGAATTTGATCATAATCGATTCGCATACATACCTCCACTTTGAATTTGTATTAAGACATCGTTGGCTTCTTATCATACTTGCCACAAAAGCAGTCTAACATCCACGAATTTACCATAGTCACGTCGAACGTATTTGTAATTAATGGCCAATAGCATTTTTCCCCTAAATCTGAAACCTGTAATTTTTAATGCGTTGTCAAAAAGGTCCACACCTCCCACACAATGATTTTACTGGTTAAATAAATGGGGCTGTTCAATCGAGGCCATTTTCCGTTCCTTTCGATCATATGTGGCTGAGGAAATTCGATGGTAAGATCACGACCTGAAAAGATAAGAATAAATGAAGAACATATCAACGATGGACATAAAATTAAGAATGTACTGATGGTTGTAATTGATTGTTTCTGTATATAACTTACCGTATTATAATTCCCACGCACCATGAGTGTAAAATTGTTCGTGTCGACACGAAAGTCACTTGTCCATCGAGGCTCCCTTTTCATTTCTTTGACTTTCATTAAGGGTAATGATTGGTCTAAAGCGAAGAACTCATCGTTTAATAATTCATTAAGTTGTAATGCCCGGCCGTAGTAGTCAATCATTTGTTCATCAATCGAAAGGCTGTGAGAATATACCGAATTGAAAAATTTTTTGTTAATAAATCATTCAATGGTTGAATTTTTGCAAATTTGTTTTTCGGATCCAATGCTGAGTTGTCGCCAACATCTAAAAACTGTATCATCTTTTTCTTGCTGTTCAACTCATTTACGTTATCCGGTAGCAATCATCGTAAGCACGGTTCATATCGCAACAATTGAATATTGTCGTGATATCAATGGCGCCTGCGAGTAGAACAAAGTTTTCTTCTCCACCACTATCTGCACAGCAACTATCAAAAATAGTTTGCAACTTGATATAAGTGATAACTTTGTATCGACATCTGAATCAAAATATGTATTCCATTTTAGATGATTTAAAAATTTATATAAATATTTAAAGTTATACGTTAAAAATATTTGTGGAATATAATGAAAGCAATCACACCAATGCCTGTAGTTTATTTGAATACCCATGTCATATCTCAGGTGTTTTAACAGGTAAAATTTTATTTTTTTCTTATCAACTTCTATGGTCCCCGAGCGGACATATATGGCAGACATTAATGGGTTAATGTATAAAAATTTTTACATGAAATACTATTTTAATAAGAATTTTTTTAAAAAATAAATTCTTTAAGATACTAAATATTCCGATATGATTTCTGATGAGAAAAATATATATGATATAAGCGTACACATATGGATTATCATATAAAATAATATATAAACATATATGACAATATTTGCCCATATAAGAAATTGTAGGCTCATTTTTTTAGTATTTATGACCACATGTGATCTAATTTGAACATATATGAACATTTTTCACCGGGAAATTAAGTTTTTTGGTAGATATATGAAAAATAAAATATGACAAAAACAAAAAAAATATTTTTAAAGTTAAATAAATTTTTAAGTAGTGGAGAAGCCCATTTTTGTAAGCATGTTTTTTCTTAAACTGGTTACCCAATTACAATATTCAGAAAGACAAACACTCCCTTTCTTAACAATTTCCAATTTAATTTACACCAATCCGATCATTCTCTATTTATAATTGGGAGTACATACATATAACTTAAAAATGCTGGATTCACAACATATGGTGTATCTTTTACACATGGCTTGTGTCCTTAATAACTTATATGGCATTTTGGAGGGAAAAAATCGAAAATGTCGAATTTTGTGCCAAAAATGCATAATTTTCTTTACTTCTTTAATTTGAAATAAGTGCAGCTGAAGCACATTGATTGCTCACCGTTCTCTGTGTATATATAAATAGCATAAAGTTATATATGAATGTATAAAACTTATTTTACTTGGGTTTCCATCTTTAATTTGCTTGTACTCCCCGTTTTGATTGTTTTTTCTTTTGTGTTATTTTAAAAGATAATCAAAGCAATATGACTTTGCTATTAGTCAGCCAATATACACAGGAAACAATAGCTTGGCAAAAGAACGTTTGCCTTGTAAACAGAGCCTTATGGATATAGCCTCAGCAACGCCAAGTACATTTTTCCAATATCTGTGAATGCTTCTCTTTCGTCTTGTGATATTTGGAAAGTTGTCTAAACCTTGACATTCATCACATCAAAATCACTGGGGTTATACAAATATTTAGGCTGTTCATAAGGGGTGTGCTAAGTGTTATATTGTGCTATTGGAAACAGAGTTGTTAAAACTTAATATGAAAAAGTACGACTATGGATTATAGCTCGATACAACATGAGCCGCCAGTTTTGGGTGCTGTGTTAAATTGTGCTAACCGGTTAAAAATAATCATATATGTTCGTGTATGCCTATGTATAGATAGATGATCATGTATGATTCCATACATGAACATTAACTAAAATTGAGGTAATATGTAGATTTATGATCATGTATGAAAGTAAAATTAATTCATACATGTCTATATATTTCTGGTTTTCATATATTTTTGTCATTAAAATAATTTTTTTTAATTTTTTTAGTAAAATTGGTCAGGTTTTATATTAAATTTTCGTTTAAATATAAAATTTACATATATTAATTTACACTAAAAATGTATCAGATTTGTATACGAAAATCTAGGATTATAATAACCACATCACGGTTTTGCCGAACGTATTAAAAATAAAGTTTATTAATTTAATGCTGATTATGTAGTTATTCTTCTGCAGAACTTTGGCTTAATCCAATCATTTCGTTCTGGAAGCTGATTCTGAAAGATAAATTGAATAAAAATGCAAGATTTACCGCGAAAGGGGGAAACTTTTTAATCCTGCATTTTAACACAAATAAATGGAAGGATATCGGCCTAGATTATGGCATATCCATCGGTAAAAAGTCAAACAGCGAACATTTTTTAGTACCATGAGCTTATTCGTTTCACCTTTAAAACACCGTTTTAAAACAGGATTTGATAAATACTAAAATTGTAAAAGACATTAATAAATTTATTGTAAAGAATCTTAACTGAAAACTTACCAATCCCATAAAATTCTAGCATATTATCCTCGAGCCCCATGTATTACATTAATCATACAAAAAATGTTGAACAATACACAATAAATAAACAAAATTTTTTGACACAACAAATTCTCTGAAAAATTATATATGTAAGAATATTTAAAACTTCAAAATAAATATATAAATTCAAATTTACACTTCGTAGCTCTAGTATTCTATATTTGTAGTTCCATACGAAAAAAAAAACAAAACAAAATACATACATACCAAACTAAATAACTAAATTATTCTGACACATGGTTTTTTCTTGATAAAAAAACAAACAACAAGAGGTTTTTTAATTTTTTCTTTTTATTTTGTTTTTTTTTTAAATATTAAAGAATATAACAAAAAAAATTATTCAAAATGGCCGCCATTTGCCTTCCAACACGACCGAAGTCTGATCGGCCAATCGTCTATTGCAGTACGCACGACCTCCATGGGGAAATTGTCCATTGCGCGGATAAGTGCATGCTTAAGTGAGTCCAAATTTTTGCGGTGAGTAGTGCAGACCATGCCTTCTAAAACGGACCACAATTTATAGTCTAAAGGATTCAGGTCTGGACTAGCCGATGGCCAATCATCCGTAGAAATAAAGTTTGGTAAATTGTTTTTTAACCAGTCTTGAGTGGTTTTTGCCTAATGGGCTTGGGCAGAGCCCTGTTGAAAGGTCCACGGCTCGTTTTTGAACAATGTGCTATTTAATGGCTTCACAACCTTTTCTAAAACGTCAGATTGGTACACCTTTGCCGAAGTTTTAACACCTTTTTCGCAGAAATGAAGCTTGGTGACCCCATCATAGGCGACTCCCCACCATACCATCACAGAAGCAGGATGGTGACCTCTCTGAACTCTAGGAACCAATTCATTTGCTTGCAGAGATGACTGAGCATAGACTCTATCATTTTGTTTATTGAACGACTCATCCACAGTAAAAATTTTCTCGTCAGTAAACATAATTTTTCTGTGGCGGTTTTTGGCGTACTGGCGAATCAATGCTTTTGATTTTTGCTTCCGTTTCTGCTTTAACGCCGCCGTAAGTAGATGCCCCGTGTGTCTTTTGTAAGCCCGAAGTCCCAAGTCATATTTAATGATGCGAGAAATGGATACCTTCGATATATTCATCTCCCGCGACATTATTTGCTGCTTTCGGAGTGGATTTCGATAAATTCGATTCTGTACAGCTTTAACGGCTCTGGAAGTTCGCACAGAGCGTGGACGCCAGATCTCAGACGGTGTGCTACTCCACCAGTATCCCCAAACAGTTTCACAGCACTGCAATGTTCGATAAATGTCTCGTTTCCATTGCACATTTTTTTAGGCCAATTACGACAATACGGTTTTCAATATCTCCCCATTCCATAATTTAAAGTAACGCACGACAAAAACTTTTTACACAAAAATTAAGTTTAAATGCTAGTTGTCAAAAAACTGTCAACGTAACGAGAGTATGTTCAGTGGATTTCTTACAGTGGGGGCGACTAACAGTGTGTCAGTAATTATGAAAGTACTTGGTATTACATTATTGTAATGGAGTGATATAAAACCTATGTCCATCCTTAAGGACCATTCTAAATATTGGAAACATTTATGAAATCAGATGAGTAGTTACGGAGATTACCTCCTACACCCAAACAAACATACACACATTACTTTTTATATTAGTATAACAGAAATAATTAGAAAGTCATAATTGTAGGTTTTGTGTGGTATCGTTGGATCAAGTTGCTTAGCAGATTACCTTTTCCGCGATCTGGAGGAAATCTCTAGAATCAAAATTCTGGGACTCCTGGCACCTAGTATTTATGAAAATGGGGTGTGGGGCACCCTGGGAGCCATTACATCTGACATTACATTACATTTGGTAACGCTAGGGCCAAAATTAATCAATGCGAGGTCTTTGATCAGGCAGTTCAACCTAACCTAACCTATACAAAATACAATGGAAAAAGTGACCCTAGATTTCGTTAAAAACATTATAAAATATATATTAAATTAATCGAAAATTGGTTATTTTTTTCAATCATTGTTAAAATAATTAACAAAAGCAGTAAAAACAATCGAAAATCGTTTAAAAAATCTTCAATATTTAACAAAACGTTATTTAATAAAACGTTAGAAAAAAGATATTATAGGTTGTTTTTTAAATTTGATGATTCTGTTTCAAATTAGTACATAATTGCAAAACACAACACACATAGTTCATATTCCCATTTAACTGAAAATATTAACTCTAAATGAGCGTCCTTATTTTTTCTAGTTTTTGTTTTTCTTTTTTTGAGTGATTGATTCAAAAAGTTAACAATATATTCTAATTGATGCTTCATTAAAAAACAAGCTTTACATATTACTTTTTAAATAAAGTTCAGTCGGTATCGGAAAATATATTACGTGTATAAAATGGCCTTTAAATTAAGATACGAATCGTTTGTGTCTAATTACTTCTAAATTTTTAAAACACAGATATCTAAAAAATTAAAAATTTGCTGACTGCTGATTTATTTAAAACATAACATTAACGATTTTTAAAATCGGCTATGAGGTATCTTCCTGAAATTTAATTATCTTATTTTCAATTTTTTTTAAATTCGTTTAATAAAGATTCAGAATTATATAATTTCCTATAAACTATCTCTAAACTAAACGCCGTCACCGATATTTCATATCGCTTTATATCTGTGCAGGGCTTCTCAGATCGGTATTAAAAATTTTAAATTTGCAAATATATACGAGGGCGGATCAATAAGTCCGTGACTTTTTAAATTAAACACAGTTTTTTTTAAATAGTTACTGGGGGCTAAATCCGGAAAATATTGAGGATGAGGTACCAATTCGTAGCCCATTTCATGGAATTTTGCCATTAAGACTACACACGTGTGCACCCGTGCATTATGGTCAATAGAGAGCAAACGCGGCACCAATCTTGCAGATAGCATTTTTAAATCCAACTGATCATTAAAAATCGAAACCGCACTGCCATATGAAATGCCTATCGAATCAACAATCTCACGCAATTTTACTCTTCGATCTGCCAACACCATATCGTGGATTTTTTTGACATTTTCGGGTGTGTTGACCTCAATTGGCCGTCCAGAACGTTCAGTGTCATTTGAACTTGTGCGACCACAACAAAAGTCAGTAAACCACTTTTTTTACCATTGAAATCGATGGTATAGAGCCTCCATAGTATTTATCAAGTTTTTTCGCAAAAAATAATGTTTAATGAGCACTCGAAATTCACATTTTACCATTTTTAAAAAAATTTACGAGGTTGTATGTTTTGAACAGCTCCCTGCGGGAAAAAGGGATCAGTTGGGAATTTTGACCTGTCCCGTGGTAGGTGAAAACTGGACTGTTTGCGAAAATACATATCACGAGATAAGTGAAAAGAAGACCGGTTCTTAAAGTACCTTCCACGTGACCGGCTTAAAAGTCATGGCATGTTCTTTTAGACCAATCCTGTGACATGTCACAGAGGGCAATTGACCCCCTCCTAGGACAAGGCCATTTTAAGTGACTGGTCACGTGACCTATCCCTATCACAGTGAACCGGTTACGTGACGTGTTCCGGGATAGGTCCTTTTCCCGCAGGGCTGTTAAACGCAAAGTAAATGACGGAACTTCCTCAAAATTTGACAGTAGTCTATTAACAGGTGGTACTTGATGGGAGCAGTCTTGCATTTCATATAACTACAAGGGAAGTTCGAAAAGTCACGGACTTATTGATCCGCCCTCGTATTTTCACGTTTTAGATAAAAGAGGTTTTTATTTATCGAATAACCATAAAATTTACCTAGCACTATAATGAATATGGCTTGATACTTATTTAAAAGAAACCAAAAAACAACAACATAAAAAGAGTTATAGTTTTCTGTTTTTTGCATGCCAACTTCTTAAAATATGTAAATGAAGAAATAAATTTAAATCCTTTTTTAGCAATTCAATATGTATTCACATATAAAGCCATATATTTGCATAAAAACTAAACTTTTTACTCTCTAGCACTTGTATGTGGTGTATTGTGGTTTAAAGTTTAAACATTATGTCGGTATTTCATTCAAATCTTGGCAGTGTATGTACGTCTAAGTCGAGGTTGTTAACTGTGTTCGTTATAATACTGTTATCATTAAAATACCCTGCAGGGAAAATGGGGTCAGTTCGGCATTGGGACCAGTCCGTGATAGGTAAAAACAGGACTCTTTCCGAAAATACATACCACAAGATAGATGAAAAGAGGACCGGTTCCTCAAGTGCTCCCACGATATGTTCTTTGGGGTTAGTTGATCTTTTAGACCAGTCCTATAATATGTCACAGAGGGCTAGCCGATGTTAAAGTAACTGGTCGTTTTAATATAAAATACCCGTCCTTTGACCGGTCCCTATCACAATGAACCTGACGGATATGTCATTTTCCAGCGGGGTACCGTCTCAAGTTGAATACCTTTTCCGATATTTATAAAAATATTCAATACCATTATTTTTTTTGGGTACCCTGTGAGAAAAGGGGGCCTATTCCCTGCCCGGTGCAAACAGGACCGGCATAAAAGGACCTATTGCAGTTATAAAATTTTCATATCAGTATTGATGCGGGCGTGGTTGAAAACTACTGTTATAATAAAAATTGCTTGTTAACCATGACTAATAATCTAAAAGGGAAAGAAGAACACAAATTTTATTCTGATATGTACCTAAATAAACAGCTCATGTTACTTAAGCTATAAAAAGCGCGCATAATTTATTTATTAATTCTAAGGAAAAATGCTTCATTAAGAAATTTTAAAAATTGTTTGCCTCGCCCTCTAGTGCAAATATTGTCCACCAAAGTTGAAACTTTGACGGGATATAAATCCTAAACAGGTGAAAATATTTCAAAAATTCTGTAAAAACATAAAATATGTTGGTTTTTCATTTACTCTTTTTAAAAATATTTGGGAAAAATATTTTAGTTTCTGTCAATTTTTAAATAATATCATATGGCACCCCTAACATTATAATTCTTATAACGGTTGCAATATTTCAATAAAAACTATCGATTATTTACGTATTTTGGAAAATTCTTGATCCAACCAATCAGAGCAATTAACAAACCATTAGCTCTGGAATAAAGTTCCGTATTTTCTCAACAAAATAAAAAAGTTTGGTCTTCTTTGTCCAACGCCAAAGATAATTTTATAACGATTCGCATACAAATGTGTTTAATTTTATAATTTGGTGAATTACAATTTAAAAGTAGTGGATCTAACATGAGTTAAAGCTGTGCCACAATGTGAATGTGCCATAATTTTTGCAAATCAACAATTTAATCCCAAATGTTTTTCGAGCAACAATTCAAAATGTTGTAAATCGTGGAAAGGTGCATCGACTCAGCAGGTGATAAATTAACCAATATTTCACTTAATGTCATGACTTTCACGTCTCTAGATAAAATTTCCGTGAAAAGAGATCCTTTTTTCATTTCCAACAAAATGGCAGCCAATACACTTTTGGCTCAACTTGTACTAATCCATATTTTTTATACTTAGTCCAATGAGCACAATGTTCAATTAGCTACTAACTGGCAATTTAACAGAGATATTTGCTGTCGTTTACCATACAAATTTGAATTTAATTCTATGTTAAATTTTAACGGGACAATGTGTTATCGGGTATAGGTCCCATTATCACAATGTCCCTTTAGCAACTAACTGGTACTTTAAATGAAACATTAGTTGTTGTTTCCCAATTTTAAACGAGTCTCTTAGTTGAATTTTACTTGCACATACAGTAATCGTACCTTATAATAAAATGTATTCTAGGTTTGGACCCTTAAAATAATGCGCAAGTACAAAATCAATATTTTGTTTTTTAATATTTTAAAATTTATTTAAAATACTTTAATCTGGAATCTTAAAAAATCTAATACTGGAAATTTCTCTATCTGTTTAACTTATTTTGGGGGTAGACTAATTTTTTCATATTATGTTATCGAGTAAAAGATAGTGAGTTAATATAATTATTTTGGAATTTAAAAACAAATGTAAAATTTTTAACGAAATAAAATAAATAAAAGACAATTCCGGTGAATAACACTAGGTCACAAATAACAAACTTTTGTCTGTTATTTGTTTCTAGCATACTTTTTCTCATGGATTTGGACCTACTGAACACGAAAATGAATTTTAAAAATTTTTCTGTCGATTGGTTTGCGAGATACAAATTTTTTAATTTTTTTTTTTTAATTTTTGGAGGTACACTTACTATTTTGAGCATATCTTTAGTCTTCTTTGACCTATTTTATCCTACTACTACTCAAATTAAAGACAATTGAGCCGTCTATAACTTATTCTCAGAAAATTTTCAAATCGGGTTAGTAGTTTTGATGTTGGCGGCTTAAAAAGGTTAAAAAACTGCGTTTTTTTAGTAAAAATGTGGCTGAAAAATTCATATAAAAATTCATATAAAATGTAAAACGCGATGTTAACAGCGATTTTAATTTTTTTACGTATAGCTGACACTTTTCCAAAGAAAATAAGCCCTTACTTAACAAAATCTGATGACAAATGGCCGACTTATTATTTTTTTGGTAAACGACCGAAATTCCGCTATTTCACGATTTTTTGATTTTCATTATTTGCACAGCTTACCTACCCAACGCAAACGAATAAATACATTTGAACTTAATTTAAAATAAACAAAGTAGTCTTCGTATATTTTTTTTAATTTATTTACAGCACAACATGCTCAATGTATCGCACAATTAGCTAAACTAACGAAATTAAACTAACTAATTAAATTAAGCAAATCAACGCACAAAAAAATGAGTAAAAACAAAGATATAAGTGTACATTTTATGCCATGTGGAAAAACTGCTGACTTCTTCTTTGTTTTTTGTATTCGCTGCAATCGGTCTCACGTATTAGGGTCCAAATATAGTCACCCATCATAGCCGTGTCATAGTTGCCCTGATAGCGTCGTTCCATAGCCTTCAATTCCTGATGAAAGCGCTCGCCGTGTTCGTCGCTCACGTCTCCTAAATTCTCAGGGAAAAAATCCAAATGAGAATCCAGAAAGTGTATTTTAAGTGACATGTGCACTCCCATGGCTTCATAGTTCTTTACCAGATCCTCAACTATGTCCTTATAATTCGGGCTTTTGTTGTTTCTTAAAAAGTTTTCCACAACAAGCCTGAAGGAATTCCATGCTGCGGCTTCGATGGGTGATAACAGCTTTGGGAATTTTTCATCTTTCAACATTTTTTTTATCTCGGGTCCTGCGAAGACTCCTTCTTTAATTTTTGCCAGCGAAAGGTAAGGGAAAATTGACCGTAAATAGGCAAAAGCTTCACCTTCTTTGTCTAATTTTTTGGCAAAATTTTTAATCAAACCCAATTTTATGTGCAGCGGCGGAAGTATTATATTTTCACGGTTCTCTATTAGTGGTTTGCGCTGAACATTCGCTTCTCCAACTACAGGTTTCGTTCGTACCGGCCATTTTTTTTTTATATAATGCTGATCATCAGCGCGGCTATTCCAAAGGCACAGAAAACAGCAATGTCGCGTATAGCCTCCTTGGAGTCCACACAGAATGGCCACAACTTTAAGGTCGGCGCATATTTTCCAATTGTATTTCCTATACTCTATGCATTTCAGCAAAATGTCCATAGTTTCATAGTTCTCCTTTGAATGAACCGCATGAGCAATAGGAACAGATGGCTTTTCATTCCCATTATGTAAGAGAACTGCCTTCAAGCTCTCTTTGTTGCTGTCAATAAACAACCTCCATTCGTTGGGGTTGTGAATTTGGTGAAGCTCTTGGAACAAGCCTGAAATGTCGCTGCAAAAACATATTTGGTCTTTCTTTGTATAAAATTTTGCATACTCCTTGTGACGGTTTCTGTACGCTGATACTTTCACTTCTGAAGCCGCAAATCCACACTGTATCATCCGAGACGCAAAAAGTTCGGATTTCTCCTTAGTGAGACCAAAATCGCGCACCCAATCGTTTAGTTCGGCCTGTGACAGTAATTTTCGCTTTGCACCCGGCTCAAATTCGCTTGCATTTGACTCAGACTCTTCTTCTGACGATTCTGCTTTTTGAAGAGATGCACCAGGGCACACTGGATATGGCACATCATGCGAATGTGGTACTGGAAGCGCAAACGATCCCACTTGAGCGTAGTTCCATTTAAAAAATCTTCCTACCCCACTGTTTGTGGTGAGGCAAAAATAACAGTCTGTGGAATGGCATAGCGGCTTTTTCCACATCATTGGTGTATCGAATTTCATATGGCGGCTAAAATTAAAATAAATTACTATATTCGCTATGTATAATGTGTTTAAATAAAAATTCTTACCTTCCGCCAGCTGCCCAGTTGGTTAAGATTATATAGCAAAGATCACACAGCGACTTAGGTGTCCATGGTTCTGTGATATTTGGTGAAATACCAAAATAATTCAAATAGTGCAATTGTACTGCTGGAGTAAACTTGTGTGCGTGATTTTTTTTTATAAACTGGCCACAAACATTGCAGAAATTGTCTGGATCGTTCAAACACTCGAACACACGTAGTCTTTTACTCATTGTCTTCCTTGCGTTTTCTAAATATTAACTTCTTTACACTTTCACAGACAGTTTTGAAATGCAATTGATAACCGTGTCTCCTTATGTTTAAATATGTATGAGCATGTAGTGCTGTAAATAAATTAAAAAAAAATATACGAAGACTACTTTGTTTATTTTAAATTAAGTTCAAATGTATTTATTCGTTTGCGTTGGGTAGGTAAGCTGTGCAAATAATGAAAATCAAAAAATCGTGAAATAGCGGAATTTCGGTCGTTTACCAAAAAAATAATAAGTCGGCCATTTGTCATCAGATTTTGTTAAGTAAGGGCTTATTTTCTTTGGAAAAGTGTCAGCTATACGTAAAAAAATTAAAATCGCTGTTAACATCGCGTTTTACATTTTATATGAATTTTTATATGAATTTTTCAGTCACATTTTTACTAAAAAAACGCAGTTTTTTAACCTTTTTAAGCCGCCAACATCAAAACTACTAACCCGATTTGAAAATTTTCTGAGAATAAGTTGTAGACGGCTCAATTGTCTTTAATTTGAGTAGTAGTAGGATAAAATAGGTCAAAGAAGACTAAAGATATGCTCAAAATAGTAAGTGTACCTCCAAAAATTAAAAAAAAAAAATTAAAAAATTTGTATCTCGCAAACCAATCGACAGAAAAATTTTTAAAATTCATTTTCGTGTTCAGTAGGTCCAAATCCATGAGAAAAAGTATGCTAGAACCAAATAACAAAATGGCTGTTGCCTAGTGTAAGTGTCACTGCTATTACCCGGTAATATCTAGATGCTACCAATTGTAATACAGTTTATTTTTCTTATGGAGACCAACTCAGTTATCAAGAAGTTATGTAAAACATGATCAATCCAAACACTTTACAACTACAGACAAGAATAAGTAACGATTCTCGTATCCAACGAGTATGACTAAACCGAAGGAGGATAGACCACGATCATCTTGTCAAATAATGTAGCTTCATAGAGAAACAGATTCATTGTAACAATCGAATTTCTTTTCAACTGAATAGTTTGGATGGAACCACCGACATATTCAGTCAGCAAGAAATTTAGCTGTCACAATGAATCTATTTAACTCTAAAAAGAGTTCCGGGTCGACTAGTTAGTTTGATTGACTAAACTAACTAAGAATACAACAAATACAAAGATATACAACAGTTCTCGTGTATACGAGGGTGGATCAATAAGTCCGTGACTTTTCGAACTTCCCTCATAGTTATATGAAATGTAACACTGCTCCAATCAAGTACCACCTGTAAATAGACTACTTACTGTCAAATTTTGTGCAAGTTCCGTCATTTACTTTGCGTTAAAAAGCTGTTCAAAACATACAACCTCGTGGATTTTTTTAAAAATAGAAAAAAGTGAATTTCGAGTGCTCATTAAACATTATTTTTTGCGAAAAAAAACCAAACCAAGGAAAAGCTTGATAAATATAGGGTTTTCCAATAAGGACTTGACAACTTATTTTTTTAAAAAAACGCAAACCATTTAAGATATTTCCAAAACTTTATGATTGCACGGTACAACCGCTTTGTATTATTTTTGTTGTTGGGCCAATTAGTGATGAAGGCATAGCACTGATCACTGAGTAACCAATTCAGCAACAAAGTGTGTACCCGGTTGTTGTACTCTTGCAGATATATTGCATATTGTCTGTACTCTTCAACACTACTCCCTCTTTCCCCCCTCATAACATATTTTCCTAATTCTAACACAATGCACTGCATTAGTAGGGGACATCCCCTGAGTGTTAGTCTAACGTAAAAAAAAAAAAAAAAATTACAATTAAAATATTTATGAATGAAACTCGATTTCGTTCATATGGCAGCGGTCGATTCGTTGGACCCAGTTCGGTCACACATTTCGGCCGTAACGGCCGCTATTTCGCGTTCAATGTTGGCTCTCAGTTCTTCCAACGTCGTCGGCTTGTTGGCATAGACCAATGATTTGACGTAGCCCCAAAGAAAAAAGTCTAAAGGCATTAAATCGCACACGCTCACCAAACTTACTCTTCAATAAATCGATTGTTATGTGTGCTGTATGGTTTGTGTGACCGTCCTGTTGAAACCACATGTCGTCCAAATCCATGTTTTCCAATTCGGCCAAAAATAATCGGTAATCATGGCGCGATAACGATGGTTATTGTCGACGAAAAAATATGGCCCAATGACGCCGCCGGCATGCAAACCGCACCAAAAAGTTATTTTTTGTGGATGAAGTGGTGATTCATGAAGCACATGTGGATTTTCACCAAACCAATAACGCATATTTTGCTTAATGACGAACCCATTGAGCCAAAAATGAGATTCGTCACTGAAGATGATTTTGATCTTAAAGTTGCGGTCACCAACTCCGAATTTCGGTAGTACATTTTTATAATTTGCATACGTTGTTCGTTCGTGTACTTTACCATGATGAAAATGTTGAGTTTACTGACAAAAAGGAATGTAACACTTAAATGATCAGTGAAAAAGTGCGTTCACAAATTACATTCAAAGTTGTCAAGTACCTATTGAAAAACCCTTTACTATAGGGACTCTGCACCATCGACTTCAATGGTAAAAAGTGATTTACTGACTTTCGTTTTTGTCGCACAATTAAAAATGACGCTGAACGTTCTGGACGGCTAATTGAGGTCCATACACCCGAAAACATCGAAAAAATCCACGATATGTTGATGCCATAGGCATTTCATATGGCAGTGTGGTTTCGATTTTAAATGATCAGTTGGATTTAAGATAGCTGTCTGCGAGATGGGTGCCGCGTTTGCTCTCAATAACGTGGGTGCCGCGCTTGCTCGAATAACATGGAAAAAGTAATAGTGTTAGGTATGTTAAAAAGTAGATTTGTAACAACACATTTCACAGTGTATCCGAAGTTTTAAGCATGCCGCTGTTGCATACCAAATTTTTAAAGTGGCACATACCTTGGAAAATAGAGGTTTAGCTTGGTAGGGCCTTCTACCCCGTTCATAACCAACCGGAAAATATGTATCTTCATTTTTTTTGAGGTTTTCGACTTTCAAATTCAATACAAATTTTAAATCAAGAACTTAAAAGAAAACAAAAGTATAGATTTTGATTATTAAAAAGTTTTGTAGATTAATAAAAAGTTTTTAATTCAGAAAGTGGGAGATTAATTTATTTTTGAAAGAAATATTTATTTTATCGTTTTTATACATTTGTTTAAAATGATTTACAGTCATTTACCTATTTTTTCAGTTGCATTTATTTTTCCTATTTGTTTGAAATTTGTAAAAATTAACATTTTGTCTTAAAAATGGGTAGATTTACAAATCCAAAAAAAATTTTTTCAATTTAACACAAAATTATTAGATTTAGCAATTTTCAACACAAAATATTCTTAATTTTAAACAATTTCATTCGGAGCCAAAAATAAAAACTATTTATCTGAAATTATTTTGAGCGTAAATTTATTTATATTTATATTTAAAATTAAAATTATTTTGAATGTATTGTTTCGCCGTTATACTTTTATGTAATTTTACACGTTTATATAATTACAAAAATCATATAAAAAAATTGATACTCTCTTTAGTTGCTTTTTTTCCATAAATATGGGATAACTGCGAGATGTTCAAATGATTACAAGTTTTATATGAATAACACTATTATTATACAATTTTCGCACAATAATGCTTATATAACATTCTTTTAAATGCATGTGTAAAAATTTTTCCCGGTTAGCAAAAAGGATAATACAATTCGAAAAATATCCTTAATTTAGTTTTTTTTATGGAGATTACAAAAAAAACACTATTTTATAAAAAAAATTGTTGAAATTTTTTGAAAAGAGAATATTTAATAATATTTTTAGTAAAACAGTGGTTTTAATAATGTTGTTCTCAAATTTAGATTTGTTAAATTTGACAAAAATGCGTTAAAATCAAAAAATCTAATGTTAGCAAATTTTTATGATAAGCCAAGACATATTATTTTGGTTGTACTTTTTGAATATATTATAAACGTATCATATACTACCAATATGTACCGGTATTGTTAGTCTGATAATGGTGTACCGTTATCGAAACAATCTTAAAACTAAAACAAAAAATATCGATACATTTATTTTTAACTGACATTTACTGTTATTAGTTTCAGTAACCAACCTTGGTATAAATATATTTTTGTATGTAAGTATGTGTTCCTATGAAATTGCACGTTATGCATATAAATACATAGATGTAAGTTAAACCATCATGCCTTCCAAGAAGGCAAAAATACTAACCAGTCAGCCAAACATACGTTGAACCACAGGACCATACCATGTCAAAAGATTAAGACACAAAATTTTTTATTTGCTTTTATGCAAATAACATTAAATTAAATAAGTTTTTTTTGTGCGTCGCTTTACTTTAAGATGTCTACTGCTAAAAACCAACTCACAATACGTTTCATTGGCTGACAAACAATAAGCTTAACAAAATTCCATTCATCCAAGGAAAAACCAATGGATTAAGTTACTTGTGATTTTAATTTTAATTTAGTAATTTATTGTTTTATTTAAGGAAATAACTTTGAATTATACACGTATTGAAGATTTAAGTTCGGAAGATTTGTTTGAGATTGTATTGTAACGTATGTATTTGAAACTTTTGATGCGTGTTAAGTGTATTCCATAGTTTTCTATAACTTTTTGATTTTTCAAAGCACTTAATTTCAGTGAACTTTGTAAAAAATATTTTTTTGTATAATCTTGTTAAAAAATATTTAATATTTTTATTTTTTGGTCAGCAACAGTTATATTCTGAAGAATTCTAGTTTAATGAATAACTATATTTAGCGAAGCTGAATTATGAAAAAGTGCGATTTACTAAAAAAGAAAATCAAATTTGTAAAAAAACAAAACAAAAGATAATCAAATAAATTTTATTTAATTTATCCGTCGACTACTCCTACCTACTATTTTCTAGTATTAGTGATACGAATTGTCAACTCTTTCTCAATTTTCTTTTAAGAAAGATATTTTATATCCCTAATACTGAGAAGTAGGGATGCTTAGCGTGTAAATCGACCTTACTAAGTTACCACTAGACGTATTTTGAGCAAAATTTGTTGTTTTGTTTGGAAACGTAGCCGTAGTTTACCAGGCCTTGTAAACTATCTTTGAAATCTATTTTGTATAAATAAGGCAGATATGACGTTAGATGAAACCCTCAAAATATTTAAAAACAAAACACAATTGGAAATATTACACATTTGGTGTTATTCCGTAACTGTATGAAAAGTTGTCACATCCAAATATGCAACTCCACCATATTTAAGATAGGGAGAGTCACATAATTTTGAATTTTCCTAAAGGTATACAGTGTATCACAAAAGTAAGTATGCAGCAATATTTCAAATTGGAATGATTTAAAAATTGGCTTAAGATTTGAAATAAAAACACAAAAATTGTGATTTTCCATTTTTATTCATATGTTAACTTAAGAAAAATAATAAAAAACAAAAAAGTTTGTAATTCATTACTTGGTAATAATAATAGAATTAAAAAAATTGTTCGAATTCATGTCACAAAAGTAAGTATGCAGTTCACAAAAATCGGTACTATGATTGAATCTATGAAGTCAGGCGGACATTTAATAGTATGTTGGGTAGCCTTAGGCCTTTTTAATTGATTCCAAACTTGATGGCATAGATGCGATAAGATTTTGGGTAACCGAAGGTAGAATTTTATTCCACTCCTCAGTAGTGCAGCTTTAATGGTATCTTTGCTTGTAATGTTATGAGTTCTATTTTTTTTTCGATTTAATCCCACAGATTTTAAATGGGGTTTAAGTCAGGTGATTGGGGGGTAGTTTTTAATTGTTTTTGGTGCTCTATACAAAAGGCATTCTCTAAAAATATGGGCTGTATAGGATTATTGTCTTGTTGGAATACAAATGATCGTGTGAGTCCCAATTTAGCTGCACTTTGATGTAAGTTATTTTTTAAAATGTTCAAATAAACCATGTAATCCATTGTTCCTTCGATCATCACCAGATTTCCAGTGCTACACGCTGCCATACACCCCCATACCATAACCGATCCACCACCATGTTTGACTGTCGCAGCCATACTTTTTGGATCGAGCTCAGTGTTCACTTTTCTCCACACTTTTCGATATCCATCTGAATTTTCCAGTCTCGTCGGAAAAAATAACTGAATTCCAGAAATTTTCATCTTTATTTTTGTACTCCTTTACGAAGTGCAACCGTTTTTCCTTTTTGTGGTATTCGCAAATGCACTCAGAATATTATGTAGTTTACTGTTTACTGCTTTTCGTTCCATTAAAAAATAAAGGAACGTACATTTATGTTTCAAAGAAATAAATATTTTTACTTACTTATACATTTGTTCAAAATAATTTACTATCATTTACCGATTTTTTTCAGTTTCATTTATTTTTTTCATTTGTTTGAAATTTAATAAAAATTTTCCCACAAAACAGAAATTTGTGGTTTATTTGTGTCCGTAACAGTTATTACAAATTCAAATTTTGTTGCTGACTGTTAAAAAAAAAATATTCCAAAAATTTCAATTCAAATTACAAGAACTTCATAAACACACATACATACAAAAACACATTCACACAGAAAGTGTCGATAGCTCCGCATACATACATTTTGTATTGTAGATAAAAAAAAATACAAAAAGGGAAACAATTTCAAATAAATGATAAAACATTTATTTTTTAATGAATTGGTAGGTAATATTTTGACATTTATTTTAACTGATTATGTAATTTGTTTCTTACGCATTAATCAACATTTAAAAATAAATAACAAAAGGCATTTAATTTAAATGAAAATAAAGTGCACCGGTTTTTAAATGACATATTCTGTTATTTTAACTTACAAACTATTTTAAGTGTGTTTTTTGAGTATGCTACGGACATGGTTACCGGAAGAATGCAGCCCCGACGAATGGTTTGTGGGTTACAGGTTTTTCCAGTCTCTTTTTCTATTTCTGCCAGTACTTTAAGAGTGCTTTTCTTGGGATTTGCTTTTATTTTTCTTGTGATAATTCGTTTCTCCCTGTCATTGAAGATTTTTGGACGCCCAGTTCTAGTCTTCTTATTAGTATTGCCCTCCGTATTATGTTTTTCATTAATTTTCTGTACTCTGTAACTACTTTTATTGATAACTTTGACAATTTCACGTTGGATTTTCTTCTCTTTATAAAGTTTGTTAAACACTTTTTAAATCTTTTGAAAGTTCTTTTCCACGAGAAACCATAATTCGAAATTAGAAAAATTCGCAATAAAAACGCAATTTCGGTATTGAATCGATTTTATAATCACAATTGTTCACTTTTTCCGCGATTTAAATGTGTTTAGTTGAAATGTAGGTCAAACTTTAAAATCTGCTTACTTACTTTTGTGATGGGATTTTTGCTAATTCTTTAGAAATGATAACGGGATATGATAACGGTATAATTATGTTTTTATTTTTGTATAAGGCAATACCATATGTTTATTGTAAGTGTAAAAAAACATAAATACTTCGGCATATTTTTCGATAATTGATAATTTTTATGCTGCCTACAAACTTTTGTGATACACTGTATATAAAAATTTACATATATGAACGTGACAAATTTTTACGCACACTCACCAAAAAATGTCTGTAATGGCAACTGAAAATTTTACTGTTATTAAGGGAAATTTTGCTAATATGAGCTCGGCGGTTTTTTTTTTTGCTAATCTTAGCAACACATGTCAGCTGACGTGTAGTACAATGAAATTTGTAGAAAAATTAGCTGCCGCTACTAAATTTTAGTAAACTTTTTGTTAAGTGGAATTTAAAATCTGTTTGCTAAAATCAGCAAAAAAATTTACTAAATATTATTAATATTAGTACAAAATTTAAATTTTTTTTTATCGAACATCAACATTTTTTTTTATTTTATTTATTTTTTTTAAAAACATTTTATACAATATTAAAAAAAAACAAAGACTTCAAAATTAAAAAAAAAATAAACGAATTTATCATTTTGTTTTAATTTCTTTTTGAAAAATATCTAGTCAATTTTTTTTTACTTTTAATGACCTTAAATTTTAATTGTATTAGGGCTGATTTTAGAACCAAAAAAAAAAAAAAAAAAATTTTTATTGCTATTTTAAGTAGATTTCCTATTTTTAAACATGAGTTGGTATATTCACTTCCGATCCCTTTTTGTAGTCTATGTAACATTTTAAGGCAATTTAAGTTTGTAGGTGTAAGTTTCAATTAGAAATAACATTTCCTTCAATATCCACTTTTTAAAATTAGTAAATTTCTTTGCAAATTTTAGCAAATCGGTTTTCAAAAATTTGTAAAATGATTTTTGAAGTTAGCAACAAAAATTTGTAAACATTCCGTAAAAATTCTGTAATTTGTAAAATTTAAATAGCAAAAAGATTTGCTAAATAATAATTTTTTTACTAAAAATCAGTACAAAAATAGTAAAGTGGGATTGCAAACCGTTTACCAATTTTTCTACTAACTTTTTTTTCTGAGTGTAGTTACAGAATAACCCCAATAAAATAATAAAACATATGTATATTCAATTTGTTTAAATTATAAAAAATATATAATATATAAATAAACGTAAATGCACCAAAAAAAAACTGATTTAACAGATTTGATTTTAATGTTGAGTTGTCATAGAAGGAGTACTCACAATTCAACATTTTTGCAGTAAATTTTGAAACGAGTGCAGATGAAACTATTTTTTATTAATTGAAAGTACAAAAAAATATTTTAAAAAACTAGTTATTTTATTTATTTAGATTTTTTTTAAATGTTTTATTACCTGGTATCTGTCAATATAGCCCTACGTGCTAGCATAGCCCTTCACTGTTAAGCTATACTTTAATGTCAATGTTGACTAGTTTAAAACACCGCTTAGGTATTTCGGAATTTTGTGTCTTCTTATCTTCAATATAAATACTGATTAAATAAGTTCCTTAAGTGCAATGCAATCCAATATTTTTATACTTCATAAAGGCATACGAAAATTTTTCTCATACATTTTTTTAAAAATAAAGAAGTTGATATTAAACAAATTAATAACTAATGTAACACAAAAAAAATATTGGTGGCGCTAAGCTTCGAACCCTTGATCACCTGCTTGAAATAAACTGTATCTAAATAACTTTTTAGCATCATTTTATATTATAATTATAATTCTTTAGAAGCAATAATTGAGTGATATTTTGGGTCCTGTTTAGAATTACTTCTAAAAAGTTATAAAAATATACTACCGGATAAATTGTTGTTCAATTGTTCTAAAACAGTAAAAACACGCTAACGGATACTTTGGGCGAAATAAACAAAGTGGTTTGTAAAGTCAAACTTCCATTTTTGTTTGATAAGTAGTTACAGATTTGTTATGTATATCAAAATCAGACAAATCTTTGAAAAAGAACGTCTGATTGTTAAGATTTCAATTACTAATAAACAAGTGAATTCTAAAAAACCATTTCCTTAAAAAAAATCTAACAAGAGAAGTACTCCAACCTAAACATTTCGATTTAACCTAATTTTTGAAAAAGAATCTCGTAATTTTAAGAGATTCAGAAATTTGTATTTTATCAATTGTTACAATATATTTTTAAGTTATATAAACTGAAGGAATCATGATAGTATCATGTAGTATCGTTGGAAAGGGGTTTATATTGGTTTTGTAAGTTTTTCGTTGTAAAAATTTTAAGATTTAAAAGTCATTTTATATGGATTTAGCATACAGCTATGGCTGCCGATTTCACATATTTTATTCTCTACAAAATTTTAGCCCTTTTTGATGCTTTGTGGAACAAATTGACAACCCTATTATAAAACATTATAGGCATTATGTTTATTAAACTACTCATTTTACGAATATAATATTTTAATGTAGTTTTTATATATAATTCCTAACGTTTGCGACATGCTGCCTAAAAAAAATCTCTTTTTCCGATTTTAACCCCTAGATCCACGAGGTGGTCGAAAAAGTGACACAGTCTGTTTTTGGATTTATTTTTTCTATTACATTCCTTCTTTCTTGTTAATATTACAGATAAAAATCGGAGTGTTTAGGTTGGGGTTATTTTCTTGTGAGAGTAGACTTAAATCAAATTGTAAAGTTGTAAATTAAGGACTATTTACAAATGAATTGACTCACTTTTGCAGTATCGACAGAAACTTGATTTCTGAAATAGTTTCTGCTATTAGCATTTATCGTAAATTCGACAGTTTTGTATATTTTAAACTTCAAAAATCATTCTATTCTACAACGATAGCACGTTAGCACTGTAACTTTTAATTTCTTAGTTCATACTCTCAGAATATTATGTAGTTTACTGTTTATAGTTTAATAAAAAAAGTTTTCCGTTCCATTTAAAAATAAAGGAACATACATTTTTTTTCAAATAAATATAGTTTTACTTTTTTCTGCATTCATTCAAAATAATTTGCTATCATTTACCGATTTTTTTCAATTCCATTTATTTTTTCATTTGTTTGAAATTTAATAAAAATTTACCCAGAAAATTGAAATTTGTGGTTTATTTGTGACCGATTTTGTCTGTTTAAAAAAATTTTCAAAAAATTCCAATTTGTTTTTTATGTAAATTTGTTGCTTATATACAAAATTATTTCAATTCAAATTACAAGAACTTCATAAACACACATACTGAAACACATTTACCCAAAACGTACCTATAGCCTATTTTGTAGATAAATAAAAACAAAAAATACAAAAACATAAAATCATTTATTTTTTAAGAAATCGGTAGGTAAAATTTTAACATTTATTTTTACTGATTAATCATTTGTTTCTTAATGATGTGTCAGTTGTTTAAACAATATTTAAAAATAAATAACAACAACAGTTAATATAATTTAATTTTCAGGAATGACATTTGAATCGAATTTATAAGTTGTAGCAACCATAATACATTTTTCAATTAGGTTGGCATTTTATTTTTCCGAGTGTATGTGAATACCGCATATATTTTTTTAATTTTTAACCTTTAACGAAATATATTCATACAATATGTTTTCTTGAAAAACACCAAACAAAAAGGACAACAGCCTTGCTAACAACAATACTTTCAGAATCTCTAACAATACATCATGGTAAAAGAAGTTTTGCCCACACATGCTTTAAAATTAAGAATTGAAAAAAAAAAACAAAAAATAAATTTTTATATAAGTAATAGGTATTTTTTTAATAAATTTAAGGTTTCTTAATAGGCTTTTTGTTAAAGCATTACTTGTTTTGGAGGTTCCAACTTTTATAAAACTTTGGGTTATGAAGAGTTATTTTGCCGGATTGAAATACATGTACCAACCTAGCTAAACATAAGTAATTTGCTTAATTTTGTCAATATCCAAAGCTTAAAAGCTCGTTATAAAACTAACATATTCGATGTATATGAAAATAAAGACAAAAGGAAACTGTACTAAATTATTAAACATTAAATGACTAAATATAACTAATGTGAAAAAATAGTTTTAAGAGAAACAACTTTTATATTTAAAAGAATTTGTTGTGGTGAAAAAATTTTGAAATGATGCAAAAAATGTTTGAGGTAAAAAATTTTATATAAATGTAAAATGTTATTCAGTTCTAGGAGTCTAATGGAAAAATATAAAATTTTATTTTTTTACCACACTTTACTAAGAAATTGTGCTACAATGTACTAGTTTGATATGAAAAATTTAATCTAATTTTCACAATGTATAGAAAGTTACTAACTGGAACTTTATTTGACATACTGTTTTTTTGACCATTAGTTAAATTTTAACGGGACATTCAGTAAAAGGGCCTAAATATGTTTATTCATACGTGTATCTTTTTAGTCGCTAGACCAATTGTTATCGTTTACAATACAAAATTGTCCAGGGGGATGTCCATTAATTTAGGTAAATCGAGCTATTCATGTTACGTATCTGTGCCGTGATTTGATTTTTTAACATATGCAGTGAACAAACAATTTCAAATCGATTAGAATTATCATGATCTCTTCACTTCAAGATAATTTAATACCATTTAAATAATATCGATTGTATTAGTAAAAAGTTTTCGTTTATATCAGAAAATTGAAAAGTGAACTAAATAAGGGTTGAATTAAAAAAAAAAAATATTTCAAATCAATTTGATAGTTGCAGTTACTTTTAAAATTCTAATTATTGATATTTTTGCCATTAGTTAGCCCTTGCAATTAAATATTGGTTGTAACTATCAAATTGCAATCATTTTTATTTTATTATAACTTAACCTTTTGACGACGAATGGGACAGATTTGGTTTTTTCGCCATTACAGGCACATTTTTCAATGGATTTTGACCAAATCGGTGTTGTTTCATAAAAAAACAAATGCATTCTTTGGATTTCCTGTTAAAATTAAGGTTTTGTTATTTCAGTTGCAGTTAAGAGCTTCTCAAAGTAAGAAATTTGTACTTTTTTTTTTTTTGAAATTTTAGTTTTCTCGGGTTATAAATGATACTCTTGGATAAACTTTTAGTATTAGAAGAACAATGCCTTATATAAATTTATTGATCTGCGCATTTTAAATTAGTTCTATACTTTTCACGGGGGCTGAAAATATTATGGGACATATGTGTACCATTCGTCGTCAAAGGTAAAAATAAAGGAGACTTTTTTAATTTTTTTTTATTTCATAATTAAAAAACAAAAACACAAACAATTCAGTAAATAACATAAAAAACTCAAAAAAATAAACAAAAACTTAAAATAGTAATTTAAATTTATGAGATCTTATAAATGGTTCATATAAAATAAATCAAAATTGAACATAGTTGTGATAAATATCAAAACAATTTCTGTCCGCAATAAAGCACATTGGTTTTTTACATGCGAAAAAAATTGTGTTTGTTGGATTTTCGATTCCGTTTCTTGTGATAACAACAAATCGCTTCCTGACTCCTCCTTCAGGTACTGCCCCCAGTCTTGACCGTTTAATTGATTCTTGTGGTGTCGAGGTAATACAAACTTATCGACTACAGAAGCTGCCTATTAAATGTGTAGCCAACTGCGTGCGAAACTCTACGTGTTTTATAGAAAATGGTTTTGAATTACTTGTGCATATCATGTCATACACTATGTGTGAATTTTTGAATTATATGCTCTTTTAGTGTGTCGAAATCACAAACTGCATTGAAGATTTCTAAAACTGTTGGGACCACCTCATCGGCGCTTACCTTTGGATTTAAAACCTGCCCGCAAATGTAATCAAAGTCGGTATAAGCTAGCGAAACGTAATTTTAATTGGTTTTTTTCCACTGAAATTTAACTAATAGTTATTTGGCATCTTTAGGTTTGGGAACATCTTTTCCCATCAGGCATAGAAGAATATCTCCAGAAAATCTTCGATTTCGGCTCCGTTCGCTAAACCGTAAAAGCATTCAAAATAGCTCTATCCTCGATGTGTAATTCAAACCAATTTTCTTTATCTTCACTATCCGATGCATTCAAAAGCTAAACAATTTCATCCTTAGTTATATAAAACCGACGCAATCTGTTCATTTCCAAAAATAACTTATATGGTTTACAATAATTAGATGTTTTCAAAACACATCCGTTGGACAGTTGATTAGAAACTTATAGCTTGAATCGTTTTTGTCTGCAAACTGGACAAATGATCAGCAACTAATAACTAAAACAGTTTTTGTTTGTTTGGCAATGTAAATAAACCAACGCGTTAGTGCATGCGTTTCCATTTTTAATTTTTGTAACTACAAAATGCTTTTTAAAATTTATACATTTGTTCCCAAACTTTTACTTTAACGACGAATAGGACACATATGTCCCATGATTTTTCTCGTAGAATGAATAAGAATCCGCAATAAACTTTAAAAAATTTCTATCGGAAAATTCTTTGTCGTCAAAGGGTTAACGAGCAATTTAATATTGAATGTCAGTCACATTAACTAAAGATAATAATACATTTTAAGGATATTACTAGATATTCGAGTATAGCACACAAAATAAAATTGTTTATACAACATTTGTGGCCACAACTGGTAAAACAAATAAATAAAAATCATTTTGGAAATTGTAGCTGAAACCTATATTGATTATGAAAAAAATATTAGTGTAAATTTTCAAACGTGAATAATAAAAAATAGACAATTCGAAATTTTAAAATGTTTTCATATTAAACAAAATTATAAAAAGAAAAATAAAAATATTTAATTTGTTATATGTACATTAAGGTGTTCCAAAAGAATGTCAAATTCACGAGCACCACAATCCTACAAATATGTCCCCGGATTTTTTAAAAGTATTCATGAATCGAAGCAAAAGGAAATTTATTATTTTTTCTGCCCCCTGCAAGTCGACCCACCCTAATGAGCACGATGAAAATATATGTCATGTATGGAAACATACATGCGAATAAAAAGTTCAAATATGGTTATATCATATTGTAATATATTTTATTACTTGAATTCATATATGATGCTATGTTTTCATATATGTTGTTTTTTAAATGTTATTGATGGTAAAATTTCTGGTTAGATGATTTATTAGTTTTAATAAGTCTTATTAAAATAATATTATTTCTTTTTTTCAAGTACATTTATTTCAAACGAACTTTTTTTTTAATTAAGAGCATGAACGTATATCATCTAAAATGTATTGTCACATGTGACCATACACGGTCATATACCCTCAAATTTCGTATACAAACATATATGAGACTATATGCATGATAATTTTCACCTGGGTTCACAATAAGAAGAAATAAAAGTTGAAACCGGATAAATTCGTTTGGCAGATAATTCGGTTACCAAAACGAACATTTTTTCTGGGAGAAAAAAAAAACCTAAATGAAGAGAGAAAGAAATACTGTTGAGGATCCATTGTTGACATGTTATCCATGTTTAACATACGTCCCTCCGTCTCTTTATATGATATTAGTAAAAATTTTACAGGAGATTTTGAAAAACCTTTGTTATTAATTTTTCGCATAATTGGCTCAAGAATGCGCATCGTTTAAGAGGTATTACAACACGAAGCGCCAAAATTTTCAAAATTCGGAAAGGCCTAATGTATATGCAGCAGTGTTCACTAAACATTATAATATTAAATTAAAACTGTAACGGGCACATTACACAATATCCTATAATAAATTAAAATAGCAAACAAATTAAAAAAAAAAAGAAATTTGTTTTTCTATTTATTCGACACCAAACAAAATTGTTCGAGTTATTCGTCAATCAGAATTGGTTATTTTAAATTAATTGAACAATTATTCAAAAAGTTCATCGAGAAACGGTTAACCGATTCATTACCATACTACAAACGAAAAAATAATATTTTTAAAATTTTGCAAATATGGCTCTTTGAAGTTTTTAACTAATCTAATACCATGTTTCCATTATGACCAAAATAACATGTTATGAGGAAAACATTTTAAACTGTTTGCACTATAAACAATTTTTTTCGAAATTAATTCTACGTTTCATATTCATAACAAATAAAATAACTTTTTGTAGGCATTTTTCGTTCGATTTATTAAATTTTCTTTTTTATATATATTTAAACTTTTTTATATTTATTACTACCACCTTGAATGACGCTTAATTTTCGAATTTATAATTCTTCATGAATGGATAACACAGTTAGTATAGACACAATGTAGTGTTGATCAGACTATTTTCGATATGTTTTGAAATTGAACACGTTGTTTGAGATGTTTTTTACATGTTTTGCTCGCTTAAAAATATATGGTAAAATATGTACCAAAACACGTATTTTGAAAATATGTAATTTCGCTCAAAACACGTATATGGAAATGCAGTGTAACTAAGAGATAGTGCAATTTAAAACTATGATTACAGAAAAAAATCTATCGTATCTCTTGCATTAGGTTTACGATTTTTTAGGTTTAAGTATAAAATTATTATTAAGGATACTTAAATTATGCTTTCATAATCAAAGTACTATTGCCTCAACCGATTTTAAGTTTTCACAACCAACTAATTCGTTTGGCAATAAATTCAGTTGTTTGCATAAATCTAATTTTCTTTGATTTTGGGAATAAGATGCTTTAAACCCCCACTTTTTATGGAGTATTTTATTTTGTCAATTCATGATTTCATACCATGTGTGCCCATAAACGTAAAAGTGCAAAGACGTGCTTAAGTTAAATTCACACAGATACTTTTTCTCCACTCATTCATACATAGTATATGTATTTATTCCATCCTAGTGATAATAAAGTTGGTAATATAGTACTTTATTGGTACTATTATAAACTGAAAAGTACTATGGTACTATAACACATTTGGTACTAGGAATGTCAATTGATTAAAAAAAATTGCTATAAATAGAACGAATAAAAAAATTTTTAATGAATAATTTAGTAATCATGAAAGTTGGTATCGTAACATTTTCGAATTAGCTGGCAAAATCAGAACTATCCACACCAATATGAATAGCTTATAAATAACAAACAACCTAACAGCTGTATTTTTTTTCCCTAACAGATACTCGTTCATCAGAACCAGAGTAAAATATTATTTGGTACCTGCAGAAAAAAAGCATGGTTTCAACATGATCACTGCTACTATGCTTCCTGCATTCGGGTATGTTTGTCACAATCAAGTTATTGGTTTATAAATAGTTTATTATAGTAAATATTTTATTATTTCATGATTGCCTCTTTCTTTTTTATAACATGATTAACTGTAACCATACTGTGGTAACAATAATTCTGATTATGAATAAAATATGATTATTATGGAGCTATAAAATGTAGACAACAATCAATGAATAATTATAAATCAAATAAAACATTTTGATATTTGTTTTCATGAAAAGATTGAAGAAAAAGCTATCGAAAATATTTTGGACAATAGTGTATCCAAAAACAGGGCTGTCTGACGCAAATGTCAAAATTAAAAACCATCCAACTCAGAGAGTCCTTGATCGATCGCGCTGAAATTTTGTGTCATAACAACTACCAAATAGGACTTAAAACATCGGTTTTAAAAGTTCGTACACTTAAGATGTCCCCAATATGCATTTTTTATTCTTATTTTTATTCTTTAAACAGCAAATTCACAATGAATTTTGAAAAATCTAGATATTGAAATTTCGTAAAAATTAGGATACTACATATACCAAGTATCAGGCCCATGGGTGGGGTTGACTAGAGACTATCAACATTGTCCTTGGAATCACCCTGTACGAAAAAGTACAACTTTCAATGATATATGGTACACAAATGAAATTCTTATTAACAACCCTGTTTCAGCCATCTCATACTTGTTCCATCTTTGAAAAGGTTTTAATTTTTTGTTTGCCAATGCAATATTGTGTCATTTTAAGTCTTTGCCAATGAATGTTTTATTCATTTTTTTAAATATGTATAAATAAAATTTCCATTATAAAGGAAAATAACAAACTCTGAAGTGCACCTTTGTGTATTTTTATTTTCTGCTTTTTGCCATTTAAAAGTCAAAATATGCTAAAATTCATGAATATTTCAAAAGTTTTAGAACAATTGTTTTGATGAAAAAAAATGTTGCAAAATTGTCTTTTGAATTTTAATAGAACGTTAAGAATTTTATTGTATTTTGTTGGGAGCCAGCCATGCTATGATGTTTTTCTTACAGGCTGGTAGATTTATTCCACATTCTAGCAAAAAATTCGCTTTAAAACAATGTACAAAAAAATATGTAAGAAACACACGGAACACCTGCCTGCACACAGAATATAAATTGATTGGAATTCTATCAAATCCCCAAAAGTTGTATCGTAATTAAAAACTTATAATGTAAGTACTTAAAATTCTTTATCGGAATAGTTAAATTTAATTAAAAACGGAAACTATATGAAATTAACCGAAACAATGTCAATATCATCCAAAATGTTGGCCTTTCAAATCAATATTGAAAATATATTATTACCTAACACATCGGCTGATAAGTTCCGTGTCTGACACACAGAAGGCGCCACAAATACAAAATTAATATTTTTTTAGTACTAACCTTCTAAAGTAGTTGCGTCCAACTCATATGCACAATGTGCAAGCTCTTACAAAAGAACTTTTTCACAAACAGCGAGCTTCGACGAGAGCTTTTACATATATGAGGGCACAATACAAGGATGGAAATTTTGAATTTCGAAATGTTATAAGTTGTATAATTTATTTAAGCCAAAACACTTTAATACTTCTTTTCAAAGATCTTAAAAAAAAGCCATCTTCAAAAGGCTTGCAGTGCTTTGCTAAGGATAGAGCAACAACAAAAGAAATATTTTCTTTGATATTTTTTTCATATTGAGATTGGTCGATTGGCAATTTTTTCTTTTGAAACTTTAATTTCAGTTCATCTACTAATTTGGCCCTATCTAAATTTTTTTTCAAAAATCTCTTTTGGCATGTATTATAATTCCTTTCAATGTTATGTTAGTGATTGCGTTTAGCATTATAACCACAAACCAAACATACGGGATCGCCGTCATTGTTTTCAATAAACAAAAACAACTGTTTCCACGCTTTTTAAATATATATCTTTTAGTCAACATAGACTGATCGTTCTGTGTTTGAAAATGTTTCCTTAAAAGTAATTTTCAAGTTGATGGAAAAGTACTAACGTACTGAATTTTCCGTCTCTGAAAAAAAGCTCTTTACTTCAAACGCAAATATCATAGTATTAGTGTTTGGACGCAACTGTTCAAAAGGTAAGTGTAAAAATTGTATGACGATCTGACGTTGGGTTCAAGAGTTATTGTAGTTTCAGTGAAACAATTTCTTTTACTTTCAAAACAATAAAAAAAGTAATATTGTGTGTTTATAAAACTTTGCTTTTTGATAGGAAAAACATACCGTTGAAACAAAACTATTCTGCAGACTCTACACCAGGAAAATCAAAAATTTTTTTGGTTATTAGGGTTATAACTTTTTTTGGCAAAATTTTTTCATCGCACCACGTTATAGGCAATGTTATGCTGATAATAATACATATGTAATTTTTTAGGTCATTTGGTTAAAAAAATTTATGCACCGAATGCGATTTCGAAAACTTTTAATCTATATCAGAATTTTCAGAAAATTTTATTTAAAATCAAACTTAATACGATAACATTTTTGTTTAAAATTCGTTCAGTATGAATTTGGTATGGTGAAAAGAAATAAAGTAAATTTTTTACCTGCTTATCTTTGCTGATATTGATTAGAAAATATGCATTTTATAGAACTGAATGCTTTTGATCTAAATTTTATTAATGGGCAATTCCAGGTCAAACCACACAGAAATCAGATTTGTCATCTCCGAGTTTAATGAAATTTGCCATAAATATTGTAAATGGGTAGTGTTTATCAAATCATTAAGCTATCTCCCCAGAACTCTTTCGGTTTTCGAAAAATGACGTCATGAAAATTGGAAAAAACGTCAAAATATCGAAAAAGTGTCCATACAAAGTCGCCCATAACTTATAAACTATAGAACCTAAAATTTTTCAATTGGTACCATTTTAATGGCGTCCCAAAAGTTTTTTGTATTAAAAGGTTAAAGGTCATTTTTTTTTTAAGTTTAAACTGCAAAGACCCATATCTCAAAATCAAATTTTTTTAAAATTCTGAAAAAACTATTTGTTAAAAACTAAGGCCTTTTTATATTTCTGGCAAAGTTTTAATGTGGAGACTCATTTGGTTCCTGAGTTATGAAGGAAAACGTGACATGCTTTGGAATGGCCCTAATGCAATTTTTTACTAATTCATTTCAGTTTTAGTAATTTATTCACCTGTCGAAACGTGTCATATATCAGAGTTCATTCCTTTTAAGTGTAAAAAAATATACCTATATTTTTTGCAAAATGTTTATAAGAAAATTAACTTTTCTACAATAACTATTTAGCAAATAATTCTTAAACTATAGCTAATGTTAAAATTTTAAGACCACATTCCTTATTTGCCCTTCGTTTCTGTATTTCTCGCCTTGATAAAGTTTTCGGAAAAAACATGTAAAAAGCTGCTTAATATAGGGTGAGTCACAGACAATTATATATTTATATATTAATCTAGAGAAGATAATAAGGCGCTATATTTTTGTTATTTCTCTATCTAATAAGAAATTTTACAAAATTAAAAAAAAAGTTCAAAAAAATTTCCAGTAAAAATGCAATCAATTTTATTATCTATTAAGTCACCTCGTATAAAACAAGGTGACTATTAATTTCTCGATGCGAGAACTTCTCGCATTAGAAATAGAAACGAGGTGCTAGATCCCAAAATATATTAGAAATGAAATGGGGCAATCCCTAAATTTAAATTTTTTCTCAAAATGTTGCACAGTGTATTTATAACGGTCTCTCAAAAAACGGCACATTCAGTGTCAACTTTTTGTAACGATCGAAATTCAGTGACTTTTTTCTTTTTAATAGAATCAATCATTTTTTAGTCACTTTCACGTTACAGTTGGATACTGTAATAGGCCTTTCTTTTATTATGGTCTCTTACCTACCTTGCTGATAAAGAAATATTAAATAATCTATAAAAATAAAAGAGAAGAAAATATTTTAAATATGCATGTAAAGTAAAATAATTGTTAATCAGAAACGCCTCACTGATGATATTATGTAGTTTACTGTTTTTTGTTTAATACATAGTTCTCTATTAAGTTAAAAAGAAAATAACATTCCTTTTTTCATCAAAGAAATATTTATCGTTTTTATACATTTATTCAAAATAATTTACTGAAATCTATTGTTTTTTTTAATTTTTATTTTTTGTTTAAATATATTTATTTGTCTATCGAATTTTATTCCTTAGAGACATTCTGCAAAATAATTAAAAATCTTAGAAACAATAACTTTACTATGAGTTCAGAAAATAATAATTACATTTTTTATTACACTAGGGTTACCACTTGCCAAACGAGAAATAAAAACAGTTTTTTTTTTTGATAGAAAATACGCAATGGGTTATGATCAAATTGGTTATTCCCTGTAACAGGATAAGAAATTTGATTACCTATAAACTATGGAATTTAAAAACCCTTACAATTAATCAATGAAATTAAACAATTAAAATTATCATCATTATTTTAAAAATATTAATGAAAATAATTTCATTACAATTGATATTAATAGAATAATAATAAAATCATCAATTATTTAGTCCATTCAATTAATGAATCCCATGTATGCAATATTATACGAATTTTTAGTCCATTAAAATATGGTTTCATATGGAGATAGTGTGATATATCTAAATAAAAGAAGATATCAAAACGCATTTGCAAAATCATAAATACAATAACTAATAAAATTGTTAATAGTTTAAATATTTAATTTTAATAGCTGTTAATTACTAATTTTTCAGTTAACAAGGCGGTTAAAAAGCTATTGTAGATGTTGATTGCGGCAATTGCACATTTTACACTTATAAACGGGGGGATAAAACAAATAAAAACATAGATATAAATCTAATGTCCAACAAGTGTAAAAGCAACACAATTACCGCCAATTCAAATTGGCTTGAATAAAATTTACTACGGTTTAAAAACTTAAATTGAATATGAAGCTGTTGGTAGCGCTATTTTAAAATTGTAGTTTACATGAATTACATGCAGATATGAGCATGAATGCATGTTCGTAGGTGCTGCCATTTTTAAATGCCATTAACATTTCATAATTAATGCTAAACACGCAAATTGCGCTAAATATATATACGATTTTACAAATGCACACAACGAATATGAGTTGTAGCTTATTTGTAAAGTACTTTAGAAGAGTTGTAAGAACACTTAAGAGATCATAATTTATACAATTTTGTTGTATGCACTTGTAAACTAAATACTTAAACGAGGGAAAAGCCCATTCATTGACTGACTGGTAAACAAGCAACAATGTATTAGGAGATAAAGTCTAAAGTTGCATTGCATACACACACTTGAAGCTGACAATAACACCAAGTAGAACGTGCAATCTACAATGAAATAATGCAAATTAAATTATTATAAATTAAATGATAAATGATACCTTTTGTAGGGGGTTACAAACAGAAAAAATATTTATTTGTTACTAGCGGGTAAAGACCGCTACGTTGTTAGTGTATGAAATTGTTGCCCGGGCTAAAGCCCGGTATTGCACGGGCTAATGCCCGGAATTGCCCCGGGCTAATGCCCGGGAATATACGGAGCTCCCAGATAATTACCCGGAGCCCTCAATTTTTACCATGCCCCAGACCAAAATTCTAAGATGTACCTCAATAATAAGTTAGCCAATACTCCAGGTAACGCATATTTCAAATTTGAGGTTTTTCCCTTTGAACCCTCATTTTTACCATTTACCTGGCTAAAATTCTAAAATGTAGCTGATCAAGTGAGTAAGCACATACTCCAGTTCACATATTTAAAACTTCATATTTCTGTCTAAATCGGTCTGGGCAGCCCGTTAAGGAGGAGACCGTTTACCCTTTTGACTCTCCCCGTACACATTGCCAAAAATCCGACCTAGGTGAATATCTACACTGCAGGAGGAGCCTTTGCACCAAATTTCAACTTACCAGCTGCAGCGGTTTTGGAAAGACGTCAAGGGTGAGAATTGTTCACTTTTCTGCCCTTCCCCGTTGACTTTTCCAAAAATTACGTCTTAACTGTTATCTACACTGGAGATGGAGCCTGCATACTAAATTTTAACTTTCTCTCACATACTCCAAGAATAGCATATTTAAAATTTTAGTTTTCTAGCTACATGGGTTTGGGCAGGCCGTGAAAGGGGTTTTTCCCTGTTTTGCTCTTCCCCGTTTTAGCGAATGTCTACACCGTAGGGGGAACCTACATATCAAATTTTAGCGTTCTACCTGCTGCGGTTTGGGTTTACATATTTTTTACATTTTATTATTTACACATTTACACCTTTGCACATGTGCATATTTACACATTTGCACATTTACATTACCATCAAACCATCGATCCATTAAACCATCGATCCATCAAACCATCAGACCATCGAACAATCAAATTTTCACTTTTGCACTCTTGCAAATTTGCATATTTTCACATTTAAAATTTTGCACTTTTGCAAATTTGAACTTATACAAATTTGCACATTTGCACATATGCACATTTGTAAAATAGCACATTTGCACTTTTGAAAATGTTTACTTTTGCACATATGTACATTTGCGCATTTACATTGAAGGAGGAATCTATGTACCAAATTTTAACTTCCCAGTTCAAGCGGTTTCGGCAGGCTGTCAAGGGGGAGAATCACGTCTTATCTGTTTATACACTGAAGAAGGAACCTGCATACCAAATTTTTACTTCCTAGTTTCAGCGGTTTGGGCAGGCTGGTCGGGGGGAGACTTTTCCCCTTATTTCACGTCCCAGTAGGAATTTCCGAAAATCCAACTTGGTTGGAAGTCTACGCTGGAGTGGGAACCTATGTACCAAATTTTAACTGCCCAGCTCTAGCGGTTTTGGCAAGTCGTCAAGGGGGAGAGTTTTCTACTTTTTTGCCCTCCCCGTTGGATTTTCCAAAATTGACATCTTAGCTGTTATCTAAACTGAAGAAATAGCCTGCATATCGAATTTCAGCTTCCTAGGTCCTGCGGTTTCGCCAATATGTTAAAGGGAAGGCATTTCCTCCTTTTAAACTCCATTTTACCACGTCCCTGGCTTATCAGTGAGTTAGTCCATACTCCAAGTAATACATGTTTAAAATTTCAGGTATTTTGCTATTGCTGTGTGGGCAGGCCGTTAATAGGAATTTTCCCCCTTTTTGCCCCTCCCCGTAGAAATTTACAAAAAGCATCTTTGTCTTTTCTCCACCTGGGTGGATGTCTACACCTCAGCTGGGTCAAATATACACAATTTCAACCTTCCAGCTCTAACGGTTTTGGCAGGCCTTTAAGGGGGAGAATTTCGCCCTTTTCTGCCCCTCCCCGTTTGATTTTTCAAAAATCAAGTCTTATCTGTTATCTACACTTCCTATGTCCAACGGTTTGGGAAGGCCGTAAATTTTAATTTTCTAGTTTCTGCGGTTTGGGCAGGCCTAGGTGGATGTGACCTAGGTGGATGTCTATACGCAGGTGGAACTAATATACACAATTTCAACATTTAAGCTCTAGAGGTTTCGGCAGGCCGTCGAGGGGGAGAATTCAACCATTTTCTGCCCCTCCCCGTTTGATTTTTAAAAAAACACGTCTTATCCGTTATCTACACTACATGTCCAACAGTAAGGGAAGGCCATCGAGGGGAAGAATTTCGCCCTTTTCTGCTCCTCCCGTTGGATTTTTAATAAATCACGTCCTAGCTGTTATCTACACTGGAAAAGGAGCCTGCATAACAAATTTCAACTTCCGAGGTCTAACGGTTTGGTCAGGCCATAAAGGGGGAGACTTTTCGCCTTTTAAGCCCCCATTTTTACAATGTTACTGGCCAAAATTCTAAAAGGTACCTCATCAAGGAGTTAGCACATACTCCCAGGAAGGGCTATTTCAAAATTCAGGTTTCTAGCTAAAGGAGTTTAGGCAGGCCGTGAAAGGGGAGTTTTTCCCCCTTTTTGCCCCTCCCCGAAAGAATTTCCAAAAACCCCGTCTTAGCGGACGTCTACTTCGGAGGGCGAGCCTACATACCAAAATTCAGCCTCCTACCTCTAGCGGCTTGGGCTGGGCGATGTTGAATAAGTGAGTCAGTCAGTCATTCAGTCAGTCAGTTAGGTTATTCCTTTATATATAGAGATAACCAGAAAAGACAAAGATGCTTGCTTGTTTTGATTTTTAACTCATTTTTAATTGTTAAGATTTAAATTGTTTTTTTAATATTTTTTGCCTCAAAAAGCTTTTTTCTAATAAAAAAATATATTTTCTGCTAGTTTTGTTGTTTTTTTTTTTTAAATAATGTTTTCCCCAAAGCACATATTTCTTTTGCTTGGCTTTTGCCTTTCTGCCAATATTTTTTTGCTCTAAATTAGTGCTTCCAATTCGGTTAATCGATTAACGGATTCCTCGATTAATCGCCTCTTGCTGAAAATAAAGCTAAAACCAAGTGTAATTTAAGTCATATTTTCCAATTTCAAACGTTAAAAAGGGCAAAAATTAAGCCGGAAAAGTTTTGCAACCCGTTCTAAAATTATTAGTTCTAGAACAACTTCTTAGGGAATAATATAAATTAAATATCTAACTCCTTAAATCTGTTTCTTTCCTATTTTCGTAATGAAGATTGCTTCGTCCAGGTTTACCGGTTCGATCTTTTTGGAAAATTTTTCTCAAAATTCTAAAAAATCTATGCATACGATTTTTAAAAATTTGTTTTAAAAAAATATATTTTACTCCTTGATGGCTTCTTGAAACTAGTTCCTAGCGTGAAAATTAATACAAAAATCACGAAAACAAGAGCAGGTTCTAGAACCGTTCCGTTTGTTTTACTAAATAATAAATGATATATTTTCTTCTTAAATTCAGTTTTTATTAATGGAATGCAGTATAATCATAACGCGCTTTTATTTAAAATTCATTTATGTATGAATTTTAGATACATACAATTTAAATTTAAATAAAATTTAATGTTGCCAAAACTTTTTGATATAAATAAAAACGTACATTTTGACACTTTGTGTGAATAGTAGGTAACAAGTTACCAACTTTAAACAGAGTATATTTCAACCAAAATGTATTATAGTGTACCCTTCCTCCATTTCTGGTGACTATATGTGGTACCCTTCTCCAAGTCTAGGCGTTTTAGTATATTACATGTATTTTATGCGTCACTTAGGCGAGACACTCGTATTTTCACATTTTCTCCGCCCACAGTTCCTTATGGACACAAAAATTTATTTAACTCAAATCTCAAAATCGTAAATCTTGTCGTTTGACTAAAGGCTATCCTTTGGTTGTTGTTAAGTATCCATGCGAGTGATTTGGCATGCTTTTCCAGCCAAAGATAGCAAGTTTAAGCCACTTAATATGTAAACATACATATATATTAGGGTAGATAGTATTTTATGGGAGTTTATTTTAAACTGAACTCAATGAGTCACGGCTTATAAAAGTGAGTATAAACTTTTGTCCTACATCATCATAGTTTTTGACATATTGTCACAGAATTCCGGTGAGCGCCTTTTTTAAAATCAAGCTTAAAAACAAATATTACCCTAACAAATAGTTATGTGGGCTTTATATACATCTCAGCATATACCAATTATACCTCATTTACACAGAAAAGTTAATCTAGTAAAAAGTGGATTAACGGCTTAATTGAGCACTAAACAAATTGATTAAATCCTATTTTAATTCGGTCGAATAACAGTTAATCAAATATTTATATTCATACTACAAGTTCGGTGCAAATCTGTGTTTTGTTCACTTTACTGGTATTTTGATGCTTTCGAAAATTTGTTTGCTAACGTCAACATATTCCTATTTCGTCTAATTCCGGATCGCTATCTCCGTCACCTTAATATTTTTTATATGCTGCTTATGTGTCACCTTGGTATTTAAACAAGATAAAGCTACAGTTTTAATTGTCAAAAAATGCATGTACAAACGGTGAATATTATAAAAGTGGATTGACTTTAATCAATTGCTGTCTAAACGGGCTATCACTTATGTACATACGTTAGTTACATACTCTTTATACTCTTCACTCACCAAAAAAAAAAGTATGTAGTGACAACTGAACATTTTGCTGTTATTACAGGAAATTTTGTTAATTTAAGCCTAGCGGTATTTTTTGCTAATCTTAGCAACACATGTCTGCTGACGTGTAGTAGAATTAAATTAGTAGAAAAAATTAGTAACTGCTACTAAATTTTAGTAAACATTTTGTAAAGTGAAATTTAAAATCAGTTTGATAAAATCAGCAAAAAAAATTACTAAGTATTATTAATATTACTACAATTAAATTAGTATACAAAATTAGTAAGCGCAACTAAATTTTAGTAAATTGCTTTAAACTCAATGAATTGTAAAATAAAGCAAAGTTTTAATTTATAAAAAAAAATATTAAAATATATAAATATACAAATTTATATTTTTTTTTTATCGAACATTTTTTTAATTATTTTTTTTTTTTTTTAAATATTTTAGACAAAATTAAAAAAAATCTAAGGCTTAAAAAATAGATAAAACGTAAACAAAATTATCATTTTGTTTTAAATTGCTAATTTTTGTTTTGGAAAATATTTTTATTATATTTTTTTGGATTTTAGGGTATAATTATAGAACTAAAAAAGTTTTTAGTGTTATTTAAAGTATCTTTACTTCCGATCCGTATATAACATTTTAAGGCAATTTAAGTTTGTATGTATAAGTTTTAAATATTAGAAATAACATTTCCTTCAATACCCACTTTTTCCAAATAAGTAAATCTGCTTGATAATTTTAGCAAATGCGTTTACGAAAATTTGTAAAAAGATTTCTGAAGTAAGTAACAAAAATTTGTAAATATTCTTTAATTTGTAAAATGTAAATAGCAGAAAAACACTAAATAATAATATTTTTACTTAAAGTCAGTACAAATATTGTAGTGTGATTGAAAATCGTTTTGAAGTTTTTCTACTAACTTTTTTTTGTGAGTGTTGTTATTTGCTGTCCAAAAGTATATGTGTACTTGCATGTTAGATTTAATATATGAGTGTATGTATTTATGTAACTTTTTTCCTTAATTTTGTTTCTTTTTATTTTTGTTGGTTGCTGTAACCATGAAGATTTAATTTCGTTAAAGGAAAATAAATACAACTTTACTCATATAAATTAATGTTAAATTCTTGTTATTCATTTTAGTTACGACGAACACAAAGAATAATAGTAATATATTATTGTTGGCTGTGTTTTCGTATAAAGTGTTGCTGTTGATGAGATTTATGTCCAATCAATTAAACCCGTTGGCAAATACTAGAATTAGGTGATTTATGGGTTGTAGCACAATTTTTAAAAGGAAATGCTTGCATTAATATTATTGAATTATTCATAAAATGGTAAGTTGGTTCCGGATTTTAGGCGACTTTATACGATATATTTTAAATAGTGGTAAGCTACCCAGCAAAAAAAAACCTTACAAATAATGAGTTTTAGAATGAACAGTAACTGGTTGAAGTTTGCCTGATAAACTCATTATTTTAACACAGGGATGTCATTTGAGGTAGCTAGTTGCCTCCAAGCTTACGAGTAGGAAGTAAAACAACTAGTTAATGGTAAGGCTAAAATAACTAGTTATAGATAAGGCAAAAATAACTGGTTACAATTCATATAATAAAAACTGATTATAAAGCAGTATGCAAGGAGCTGTATAACTCATTATTAGTAACTAATTACTTTCACTTAAGAAGTAATGCAGTGGGCATGTCTAGGTCTTTATTGGTAATGCAGAAATCAATGAGCTGCTATTACTAAATTTTTCCTGTGTAAGTATTGTACGTGTAGCATTTTGTTTCCAGAGTTGTTTAAATTTTAAAAAATTTACAATACATAATAGAAAGATATAACATACACTTAAAATAGTTTGTAAGTTAAAATAACAGAAAATATCATTTACAAGAAATAATACTTTTTTTAAAAACCGGTCTACTTAAATTTCATTTAAATTAAATGCATTTTGTTATTTATTTTTAAATGTTGATTAAACAATTGAACAAATAATATAATCAATTAAAATATATGTCAAAATTCTACCTACCAATTCCTTAAAAATAAATGATTTTATCATTTATTTGAAATTGTTTCAATTTTTGTATTTTTTGCTTTTTTTTAATCTACAATATAAAATGTATGTATGCATAGCTATAGACACTTTTTGTGTGGATGTGCTTGTGTATGCATGTGTGCTTATTAAGTTCTTGTAATTTGAATAAAAAAACAAATTGAAATTTTTAAATATTGTTTTTTTAAACAGACAGCAAACAAAATTTAAATTTGTGATAACTGTTACGGACACAAATAAACCATCAATTTCCGTTTTGTAGGTAAATTTGTATTAAATTTCAAACAAATGAAAAAAATAAATGAAACTGACAAATCGGTAAATGAAGTAAATCATTTCAAATAAATATAGAAAAAAGTTAAAATAGATATTTCTTTGAAAAATAAATGTATGTTCCTTTATTTTGAAATGGAACGGAAAACTTTTTTATTAAACTACAAACAGTACACTACATAACATTCGGAGTGTATGTACCTATGTTTAGTGTGCTATATTTAAGGCTAACACAAAATAGATAACACAAATAGGGAAAATTATTTGTTTAAAAAGTTCACTTGTATTTATGTTTTAAACAATAAACAACAATTCTTTGAATAATTTTTTAATAAAACTTTTTACTTTTACGTTTTTTTATTTGTACCAAAAGGTTATGGGCCTAGATTGCGCAAGTCAATAAGTGTTGAATATTTAAAATATATTTAAAAAGTGTGTATTCGGTTGTATTCAAATCGAGTTATTAACGTTGTGTAATTCGTGATTTAAAACGATGGAACACGAAAGTAAAAATGAAAAATTAAATGATGCGAGGCAATTGTCAACATGCAAAATCTATGTGAAAATGACAACTGATGATGCAGGATGCCCATTGCCAGATGAAGTTTCGTATGTGGCGTAAGAAAGACGCCAAAGCTCAATAAACCATAGGTATTTCTGTTGGAAGCTCACAGATAATTCATATATCAAATTGTGATTCTGCTAAAGCTATGTGGGCAAAATTACACAATGTATTTGAGACTTTTTTTAATTTAAAATACTATTAGGGGCCTTTAAAGTTGGTATGAAATTTTCCCACACTTAAACATAACGCGCTAAACATAGGTACAAAGGATTCAAATTACTCGGTTTTGGTTTTGTTCGAGTAAACTAGAAAATCTATTTTAGGGTTTTGAATTTACTCGATTAATCGATTAAGATTTTAAAATTACTTAAGTAACTGAAATAATATCAACAATTTTATTTCATTAATTTTTATATTTAAATTTTTATTTTAAATATACACATATTTGTAGATTGTATATATTATGTTAGTAATATAACACGCAAACAAACGCAAAATTATTGATTATTATTATACCACTTATTTCAAAAAGGTGTGTTTTTCAGGAGAGCTAAAAATACATTTACCGTTGTATAGATTTATTTTACCATTGTATAGAAATAAAAAACGTTAAAACTTACTATTTCTTTTTAAAATTTGGTTTTTTGTGTCACAAAAATCAATGGACGCCAAAGTTTCCAGAAATAGAGGAATAAATTATTGGAAGCATTTGTTTGTAATAACGCTTTTATGAGCTTAAAGCATTGATTACAATTTTTGGTTGTCCTATTCACAACTGTAACTAAAATCTAGGATTGGTTGCAATTCGATCAAAATCATTAACATTTATTTGTAAGGATTTTTATTTATTATGAATAACCTATAATCCATTATTATACCAAAAATATGGTATTGGGAATTAAAAAGAGAAAAAATGAACCAAAAAAGGATACAATTATCAAATTATTGGTATTTCCAATCAACTTGACGAATAAAATTCGTTTAGAAATTCCGTACAGTAGAAGAAACCAATGCACCTTAAAATTAGTATAATCTATCAAATTTATTAAAATATTGTCGATATTCGAAAGTGATAACTATAAATAGGTTATCCTGATCAAATACGTCATTATATTAGGGTTTCAGTTGAACCAACCGAATTGTGGATTGTATGGATTATAGTGGCTTGTGGTATTTGGCGATTGGTCTTTGTAAACGAATTTTCTGCTAAATTTATTTTCCTATAAAATTATTTAAATTCAAAATTAGTCATCAAAATTTATAAGTGTTTGTGATGTAGTGGGTGATGGAGTGTTTGTGATGTACTCCTAATTTCCGAGTAAAGGCAAACATTTAAAAAATATATGTTTTTTTAATTGAAATAAAATATTCAAATGCTTAAATAACAAATACATCTATGAAAATGAAATTAAATTGTGGTGCAGTAAGTAAGTGTGTGAATAATGAATCTGGATGCCTAGGCTCGATACCGGAAAAATCTAAAAATAAAATTTTTTAAAATAAAATTTTGTGGAACGTAATAATATTTATGTGGAATATAATTATTAAATAAAACAACTGAATATGGGCTTTCACAAGTAAAAATATAATTAAATATGAAGAAAGCTGTTGTAACCGCCAGATTGGCAACAAATTCTGTGGCCACAACTGATACTGTTTCCTAAGTGTAGGCTTAGAAATCTAGTGAGCTTGAAATTTTCAAGCTGTATACAGTAGAGCGTATCAAGTAATTGAAAATTAGTTAACTAGTAAAACATTCACGTGCTAAAGACGCAATTTATAGTTTATAATATACCTTAACTAAAAAGTATTATTGTAAAAGGTTTAAACTTTTAAACCTTAAAAAAGCAAAACTAAAATTTACCTTCACAGACAACTATTATCAAATTAACTTTTATGTATGCGAATATACTGGTATTAAATACATTAGAATGTCCCGATAAACAGCTTCCTTGTGAATAAACTAACTTTTAACTTTTGTCATCATACCTTTGTAGCAGGCATCATGTTGAATTTTTAACTGAAAAATTTAAATTACTATTTGTTACAAGAGGAGTTTTGCAAGGATCAATATTAGGCCCGCTTTTGTTTTCATTATATTCCAATGATATCCAGAGTAGTCTAACACACTATAAGGTTCGAATGTATGTAGATGATGTTCAACTTTACGTTAGTTGCAGTGAAGCCTCGCTTGATCCGTGTACACTAAATTTGTAGCTTCATCATATTCATGTATGGGCAACGGGATAAACCGTGAATAATCCAAATGTCTTATTATCCAAAAACGTTTGGCGAAAAGATATTTTATTCCCAATATATCAAACGAAATATTTGTATTTCGATATTAAAGTCCCTGAAAAAAGCTATATTCCCTTAGCCAAGCAAATTGATTTGTTTTCACAAAATTCGTATTAAAAGTTGAGTAACAATTAGCAGAAAGGCATTTTGATGGATTAACTTTAAGTGTTATTGCATTTTTAAGATGCAAAATTTTTGAACTTTTTTCATCAACTTTATTTGCCTTTAAAAAGGAACTATTATGAATGTTTTCTGTCATAAAGGCAGAACCACAATTAGCTTAAGCTAGGTATCAGTATGAAACGAAATATTTGTATTTCTAAAATTTCGTTTCATATCAAAACAAATCTTACGTCACTGAAGCCAATTGCAGATGGGCTTTAAAAAAGCATTAGTGGAACATTAGGGTCAAACAAAAATAAAAAGTTTTTAAGTTTATTAATTTTTGTTTACCATTATACAGCAACATTCCCAAATCTAATCCTTGGGAGGGAACTAAACATCTCTTCCAAAAATGTTTTACTTATTTTTATTTATTAAAAGTTGCGCGTTGTGAATGCCTTTCAGAATAATTCCAGTCCAAATTCGCCAATAAAATGAAGTAACTTTAAAAGTAGTCCAAACTTAATCAAACAAAAATTTAAAACAAATATTTTTAACTTTTACTTATTTTTTTTTACTTTTTTACTTACTTTTATTTATTAAAAGTTGCGCGTTGTGAATGCATTTGGAAATAATTCTAGTCCGCATTCGCCAATTAAAGGAAGTAACTTAAAAAGTTGTGCAAACTTAATCAAACAAAAATTTTAAAAAAAGTATTTTTAACGGCTTTGTCATTAAGCAAGTTTGTTACTAGTTTTGTACAAAAATTTTGAATTTTTATTTACTAATTACATTGCCAACTTTAGACGCTGGTAGGAAACTACAAATCTTTTTAAATTTTTTTAACTTATTTTTCCCATATTTAGCCCATTAACAACCATCATTTGAGCGGTAGTACTTACTTCTTTATTCGGGACACCCTAATACACAGGGAGCATATTATCAAACAGAAAATCAGTGGCGGATCTGGGATATGCTTAGGGGGGTGGTCTAAATATATTTAAATCCCTTTTTTAGACCAAAAAGCAGATTCGTGCTACCAACTGGTTGATTGATACAACCGAATTTTTCAGTTATGACCACCAAATTTTTGTTGAGGCTGCTAAAATTCTGTTTTCACAGTGTATTTTTTTGATAAATATCGACAAAATTATTTTAAATTTGAATTGTTTTGAAATTGTATGAAAAGTCAAAATTTTAAAACAACAACAATTGTGTCAGTTTAAGTCTCAGTTTAGCTATAAGCTGTACATTCCTCATCTAATGATATATTATCATATATATTTACATATGTTAGTACTCTCATACCCTCTACCCAATCGAGAATCGTTTCATAACGAATATTGTTGTTGAACAATCCACTCACTAACGTTATTATTTATTGCTTTAGCTAATCATTTTCGTGTTTTGGCTAATTACAGACGTAGATGCACTATAATATCATTCTTCCTCATTAACCTTTCAATATGAACTACATGTACGCCTGTAAGTAGCCTTGGCCCAACATCTGTTAATTTTTTAATAAACAAAATTAACAATATAAATTTTCACGAAATTGCTTTGCAATGCTTAGTAAATTGTACTTTAATTTATTTCTTTACAGACTTATAGATAGAAAATGTTTGATTAGTGTCTTACAAATTTTATAAATGATACATATTAATTAAAAATTGTAAATAGTTTAAACTTAAACTTATTCTTATCAACATTAAAATCCAATTGTGTAAAACTTTTGCAAAGCATTAAATATCTGGCAAATGGTTCGATACTACCACAGTTAGTTTATGAAGATCTGCACAAAACTGGCGCACATTACATAATTCATGCCGAAAAAATTTAAATTGACTCATTCGAAGTAAAATAAACCACCACATGCAAAAGTGTTCCAATAGACATATGCTGCGTTCGGCCACGATAAATCAAATTTGTTATTAATTTTCTTATTTATTTTTAAAGTGTAGTGTAATACAATAAATTTAGAACAAATAGGTAAATTTTCGTTAATTTATCTCAAATAGTAAGTATTTTATAGACATTATATTACAAAAGTGACCAACATACACTTTTGCTCGCTGTATGTCCCGAAGATAAAATTATATATAACACAATTATTCGAAAAATGTAGTCAAATAAAGTAAGCCATTATGTATAGCAGTGTGTGGCTGAGTGCCTACATGACTGGCAGGCTGAGTTCCAATCTAGGTGTTGGCATTGTTTTCTTTTAGATTTTTTTTTTTAATTTAAATTGTTTTTAGTTTTTTATAGGTTTTTTAATAAACTAGGTTCTGTATAGGAATGTTTCCATCTCAAATCAACCAATGGGTTTAACCCACCTTTTCCGAATTTTTGGATTTTTTGTAGAAATACAGTATATAATAACACTAAAACAAATACAAAGTTTAAGGGCACTGACACACCTGGATCCGGAAATATGAGGTCTTGAAAATCGGAAAAAATACAAATGTACAAAGTTGTACTTACTTAATTGTCCTTTTCTTGAAAAGTATTAAAGGTACGCATCGGGAACCTATATTTCCGAAAGCAATCCTTTTAAAAAAATTAAATAATTGTATGAAAGATGGGTTTTTTCTCCATACTAGCTGTGACAAATTTCAGAGTGGAGGTATTTTCAGATCACGAAATAAAAATCAAATTGTAAACGAAGATATTTTACAAGGAAATTAAATATTTTGCATTTTGTATTCTTAATAATTATTTTATTAATTATTTTTTTGTCACAAAATGATAAATGATGATTCTCTAGCAATTAGAAGTTAGTTATAATTGCCTTGTAAAATATCCTTGTAAAATATCCCTCCATATCAGACTATTTTTAATATTTGATGTAAAATATCTTTGTTTACAATATATCACTTTAAGTCATTTTGTATGGGAGCCCCTTACGGAGTGCAGCTATAAGGTAGGTTTGTTCAGAAGAAATGTTGGGAGTAAAATATTATTGATATTTAGCCAAGATGTTTATCACAGAAGTAAGGCTAGTCCCATCTTCAGTTTTAACAACTCTTGAAATTGTACAATCGATTGTGCCATATGTGTGTGTGTGGAGGAATGCCTACGGAGGCGTGTGGTCAGATCTCGTATCTATATTCTCTCTGACAGTCAGGCGGCACTCAGGGCTCTTATGTCCCACGAGGTGTCATCTAAACTTGTCATGGAATGTATTACGGCACTCAACCGACTCGGTAGGAGCAACTCCCTTACCCTGGGATGGATTCGGGGCCATGAGGGGCATGAGGGCAACGAAAGGGCGGACTGTCTGGTCAACCGAGATGCCCGCCGGCCCTTCATAGGCCCTGAAGCTTTCTGCGGGGTGCCCATGGGCTATATTAAGGAGAGGCTCAGGTTGTAGAGAGAGTCGAGATTTTACGTTATTGGCAAACATCTCGTGGCCAACGACAGGCTAAGAGATTTATATCTATGCCCAGTGGTGGGTCTGGGCGATTAGTGGCCCTTGGTCGAAGGGACCTAAGGACCCTGACTGGATACTTTACTGGACATTGCAACCTTAGGTACCATAGGCACAAGAAGGGTGAATCGGACACTGAACTGTGCAGGTTTTGCGGGTTGGAATCGGAGACGTCAGAGCATGTCCTCTGCGATTGTCCTGGGCTTTGTGTCAGGAAGATCAAGTTTTTGGGTGACCGTTTCTTGTCGCCTGTGTGGTCGCGGTGCGTAGTGCCATTTGAAATAATATTAATAAATACAATATTAGTGAGGGTCGGTCTTACATTTTACCCCCCTAGGGGCTACTAGAGGGAAGTTGTGGTGAGCCCAACTTTTGACTTCAATGAGGGGCTTTACCCCTATCCCAAATTCCTTATTTTTTGGCTCATGTATATTTTTGTTGAATGTCACAAGATAAGGGGTTCTAGCTTATCGAAATCGATAAATCGTGCACTATCCCACCACTATCAGAACAGATTTAATTTCCTTGTAAAAAATCTTCGTTTACAATTTGATTTTTATTTCTTGATCCGAAAATAGCTCCATTGTGAAATTTGTGACAGCTGTATAGAAGAAAACCATCTTTTTTAATTTTTAAAAAAATAGCTTTCGGAAATCAAGTTGCATATCAAATGAAAGGTAATTTTAAACCCTTTCAAATGCTGCTCTTATGAGCCGCGTACCTTTAATACCGTACCTTTAAATTTGAAAATGACAATTAAGTATTATTTTGTACATTTTTTTATTTTTTTTTTTCTGATTTTCAAGACCTCATGTTAGTGTTATGATATACTTTATTTATACCAAAAATAAGCACATTCAGAAGCAGTCTATCAAAAACGGCTTATTTTAAGTTGAGTTGAGGTGGTTCAACCCATATATTATATTGTTGGATCTAACCTGAGAATTCGATCTGACATTTTATGTGATAAATTTGGGTCTTACTTCATCCCTAAATATATTGCTGGATCTAATTTGATCTGCCATTTTTCAGATCAATTGGATATAATTAAATATTGCGTTGGATTGTTAACTTGAACTTTGAAAACTGTCTATCAATAATATAAAATAACTACAACAGAACAAATCTCTTAATTTCTTCCAATTAAAAATAAGTCACGTACATGTTTTATTTACACAAATTGGCTCCTCAAGAGAGAGATGACTAAAGCCCCCCCCCCCCCCTTGTAACCACACCTGTTAAAAATATATCCATATGCTTTAAATCACAACAAATGCGCCATTTCACAATAATCCAGTAGAACCCTATAAAAGCTGTTTATGGTTTAGCGCTCCTTGTGCGCCCATAAATTTGCTAGAGAACTGCTGGAGCCACACCGACACATTATAATGCCATCTATTCCATCTGGACTGTATATAGAAAAATACACATTCATAAACCTTTAATACCTGGATTATACATAGTTGGAACGGAAGAGGGGGAACATCACATATATAATACGTATCATATATATACAAAACAGCGTATATAATTTAGTTATAAAAAGAACTATCGTACAATAAGTTAGTTACCTGAACACGCAGATTGAATGGTTGATTGGATGAATGTGTTATATGGTGGCTTGAATAAAGAATATGGGTGTCTGAATATGACGGGTATGTATGGATGGCATGGTTAGATTAAATGAAATGATGGTTACTTTTGATAAATGTTGTTTACATATACACAAAGCGAAAATGTTTGCCAGTTTACAACTAAAATTCGGTTTCTACGACTAAATCAGCTGATAACACTAAATATTGTTTTCAACATAAAAACTGGGTTAATACAACTGAATTTTGGGTGTTCCAAACACCCTAATTATTCAGAAATCACATATGAATATGGTTGTGTTAACCAAATTTATTGGTCTGCCTAAAATTAATGTTAATGGATTTTAATAATCTTGGGCTTAAAATATTCTTTATTCGTCTCTCTTTATGAGCCAATGTAGTGTTTTGGAAATTTCCAAAATGGCGAATCAAGATGGCGGCTAGAATCCAAATAAAAAATTCGGGAGTTTATATTAGAAATCTTCTAAAAAAAAATTTACGTATTCTTTTCTGTCTTCTATTATTATTGCTATTATTTTGTCTGTCTTCTAATAATTGTTATTTCTAATTTACTGGTTCTAATTTATTGTTTGAGCGCCCCGGTAGGCTAGTTGGTAGCGTGCTAGCTTATCAGTGCGGGGGTAATGTGATCGATTCCCACCATAGGCTGGTTCGGTTCATTTTGCATATAACTATGGTCGCTTAAAGTAAGGTATTCGAGTACTCTTCAATCCATATATTGGTTATAGAGACTAGTGGAACCTAGGATTATATCAATAATGCTCTTGCTCTCGCCCCTTCTAAAAGTGGCAATGTTTCCCTCATTGAATATTAAAAGCCCGAGTGATGCTATTAGCTCACTGACAAGAATTACCGTTATAGTATTCGCCAATTAAGACCTAAAACCTCTTATCGTGATGAATACAAATCCATCATTTTCCTCGCAAACTTCGTCAATAGATATGTTCTTATTACATATCAAAATTGCTGCGTGGTGAATCCTCTTTCCTATAGGGTTCACTGATAATGGCTAGATCGATATTGCACTCTGCTATCTTTTGCATTAGCAAGTCCTGTGCTTGTCTTTTATGTCCTAGATTAATCTGGATAAATTTAAGCATGTTGGTGTTTAATGTTGCGCCTTTTTGACACGCATAGATTGCTGCCTATTTAGTGGTCTGTGGCTTGCAACCCGGCTTCATCACATAATAAGCGCCTTATTTATGCAGTACAGTCCTTGAACCTATGCCGATCTTGTCCAGAGCATTCTCTGGGTATATCTCCTTGTTCGAGGCATCTATAACACTGCTTAGATATTTTTCTTACCCATTATCATTCTCATTTTCCTAACTGCCAATAGCTCTGTAGCACGATTTACCGGTAGCTGTATCAGAGCCTGTCCGGTCCTACCCTATGCCTTCCTAATGTTAAGAATTCTGAACAACGCTGCCTCTTCGACATGTGTGGCATCTTTTAGTGCACTTAGCAACTCTCCTTCGTCAGTGGATTCCCTTTCCCTGACAGAAATTGTAATATTTTTCATCACCGATCGGATCTCTACATCTTCGCCTAGGGTATTTCCTATTGCATTCATCAACTTGTCAGCGTGACCTTCGCCTTTTTTCAATTTTACTAGAATTTCAAGGTTTCTAGTTCTTCTTATTCCATTAACATCCACACCGATTTCAGCAGGATTTACACCGATTTCAACACCAACTGAGCCATAACACAGGCAAGGTTGTCGCGTATCAGTTTGTGTATGTTCTTTGCGACTGTAACAATTGAATTCACCACACTGAGGTCGAGTTCAATGAAGGCCTTCTCTTCATCTTGTTTTAGTGTACCAAGGTAAACACATTCTGCATTACTTTTCTATTGTAGCTCCATTCGTCGTATTTTTCCAAAAAATATTTTAGACAAAATTCAAAAAAAATAGTTAAAACATAAAGGAATTTTTGTTAAAAAAAAAAGATTATTAGTAAATTTTTTGTATTTTAAGTTCAAATTTTAATTGTTAAGGGCTAATTTTTAGAACTAAAAAAGTTTTTAGTGCTATTTTAAGTGGATGTCCTATTTTTGGCCATGAGTCGGTTGTGAAACGTATCTTTACATTTTAAGGCAATTTAAGTTTGTATGTATAAGTTTTAATTATTAGAAATAACATTTCCTTAAATATCCACTTTTTTAACATTAGTAATTTTATTTTTTTTGCTAATTTTAGCAAATCGGTTTTCGAAAATTTGTAAAATGAGATATTAGGACAAACAAAGTACCGTCCCTTTAAACGGAAACTATGCACTAATTGGCTTAAATTTACTAATTCGATCAGACTGGTAAATTTAAGCAGTTATAATTATATCAGAGAAGTACCCAGCAAAACTTGCATTAGTTCCACAACTAGTTGTAATTTGGCGTTGTTACCAATGACTTTTATTTGAAATTGTCACCTTCGGCACTAGTTATATGGAATCGTTTGAGGAAAAGGTTCATGTGCCCGTGATTTTTGTATGTAATTCTCAGACTTAGAACTAGTTTCAAGAAGTCATAAAAGACCATTAATCCATTAGGTAGATGAATTTGTTAGTTAGTCGAATTTCGAGGGAAAATATGCCAAAATAGTCGAAGCGGTAATCCAAAAATAAGAACGAAACAGATATTGAGGAATTGGTTATTCAATTTATACAAAGTTGTCCTTCCTTCTGTCTTTCGGTAATGTTTATTTTCATGAGTGCTGTTTTGCATTTTTATAGGATAAATTTTTAAAACCTTTTTTGGATAATTAAGGTCAAAAAAATATCTCAAAAATTTTTAAATAGCTCTATGGAGTTGTTTTTAAACTAGTATCAGATTTTGGCAAATGATGTAGAAGTCATATAACTAGATTCAAATCACTTGTACCTAAAACGCACCAAAGATGTAGGTAAATGCATACATGACTCATTTGCATGAGTTCCAGAACTAGTTAATTCACCAGTAATTCGAATTATGCTTTTAACGAAGATGTAGTTATTCCCTGAGAAGTAGTTCTAGAACTAGTATTTTTAGAACGGGTTCCAAAAATTTTCGTGGGTATACCTTTCCATTTTTAACGTTACCATTAAAAATTTCTTATAAATTTTTTGAAAATATTTGATACTAAGCGAGTTACATTGCGGTTACATGCAATCTCTAATTTAATCACCAATATTAACCTCCTTCTGACATTTTAACAGTTATAAAAAAAAATCAGCTGATGTCTGTCTACAGGTTTTTATATGGGAGCGGATCAGCAAATCAGCAGGGACAATGACATTGCCAGGGACACTTTCAATATGTACTTATATTATTTCCAATTTGACATAAATTTAAATTTCAAAAAATTAAATAAATTAATCATATTCTGATCTGACATAGCAGTGGGGTAAAATGCATAAGATAGTGTCAAACCATAGAATCAAACTTTCGCTAATAACACAAATAAAAAAATTGTACGCTAAATATAATAATTATAAGGGAATATCATACATTTTTTAAAAACATGACTCCATTGAGGAACATCCTCGGGTCAACGTTGGGACTTTGGACAAGTGAACATGTTGGAAATTTGATTAAGATGCCCATTAAGATTTATGTGAGAGTTTAAGACTGGTGGTTAGAACTACCTATAAAAAACAAAAACATTCAAATAATTAAGTTTTATTTCTAAAGTGGAGTCAACATTTTCAATATTATTAATAAAATTTTGGAAAATCCACAATCAGAACAAAGAATTCAAAAGCAAAATGTTCTGATTGGTTGTTTTTTAAAAAATTTATCAATTTTATTGAAAGTATGTACTCTTACCAAAATTTTTTGATGGTTTTGCATTTTTCCAAATAAAAATTTAAATAACTAACATTTAAAAAAAGGAATAACTAGACTTACATAGTTTTTTGTAGGAATACATAAGTCGTCAATTTCGTACAGTCATTATAACAATTTTCTGTTCTTATTGATAAAAAATAATCTTCAAATTCATTTAATCTGATGTATTTTTTTGATTAGACACATATACAAAGCCATTAAATATTTTGTTTGTATAGGACCATACATAATTTTATCTTCAACCTTACCAAAATTTAAGTACCATACCTACATATGCATTCATGGAGCTTTGAGTAAATATTCTTTTACAGTGGAATGATGCAAAGTAAAATATTTGAAAAATCAAATAAAGAAATTAAATTTTATACCGCGACATATATGCATATATGACAAGAAATCATTATATCGGGTTTTCCAATAAGGACTTGACAACTTATTTTTTAAATAAAACGGAAACCATTTGAGATATTTCCAAAACTTTATGATCGACTTGAAATACAATCAAAACATTTATGAATGGAACTCGACTTCATTTATATAGCCACCGCGGGCACGTCGGCAGCGGTCGATTCGTTGGACCCAATTTTCGATGACTCGGTCACACATTTCGGCCGTAACTGCCGCTATTTCGCGTTCAATGTTGGATCTGAGTTCTTCCAACGTCGTCGACTTGTTGGCATAGACCAATGATTTGAAGTAGCCACCCAACAAAAGTCTAGAGATGTTAAATCGCACGAACGAGGCGGCCAATTGGCCGGGCCATTTCTTGAGATAATACGCTCACCAAACATACTCTTCAATAAATCAATTGTTACGTGTGTTGTGTGGCTTGTGGCACCGTTCTGTTGAAACCACATGTCGTCCAAGTCCATGTTTTCCAATTTGGCCAAAAATAATCGGTTATCATGGCGCGATAACGATCGCCATTCACAGTAACGTGACGATCGTTATTGTCGACGAAAGAATATGGCCCAATGACGCCGTCGGCATGCAAACCGCACCAAAAACTTATTTTTTGTGGATGAAGTGGTGATTCATGAAACACATGTCGATTTTCACCAAACCAATAACGCATATTTTGCTTATTAACGAACCCATTAAACCAAAAATGAGCTTCGTCACTGAGTTGGAGTTAACACTCTTAAAGTTGCGGTCACCGACTCCGAATTTCGGTAGAGCATTTTTATAATTTGCATACGTTGTTCGTTCGTGTACTTTAACATGATGAAAATGTTAAGTTTACTGGAAAAAAGGAAAGTAACAGTTAGACGATCAGTGAAATAGTGCGTTCACATATATACTTTTTTAATCGGGTTGGTGGAATATACAAAATATTTATGTGTTCAGTTTATAACGGGTTTTGTTAGCTGTATTGTGATCACCCATTCAGATTTTAGGTGATTTGGTTCGGTGCACTACACCATAAATTCTTAAAAATTTTGATGGCTAATCTTCTACTGAAATATATGATATTAAAGCCAATTATTAGTTGAATATATAATCAATACAATGTACTATTCTGTTGGTTTTACTAAAATCTTAATTTAATAGTTTAATTAATCAGGATAACCGTATTAGTATTTACCGCTTTTCACAAATTTTCCAGTACATTCGCTAATGAATTGGCTGATGCTACTGTACACAATTACTAAACGAATTTTGTTTTTAAAGTTGATCGAATTGCAACCAATCTTTTCTCTGGGTGTAGGTATTATTAAATGGCTTAACGTTGCTGGGTAAGATGAGATCTTTCATACTTGCGTCGTTATTAATGTATTGTTAATCAAAGTGATTGAAAATAGTGTATCTTTCAGTCTATTTGTTGTAGGAAAGAAGGAAAGCTGTAATCAAAACAAATCGCGTGGCTAGCTAAAACTACAGCACAATAAGAAGTTTTCAAACGCCTTGGGTTACAAAACACGAGGCAATTACACGGCAATGTTATGTTTTACAATTAAAAACGCATTTACCCACCAAAGTTGGAGAGTTACATTGGGTTGGTTGGTTACTGGCTGGCCACATACATTGTTGGTGATGGTGTAACCATGATACAAGGTGCCAGGGTGTGGTTTTTAACAATGTGTTTGGAAAAATGCTTAATAAACATTAAGATGAAAAATGTTCAACTACTTGCACCATAAAGATAAAATTAAATTAAATTACTTTTTCACACAATGCAATCCAATACATGATGCGTCAGCGTAAAATAAAAGGAAAAACTGCAAAGTACAAAATATGCACTATAGCAATTTTTAATTGAATTTTGTTATCTGATTTGTATGAGATTTATGTGTCAGGGTTTTTAATAAATTTCTTATTTTTTATTTCATCTTTTTTTAAATATACTCGCATGGAAAATATCAGTTTCATACTTTTTTCATGGTTGGTTCCATATTTTTATACATTGTAAATTTATTGCAATTTTTGTTTAATGTCAACTTTGTAATAATTTATGCAATGGACAGTGTTGCAGAAGAGTTTTAAATGCCCAGCAAAAAACACACAACACCAAAAAATGTGCAACGTAATATGAAGTCATAGAGGTTCATGTATTACTTTACATCTTACTTTAATTATGAATTTTACAAGCACTGAGCCTCATTACCTTGGAGGTAATCTCCAAAAAAATTTTCTCAATAGTAGTAGAAAACAAAAAACTGTTATATTTACAAAATTTAAGCTGGAATTGACAACGTGACACTACAAAAAAGAGGCAAAATTTGCACCAGCGCCGGCGGAGGACGTTTGTCGCACATAATTTTCCAAAATTAATTAAAACAAAATTTATAAATAAGTTTCCACTTTAAAAAAAATTTAGAGCGAAATAAAATTAGGTTTTGGCCACATCCTGTATAAGCCCCTTGAAATTTTAAATAATATGGAACTTAAATGCAAAATTATTTAATAATTTTGTGTTTTCTAACTATATCTTGAATTATTTGCATATAAAAGCTTTTAATACCAAGAGCCATAATCAGGTTTTAAATAAATCCGCAAGGGCCGGAAAAAAATTTGGAAAAGTCAAAATATATTTATATATTTAGTATAAACATAAACATACTTAAAAATTTATGTGTTTAGGAGCAGTAAGTCTTATTTCCCTGTCATAACTAAACATTTTTAATATAACTATCATTTTTGAAATTTTAAAGAAAACTATCCACCGATTTTTAAACAATAAGATTTTTAAAAACATTTTAATTGGTCTCTATTCGGTATTTTGAAGCATTATGTACAAATTTTGCTAACAAAAATGTTTGTTGAATCGATTTGATTCGACTTTGAGTGTCAAGTTTAAAAAAAAAGTCCGGGGAAAATCCAAACATTTGTCTATAATATCTCCACACTCACAATATATTTTCCGTTACCGACTGTAGTGTATTTAAAAAGTAATACGAAGTTTGTTTTTAAATGAAATTATAGAAATATATTTTTTAACTATTTAAATCAGTCATTAAAAAAACAAACTATAAAAAAATACAGCATTTCAGTAGAGTTGATATTTTCTGTTAAATGTAAAATTTTATGTTTCTAAAAATAGAAATTCAAATAAAGTGGAACTTTGTTTCTTACAAAATAATATGTTTAAATACAAAATTATTTCAATAAAAAGTACATGATATTATTCAAATATACATACGCACACATAGAAATAAAAATATATACAGATGTGTGTTGTGTTTTGTAATTACATACAAATAAAACAAACTCAATATGAAATTCAAACCACAAAAATCGTTTTTTTTTTTTTTAAGTTTTGTCAGTTAAGAATTTATGGTAATTTTAAACAACTAGATTATTTTTACTACTTTTGTGGATTATTAAACAATGATTAAAAATAAACAAAACAATGTGCAGAATATAATGAAAAATCAGTAGTTCTCTTTTTGATTGTATTTTCAATTAATTTAATATGTATATTAATTTAATATGTATATGTAATATTTAACCTTCAGTTAAATTTAAATATTATATGGGAAACAAAAACAAATGTGTCAGTAAAATCCCAATTAGTGGCAAATGGGTATTAGGAATTAAGTATACTAAATTGTTCTTTCCGTGATAAAATTTCATTAGTACTTCAATGACTTCAAATTTCAATTAAAATTCAGAAAATTAATACACTCACAATATATATTCCGTTACCGTTTGTAGTTTATTTAAAAGGTAATACGTAAAGTTTGTTTTTAAAAGAAGAATCAATTGAAATTCATAGAAATATATTTTTAACTATTTGAATCAGTCATTCAAAAAACAAACTAAAAAAATTTACAGACATTCAGTAGAAGTTGATATTTTCAGTTAAATGTAAAATTTTATGTTTTCTGCTTCAAAAAAAAAAATTCATATAATTCTTTTTTGTTTTTTTACCAAAATAGTTTGTATATATACAAAATTATTTCAATAAATTTACAAGAAATTATTCAAATATACATACACACAAAGCCAATAAAAATATATACATCTGCATGTGTTGTGTTCTGTTTTGTAATTACATACAAATAAAAAAACTTTCAATTTGAAAAACAAACCACAAAAGTAGTTTTTTCTAACTTTTTGTCAGTAAAAATTTGATGGTTATTTTAACCGACTTTCTATTGTTTTTACTTTTGTCGATTATTAAACAATGATTAAAAATAAACAACAAAATGGGTTAAATATAATGGAAAATCAGTAGTCCTCTTTTTGATTGTATTTTCGATTAATTGAATATGTATTTTATGTTGTTTTTAACGAAATAATATTGTGGGTGTAGTTTTTTATTTAATACACAGAAAAAACAGATACATTGTGACAACCAAATTTCTTGCCAACCGAGTGGTTTGGTTGTAGCTACTGACATATTTGTTTCTCGCGACCGCAATTCGGTTAATACAACAAGATTTTGGTTAAAACCATGTGTTAGACCGAATCAGGAATATATTTGGTTGCAACAACCGAATAATTCGGTTGCCTTTAAGAAAGACACAGTTACAATTAACACAAAATGTCACTTTTTTACTAGAAAAATAATAGTGTAACAGAAAAATCATAATGTAGTTTTACATAAAATTCATTATCGTAAAAAACAATTTTTTATTGGGGCATAACAATTTTTCCGCGTAAAATAGGAACAACTTATTATGTTTTAGCGGAAAATCTAGCTATGTTTGGTAAAGCGGTGTTCTTTTTTTAAATTTCTAATTTATAATTCATTTATTTCTTTGGCAATATTATACATTTTTATTACCAAAAAATTTAAAAATTTGTTGGGAAATTTTAAATATTTTTTTTTTTTAATTTTAACCAGAAATTAAAATATGTATTGCAAAATTTTTTAATTTTTATTAATTTAGCTATTCTTTTACCAATTTTAGATTTAGCCATATTTTTGGCAACCATATTTTTAAGCAGCTATAAAATTTAAAATTAAATCAACTCATATCAGTTCAGGAGAAAGTTTCTGTTTCTTAAATTGTTGATTTACACAATAATAATCGATGCTGTTTGTTTAATTAAAACATCAACTTTTTCACATAATTATAAATTAATGGATTTATTCTGTAACTACGTGAACATTTATCACGTTCAAATATGCAACTTTAATATATTTAACACAAGTTGTGTCACTAATATCAAAATTATATTTCGGTAAATTTTTGTATATACCTTTAGGAAAAAATAAAATTATGGGAATAACCCCATAAAAAAACTCGAGTGCTACTGTAACATTCAGACCCATAAGTCTGTTTGTTTACATTTCTAGTAAAAAAATAGAAATCTCAAAAAGGAGAGAAAAGAACTAGTAAAAATATTCAACACTAGCATGTAAACAAACAAAGAGGAATAATATTGAATTAGATTTGATTTGTGAAAATTTTATAAAAATATATTTGAAAAAATTTTACAAAAAAAAAAGTGTGTAAAATCGGAGGAAAAGATGACATCAAATTTCCTCGATTGCTCCACTAAAATCGGCGCAGGGCCGCACTATCCCAGCGTTGGAATATAATTAGACGTGGCCTATATGTCAAATATGATTATGTCACTAATGGACTATATCATTAACGAAATTGACTTTTAGAGGACAGTAAAAGCATAAAATGTAGACTGTGTCACTAAATTGATTGCAACGAAGTGGACTGTAACCGAAAAGTACTGTAATAGTTTTTTGAAATGCCACCTCCAGTTCGATTAGACCAAACTATACTACACAACGAAAAGTAAAGTGCCAAACAAATTAAAGTGTATTTTATTTGCGACAACCAGTGGCGTGCCCAGAATTTTGTTTCGGGGGGCCCAAAATATATTTCCTTTTTTTTTTTTTAACTGGCAATTTCTAAACCTAATTTTTTTGACCTTTTTCAATCATATAAAACAAAATTTACAGCTTTTAAATTAATAAGAAAATTTTATTTAAAACTTATTTATTACTTCTTCCGCTTTTAGGTCATTTCGATACAAATCTCAAACGTCAAAGACTCGGGTTAGTGCTATATTTTACAAATTCTTTACCATATTATCGTGAGCGGAAAATCTATTTGTCAGGCGAAAATTTTTACTAAAAATCGCGCGGTTTTTGTTAAAAATTTTCATTTTGTTTTTCGTATATAAATAGTTGTAGAAATTAGCGCTGCAGGCGAAAATTTTGTTTTTTACACATAAATTTGCCAAGCTCCAAGACGCAATGTCATAAAAAACCATTTATTTAATTTTTGAACTCTTTGGAAAGGCAGTGGTTGCGCATCACTAAAATATTTGATTTATATAAAATGTTTTTTATTCTAATTCTTTAAAATATTTTAATTAAAAATATTTCAATTTATAAGGAGTACATTCGGATGTTATTGATTCCATGCAATATAAATGCGTATAATGCTGTGCATAAGCAACATTTCTTTGCTTTGCATATTTTGGGGTCATTTTTCATTACATCATATTTGGGGTCATTTTTTATTTCTTCAAATTGGTGTTATTTTTCATAATGAATAAACTCCTCAATCTAATAAATGGGAATATGCCCAAACTTGATTTTCGGCCTAATTTTCATTTGGTTGGGGTAATTTTTCAATATATTTTTAGTGTTTATTTTCATTATGAAATATTGCCCAAAATATGGGGCTGGATGAACCAAGAGCTTTTTCTTGGAACAAAGCAAACAATTTGTCCTAATGAGCAATTACTCCAACAAGATGGAGAAAATCAAAACAACTTTTTATATTAATTTTACATTTATTCAAAATTCACTCTTTCTTATTTTTGTGTGCTGTCTAACCTAATGTCGTCACAGAGAGCTTAATTAATCATGCCAAAAAACATATTTTTACAAGTTAAGTTAAAAAATAACATGATTTTTATAACTGTTTAACTCTGCGACTAATCTACATTTTTTTGCATAGGTTTTTACTAGACATTTTTTTTTTAAATAGATTTGATATACATGTAGCAATAAACGGTACATTAGATATACTTAGATAATTTTGTATTATTCTTTGTTTCTAATTTTGTGCATAACCCCTGTTGGCAATTTATACGTAAAGACTCCAACAGGGGCTTTATTATATTTTAAATTGGGGTCATTTTCATAAGAACACTTTGCACAACGCCACCGTGAACTATATCGAATTTTTAAAAATACCACGTTCAAATTTTTATTCAAATTCAAAGACCATTTCAAAAACGATTAGTTTCAAAAAATTTCGCAATGACTCTAAATCTAATTTATAAAGCATTAATTTAAATTAAAAAACACCAAATTAAATAAATATTTGTTGAATTTCAATAATTTTTTTTAATGCATTTGTTATTTCTTAATTGATCTCTTTATGTATTGATTGCAAATTTTTTAATTTTATTTGAATTTTCTGAATTTAAATTGTGTTCTTTTATTTCGGTTTTTTTTTTTTTGTATTGCTTTTAATTTCAATTATCATTTTTGTCAATTTTGCCTACATTATGGGAATTTTTTTTATATAAAAGCTTTATTTTTATACCTCTATATCTATACCAACTTATGTTCATATATCGGCTACGACGGAACACGAAATACACTAAATAAAATATTTTATGTCCTGCTCTACTTTTACTAACAAACATATAATTTATTTGCTATCTTTTGTTGTTTCTAATATTTTATTAGATTACAAATAGAAAAATTTCAAATATTTTAATGATAAATATTTTTATTTACAGAAAAAATCCTACAATTTTCAGGTGCTAAATAAATTGTAAATTGTGCGAGGTAGCTAAATAAATTGTAAACTAAATACAAATTGACAAAGGTTTCAAAATTTCTCTGAAAAATTTTTAAAATTTCATAGAAATTTGGAAATATGAATATAGTTTAGATTTTATTTAGCCAGCTCAAAATACAATATTTAAAAACAATAAACTACATATATTTCTTTCTAACGTTTGTATTATTTTGCTGTTTTGCTGATTTTTAAACCCAATACTGAGTAATAGCAGTAATAACAACCTTTAAAAACTTAAAAGTGTATTTTTGGTTGTTTTTACTCAATTAATATTACGAGTGTGGAAGTAATTAATAATAGTGGAAGGATAAGTGTAGAGATTTCATCGTAAGCAGCGGCGAAATAAAATTTTGTACATATTACAAGGTTCGGTAATTGAAAAAATGGAGAAAATTTCCCTAATTTCAAAGCAAATTTTAACAAATTTCTCTGAAATCTGGTAAAACCCAATTGGACTTGCAAAAAATCCATTGGTCTTGCAAAGAAAATCAATTGTATATATGTATACTAAACATAGTAAAAAACGTTTTATTTCGGAAAAAATTTCGTGGGGGCCCGGGCCTCCTGGACCCCCCCTGGGCACGCCACTGGCGACAACAAATAAATTCTGTTAGCACAACTGAAATCAAATGTTATTGCTGAATATTTTGGGTCTTGTCACAAAAATTGACCGACTTTTTGAGGTGGAAACCAACAACCACCCAACAACCGATTTTAGTAGTAGCAACCAAATTTCAACATAACTTATGCATATGCGAAATGAAATTACAACAAATTTTGCAGCACGTGACACGAAATTTCGTGATTCACTTGAATCACTCGAGAGCGTGAGTCAAAATTTAAAGTACTAACGTAATCGTGCGTAAGTAGAAAAATATCTCCTTGTGTGATCCTACTGGAATGTAATTTTTGTTTTCTGATCGTGCGTGAGGCAAAAAACTCTCACGCGCCCATCTCTAGTATAAATTTTTCGATGTTATTTTTGCCTTACCAGTTCCTCTTATATTACTACATAGCAAGGTATAGAATAAGAAAAGGTACTGAACGAAAACATAAAAATTGCAGTTTGACCGACACATTAATTAGGTATAGAAAAGTAACTGTTGGTAAAATAGTTAAAACTTAAAGAAAAAAATGAAAAATAAATTTACGGCGATCGAAAAACAAATTAATGCTAACATAATTTATTTGTTGCAGCATCCAAAATATGCTTCACAATTCGGTTGGTACTAAATATTTATGTTTGTAGAAACAAAAAATGCGATTTTCCTGTCATAATTAGAAATTTTTAATGAAACTATCAATTTTGAAACTTTAAATAAAACTATTTTGTCGTTAAATCCATTTTAGTAGAGACTTTTAAGATCATTTAACTTGGTCTGCATTCGCTATTTTGAAGCATTTTGGGCGACTTCGAGTGTAAATTTAAGAAAAAGTTCGAGGTAAAGCAATGAATTTGTCTGTAATGTATCCAAGAATGAAAAAACTGATCAAATATCGTTTTTTGGCCGAACTGTTTGGTCAGACACATTCCGTATTGTAAAATATGATTTAGGCCTGATTACTGAATGTCCTGTTTAAATTTAACCTTTAGTTACATATAAATTTTATATGGGAAACAACAACAAATGTGTAGGTAAAAGTCCCAACTAGTGGCTAATGGGTCATTGAGATAATAGGGCTTTGGAATTAAGAACAGTAAACTGTTCTTCTAGTGATAAAATTCCACTAGAACTTAAATCGAAATTTAAATTCTGAGAATTGATAGCTTTTTTTTTATTGAATAAGAAAAATACGTTGCAATTAAAAAAATTTCACTTTTGCACTAAAAAATAATAATTTTGTATATTAACTTACTATGCGTTAGCGGAAAATCTTGTATATTTTTAAGGCGGTCTTCTGGATTTTAAGCATTTTTAATATACTTCTTTCATTGGATATATTATTAAATTATTATCCTAAAATCTACCAATATTTCGGGAAATTTAAAAAAAAATTTCTTGAAATTTTTCAACAGAAATTAAAATATTTAGAAATTAATTGCAACATTTTTTTAATTTAGCTATTATCTAACAATTTTAGATTTAACAATTTTTTTGGGTAAGATTTGGCAACATTGGAGCATGTCTAAATATATTTAAAGCAGCCAAAAAAAGAAAATAAATCCACTCATTATATGTCACGAGAAAATGTTTGTTTGTTGAATTGTTAATTTACACAATGATTATCGATGCTTACTTAGTTAGAGATTTTGGCAGTATTTATTAGCTTTCTGATTAATTAAAACGTAAACCTTTTCTAAAAACTTTTTTTTTTAACAAAAACTTGAGTGCTTTTTTAGCATTTAGTTGATTTATTAAAACTTCAACCTTTTCTCAAATTTCTAAATTGAAAAACAAAAAAATATATTCAGAAAAATTTTATGAAAAACAAGTTGTGAATAATGTATTGAAAATACGAAATTCAAATTTCTTCGAGGGCCGCACTTAAATCTAGTCGATTATTATTATTTATTATTTATTTATTTATTTATTATTTTATTTCCAAAAAGATTTACAATTCATTTACCTATGTACCTTGCAAAGCCAGAGTGGCTTGTCTGCAGGTTAAAAGTTAAACAAAGTTGTAGTTATCTATTTTATATAGTTAGTATTCATTGCAAGTTCAAAAATGTTTTCTTAATTATTTTTCTTATTTTATTTGTGTTAGTAGTATTTATGATGTCTGGTGGGATCATATTAAAAATAGTCGGTAACATAACGTTAAGAGTGCTTTTGCCATAATTGTTTTTAAACTTCTGGACGTTGTATCTTCCATCAGCTTTTCTTCTGGTGTTGTATTTATGGTCTATCTTTTGTAGAAATCTGGCATCGTTGTAGAATTCGATGGCTAATGTCGTATAATAGATACTTTTAACATTCAATATATGTTCTTCAGTAGCTATTTTGTTGTTGTTGACATTTGCTGTTGTTAAATTGTTTCTTGAGATGTTGTTGTTATTATCTAGTGCATTTTCAGTGTTGAGATTGTAGTGGGTATTGTTATCGGTGCTTTCGTTGCTTATGTTATTTGTTTGATGCATGCTGTTGGCTGAATTGTTTTCTGATATGTTGTTGTAAGTATTGCTTCCGATATTTGTTGTGATGTTGTTTACATTTGTTACAATAGTTTGTATAGTTGTATTATTGGTTTGTATCGTTTTTGTGTTTCTTTTTTTGAGTATTTTAAGGAGCTTGTTTTGGGTCTCTTGTAGGATTCTACAGTGTTTTGAGTTTCCCCAAGCAGTTATTCCATGGCGTATATGTGATTCCACAAGCGAGTAATAAGCTTGCCGTAGCACAGCATTACTGGAACAGTTTTTTAGTTGGTATAGCATATACGCAGCTTTCCTCATTTTCTTTCTTACTTCATCTATATGCGTATTCCAAGTAAAATTGTGATCGACGTGTACTCCTAGATACTTGTATGTATTCACAAGTTCGATTATAGTAGAACATTGACCACTGTCGTATACAAGATCGTGTAATTTGTTTTTATGTAAACATTTCGTTTCATGATATGTTAAGTCTATGTCTGTATATAGTATATGGGGTGGTTTAATATGCATGACTTTAGTCTTTGAAGCATTTATTACAAGACCGTGATCATGACACCATCTAGTTGCTATATTCAGCTGGTGTTGCATTATCTGTCCATGGAGTTGGAAAAATTTCATGAGGTGGTAATGCAAAATTGCGAAACTGTTGGCTACAAATCGGTTGCAATTCGATCAAAATCATTAATAATCCATTAATAAAGCAAAAATATTGTATTAGGAATTAAAAAGTGGTGGGAAGGATATAAAAAAAATCCTCTCAAATTATTGGCATTTCTGATTAATTTTAAAAGTAAAATTCGGTTAGTAATTGTGTACAGAAAATTAGTACAATCTGTCAAATGTTTAGAAAATTGTCGATATGCAAAATTGGAACCTACAAATACGGTTATCCTGACCAAATATCCCATTAACTTACGATTTCAGTAAACCAACCGAACACTAATGATTGATATTGGTAAACGAATTTTAAACCATATTTGTTTTCCTAAGAAATTACTTAAATTCAAAAAGAAAAATTATAAATGATTCGGTAATACTACCTCATGAATAACATAATTTTTTATTGTATTTGTCCGCACGGAGTTAATAATTTTTGATATTTTCTTTTAAATTTTTGCAACACATTGATTCAATTGGGCACATATTTTGTATGAATTTAAAACTATGAATGAGCGCCACATAAATTTAAATATTCTCCTTCTCTCGCCAAATGCAAATTTCTAGACAGATTATTAAAATGCATTACGAGTTACTACTGTACATTGTATTACACGATACTTGCCGCATTTGCAATGATATGTGATCGTTGCTGATGCTTTAATAATATTTCTTTGTTATATTGTGCTACATATTAGGGTGCTTCGTATGTTCTCTTTTCTTTCGGAGCTAAATGTAATAGCATGAACAAAGTGTAGACCCATTTTTTTTTAGCCAAAATCCCACAATATAATACTTACTTAGTACCTACATGAAGTAAAATAATAACCAGAAATTGCCAAATCGCTTACATAGAAACATCAAAAAGATGTCAATTGTACTGTATTGGAGAACACTGGCCCATTTCATCGTTTAAAAATATCAAATTTTTTTTTCTTCAATATAAGTATTTAGAACAACAAAATGAATTTTCTCTTGGTTTAAAGTGTTTACTATTAGAATGAACAAACAAAAACAAGGTTTTGCATTCTAAAAAGTAGATTTGTAATGTTATTGTGGGCCCATAACTTTAACCCGTTACAACATATAAGAGCTCCCTAATATAATATTTAGTACTACATAATACTGACACTTTAATGGTCATATTTAAAATCGATTTTTCGTAATACTATTGTGTATTTCAACGATTGGTTATGCTTTTTTGTGAAAAAAAAATAAATAACAATAAAGAAATGGTTCATATATCATACTAGTATTCAATTTATTGCCGTATGCTGTACATAGTAAATAATTTGTAAACATGGATATTATACTGGTCCTTATTTTCTCAAATCAAAATGTTTAAAGCAGAAACCTCTAAATTCGATATTTTAATTTTAACACATGCCGCATTGAGACTGGACTTTACATAGGTGCAATATGCAATATTTACAGTACCTGGTATGTATATGACATATGCCTGTACACAGAGAGAAAGAAGCAAAATTAAATCAATTTTTATAACATATTTGAACTAAAATCTTATATTTCTACGAACATTTTTAAATTAAGTATGAAATTTATTGAATAAAATATGATTCTAGTTAAACTAAACTTTTTCATATTTAAATTAATATGCCAAAATTTTTAATTCGATTCTCGTACCTTAAAAATAAGTAGAAACAAATTTAAACTTAAAAGAAAACAAACTTTGTTTAGTATTACAATGGGCAACAGAAAAATAAACATTGAAGTACGTGAATATTATCGCTGTATCTTTTTGATATTGTTGCCGGGCTCTTCTGAATGAGGATCGATTTATTACAATACATAACCTATTGGATTTAATGATAAACTTTCTTTGCATGAACTCTGCCGCATGCACGATAGACTAACACTCAATCCCCTACTAATGGAGTGGATTGTGTTGAAATTAGGAAAATATGTTTGTGGACATTTTACTTGAATTTTTCTATAAAATGTTTTCTAGCAAAAAGCTATGTTGAACATAACCACAGCAACGAGGAGACAACCTCTAAGGAGTTAAAGGCATTAAATATGATAAAAGAAGATTGTCACGATATGGCAGGAACTCTAGGTGGCACCAAGACTAATATTAGTACTATAAGAAAGGCTTTTAGAAGAACATGTGAAAGGTAAGAAAATATATTTTTTTGGTTAACATAAGTACATAAATACATATCTAAATTTTATAAATAGCAATCAAGAAGATATGAAAGAAATAGGTTTCTTAAAAATACAAAGAGATTTGCAGATGATTGTAGGCAAAACCTTAGTTACATCTCCCAAAAATGCCCTTCAAGTTATTGAAGCATTTAATTTGGAGAATGTATGGAATGATTTTGGTTTGTCAAAAGATGGCTCGAAACCTAGGACTTTTTTTACGGCGGCAATTAACGAAGAAAAATACTCTTTCTGTTTGTTTTCATCTTTAAAAGCAATTGATTTAATAAAGGAAAATATTCCTTCTCGAAAACGGACATATCTAATTGATGCAGCATTTAAAGTAGTCCCACATGGGTGCTTCAAGCAGCTGCTTGTAGTTTATATAGAATATTTTGAAGAGGTAAAGTAAGTTTTTTTTTATATATATAATATTCTTCTTTTATATTTTTCCAATATTTTTCGTTTTGATGGACAAAAAAACCAATGAAGCATACAGAGCACTCTTTCAATATATTAAAGTAAATATATTTGAAATGGACCCTTCGACGTTCGTAACCGACTACGAAGAGGCGTTAGGAAGTGCTGTAAAGTTGATTTTTCCACAAGCAAATCTTGTAGGATGCTGGATAGTAATGCCTAAGTAGCTTTTTCATAGCTGTTGCAAAAATAATAATATACTATTACAAGTGTTTGAATTACATAATTCCAAAAATATTATATAGTTAATAACTTAATTTTTTAAATGTTTGGAAAAATATGTAGGTTAAAAATTAAAATCTTTTTTAAGGCTTAAATGTTTGGAAAAAGATTTGAGTGCAAATATGCAGGTTGCAAATGAAATATGTGTAAATATGGTAGAGGTGCTAGATATTTTCCAAGAAGAATCTTCTGACAATCTTTTATCTGAAGATCTTGACCTACCAGCACATAATGATGAAATGGAGTTCTTAGTCTGTAAGGATAAAGTGTCAAACATAGTTCTTCTTCCGTGCAAACATTTAAAAATTTGCGATGAGTGCAACCTTAAACTACAGGCTGATGCTATTTCAAAGAGTATGCAACATTACAAATGCCCCTACTGCCGAGCAATAGTGGAAGATTCTATGCATGTATATACATAACTGACTTTTTCTGACTGCTTTTATAAGTTTGTAGATTAATTTGTTGTTATTTTTTTACCATTTTCCATATTTTGAAATGGATTTTTTTTATTTTATGTGAATAAAGTATTGTTTTGAAAAAAAAAAATCAGAAGAAAATGAGGGGTTATTTCATTTTTTAATTAGTTTTTTTTTTCTTCATAAAGTTATTGGGGACTTTGTTCATTCCTATTTTGGGGGCTTAGTTCTTAGTAATATTGGGGTTTTGCTTCATAATGAATTGAGTTTCCATTTATTAGGTCTTGGTTCATTTACAGTTTGGGGCCTTATTTCATATCATTATTAGGGCTTTAATTCACATTGACCCCATTTTTGGGGCCTTAGTTCATTTTTGATTTGGGGACCTAGTTCATTGGGGCCTTTGTTCGTAGAATTAATATACAAAAAAAAAACATGCATATTTGTTTTATAATTTAAAAAAAAACACCGGTCAACCCCTGAAAAAGTTGACATATTGTGCATATACGAGTGTAACATACGACAATAACTTTTTTAGACGAAGGAGTATTAACATAAATATTTTGCAACAAATACACCATTGGGTCTGCTTAAGCGATGTTTTGATACGCTAGCTGAGTAAAATCTTTACAGAACTGTAAGCGTTTTATATCTCAATAAGGCACGTGGTAAAATTAAAATATCGATTTGAAATTTTTACAGAATAATTTTTTTTTTCTTGAAATAACAATTTAAGAGGTCCATACTTTAAAAAAATATCAGTGTCAGATAAGGACCAGTCTATTGGATATGAATTGTATTGTACGTATGGATTAATAAATAATATACATGTACATAAATTATGTTCTTTAAAAGTCATGCATATTGGCTGTCATTTGGTGCATACGAAATTTGCATAATTATCACGCGCTCACGGTCGCTGCGTTAAATGAGTTATTGTAGAGTATCGCAAAGTCAATTTTAATTCGAATTATAAATCAATTTTGTAGTAGGTATATTACATGGTCCGAATTCAATTGCAGATTTCTGCATCCACAACCAGCAAAAATAAATGGAATAGATTCTTAAGGAATTAAGAATCTATTCCATTCTTAAAGTATCGTTTAGTTCTGATTTTCCTCTACTAAGGCAGTTCTTTTTCACAACTTCCAAAAATGTGATTTTTAATGAAATTTTATACTTTTAAAATCTATGATGTGCAACTTATTTTAAAAACAACCAAAGTAAAACACTAATAATATACATTTCTATATAAATTTGACACTTATAACTATTAAGTTTAAGTGATTTGTTTCAATCTTTAACTTACAATTTACCAGATTTTGAATTCTTAAAAACGTAGTTATTATATGTGCCAGTTAAATTTCCAGGTAGAAACTAACGGAAGATTGTGAAAATGAGGCTAAGGCCTTATTACTGATGTCCTGTTAAAATCTAAAATACAAATTCAAAATTTATTTGGGAACATCAAAAGATCTCATTTTTCACTAATACATAAGAAGGGCTTTACATAGATGCAATGAAAAATTATCACAAAAGAAAACTTCCACGCTATGAAATCCCTATGTAAAAATCATTGGTTCCGATTCAAATTTTCACAACACCGGAATCAAAATCACTGCTTCCTTTTCTCTTCTTTTGTTACTTTTTTGTTTTGCTGGGACACTATGGTTGTATATATGTATAACATAGTTATATGTGATATTCAGCCATGATGAATTTATGAGCATAATAGATTATGTGGTTTTTTAGCGAACAATAAATTAAAGAATTAAAAATAAATTGAATTGTATTGTACGTATGGATTAATAAATAATATACATGTACATAAATTATGTTCTTTAAAAGTCATGCATATTGGCTGTCATTTGGTGCATACGAAATTTGCATAATTATCACGCGCTCACGGTCGCTGCGTTAAATGAGTTATTGTAGAGTATCGCAAAGTCAATTTTAATTCGAATTATAAATCAATTTTGTAGTAGGTATATTACATGGTCCGAATTCAATTGCAGATTTCTGCATCCACAACCAGCAAAAATAAATGGAATAGATTCTTAAGGAATTAAGAATCTATTCCATTCTTAAAGTATCGTTTAGTTCTGATTTTCCTCTACTAAGGCAGTTCTTTTTCACAACTTCCAAAAATGTGATTTTTAATGAAATTTTATACTTTTAAAATCTATGATGTGCAACTTATTTTAAAAACAACCAAAGTAAAACACTAATAATATACATTTCTATATAAATTTGACACTTATAACTATTAAGTTTAAGTGATTTGTTTCAATCTTTAACTTACAATTTACCAGATTTTGAATTCTTAAAAACGTAGTTATTATATGTGCCAGTTAAATTTCCAGGTAGAAACTAACGGAAGATTGTGAAAATGAGGCTAAGGCCTTATTACTGATGTCCTGTTAAAATCTAAAATACAAATTCAAAATTTATTTGGGAACATCAAAAGATCTCATTTTTCACTAATACATAAGAAGGGCTTTACATAGATGCAATGAAAAATTATCACAAAAGAAAACTTCCACGCTATGAAATCCCTATGTAAAAATCATTGGTTCCGATTCAAATTTTCACAACACCGGAATCAAAATCACTGCTTCCTTTTCTCTTCTTTTGTTACTTTTTTGTTTTGCTGGGACACTATGGTTGTATATATGTATAACATAGTTATATGTGATATTCAGCCATGATGAATTTATGAGCATAATAGATTATGTGGTTTTTTAGCGAACAATAAATTAAAGAATTAAAAATAAATCAAGTTTTTGCTGATTATTGCAAACAAAATGAAAAATACAAGTTTGTTTTCGAATTTCAACATAGAGAAAATTGATTCGTGCTATATTGCTTACAAGTGGTACGGTGAAATAACCGAATCAGTTGCTTTATAAACCCGTTTTCTGGGTGCCCGAAAATGTTAAAAAATCTTTATAAAATTTGCTAAAATGTAATCCTTCGAGTTTTCTATAAATTACAATGGAAATTTTACAAATAGTTCTTAAAAACATATGACTGCTGAATATTATTACAAATAAATTTCAATAAAAAATTATTACACGCTTCTAAATTTAAGTATGATGTACAGAGAATTTTCTTGGACGAGTTTTAATTAAATTTTTTAGTAATATAAGAAAGTTTTCTTTATACAAAATACAAATATTTTTCATTTGTCACCGGTATTTTTGTGGTCATCGATATTTATGTTTGCGGCGGCAGATATTCGGTTAATACATCAGAATTTCTGGTGCAACATAATTTTTAATTGACCCAGCAATACAATTGGTTGCAACAACCAAATAATTTTGTTGTTGGAACCAAATCATTCGGTTTCGTTCGCATTTATTAGGTTTTTTAAGTTTTATGCCGAGAATAACAGCGAAGTATTTATGGTATTTTTTCCCCCAGGAAATCGGAAGTAAGAAAGAGTTTTTGACCTTAAATGAGCAGAATTCCGTTTTGCCAGTGATTGGCAATATGGGAACTTTATTGGTGGTCAGTGATGGATGACAAATAACATTTTTGAGCTTACTTAAAAGTTATAGGGCTTTTAGATAAAACTAAACTATTTTCTTTAATTTTTTACGTAAATGTGATATTTTTTTGATCTAAACTATTAAGAACATCATGTCTTATCTGTTTAATAGTTGCAGACAGATATAGCTAAGATACGCAGTGTGTCTCGATTACTTTTCGAGGGCTATTGCAGAAAATTAAGTTTTTCTAAAATACATTTTATTAATAAATTGTACAAAATTTAACAAATGGATTCTTAAAAATTAGTTATAAGTAATTTAAACGCTTAAAATTAGCAAAGCACTAAAAATTTTTAGTATTGTGTTAATTGAAGATAACTAACATCTTCATTTAAATTAATCTTCATTTAATTTAAATTAAAAAAAAAATTGTTAAATATTAGTTAAATTAGTTTAGTGTTTAAACACATTTGACAGATTTTACTAACGTATTATTCAAAGTTTAAACATGTTCTGCTGAAATTAGGAAAGTGGTCCGCAGGAACAAAATTAGCACATCATAACAAAGTAACAGAATTACACTTTTTTGCTTTGCCCATAAAAACCTAGCTTAAGTTAAAGGCGAATCAGAATTAACTTAAGTGATTTAAGCCAGTTTTTTTCATTATATCAACACCCAAGAACACTACAAATGCAGCGAATTGTGTTGGTTTTAAGAAAATAGATACTGGGAAGGAGGATAAAGGAAGTAGTGTTTATGGATATTGGACTTGAATTTGTCTTTATTATAGGTGTCGGGAAGGACCCCTTTAGGGAATTTATTCCACAAACGACTTTTTCGAACTAATTTTTCCTGTAATGTGTTGTGCGATTCACTGCACAATCGACCACAAACGGATGAAATTTTCGGCCGGACATATGTGGTATAGAAAGTAAGTAAGTGGGAAGGGGTGAAGTATTTCTTACACCGTTTTTGAAAAAAAAGACATTTAAATGCTTCTTTCAACACCTCAAAAACTTGCTTATTCCATCAGACTTCACACAGGATTCTCAGTCTCCACATCCCTATGAGTCATCATTCAAGACTGGACCTTACGTGCATTAAAATCAAACCACACCACTCTGATATTATAAAAAGATCTTGATTAAGTGTGTAATTCATAATCTGCCTCCTGCCGCCGAACTCTAGAAGGATTGGTCTATGTTCTAAGGATAATAAATGACAAGTGATGTTGTCATCTGTAAAAGAGTAGAAAGTTTCACCAAGAAGGTCATTATGAGAGTAGGTAAAAAAGAAAAGGAGATAGAATGGAACTTTGCAGTACCCCTGAGTTTACCTGAAACTCGTCGAATCAGATTCATTCCATAACAGCACGTACACTTAAAATAGTTTGTAAGTTAAAATAACAGAAAATGACTTTTACAAGAAATGATATTTCATTTAAAAACCGGACTACTTAATTTTCATTTAAATTAAATGCCTTTTGCTATGCTATATTTTTAAATATTGATTAAAAAACTGAAACATCCGTAAGAAACAAATGATATAATCAGTTAAACAAAATCTTAAAATTTGACCTACAAATTCCTTAAAAAATAAATGATCTTATCATTTATTTGAAATTGTTGCCCGTTTTGTATTTTTTTTTTAATTTACAAAATGTATGTATGCATAGCTATACCGAACATACCAAATGACTTAAGAAAAATATTATTATAAGCTTACAAACACAAGCCTTAAGCTTGAAAAAGATTTGAGAATATATTGAAAAATGCTATCGTAACAATTGTAGAAAAATCAAAACTTGTTTATTCTTATTCTTGCAATTGTAGAATAAGCTTACAAAAATAATATATTATCAATAGTTGAAAAAGAGAAATCATCAATCAATTATTTTCTTTAATTTCATTTATTTTTTATTTTTATTTTAAAAATAAATAATAATAATTCATTTTAAATATAAAAAATAATAATTCATTTTAAATATAAATAATAATAATTAATTTTAACCATAAATAAAAATAATTCAATTTAATATGCAATTGCACGTTCACTATATAAAATTTACAACTAAATGTACACGCAAAACATGTTTGACAAATTTAAAGAAAAAGTAATGGCACTTGTTGTAGCATTATCAGCGTAGAACAAAGACAACAAGACTAGAATGTATTGAAAAATATTTCTATTTCAATCGTCATATTGCGTTGTTCAATATGTGTATGTTGTTTATACGCATACTTTAGAAAAAGTTATGTATAATAATCTTTTCTCAAGCATTGTTAAATACTGCTTGTGAGTTCATATTTTATAAACATTATAATAAGCGAAATTAAGAAAAGCTTAAAAAACACAATTAATATAAGCTTATTCTCAAGTTGTATTGCAGTTTGATTGCTATATGGTATATTGGGTAGACACTTTTGTGTGAATGTGTTTGTGCATTTATGAAGTTCTTGTAATTTTAATTGAAATAATTTTGTATATATACAACCAATTTAAATATAGAAACAAATTTAAATTTTTTGAATATTTTTTTTGAAACAGACAGCAAACAAAATTTAAATTTGTAATAACTGTTACGGATACAAATTTCTGTTTTGTGGATAAATTTATATTAAATATCAAACAAATGAAAAAAATAAATGAAACTGAAAAAAATCGGTAAATGATAGTAAATCATTTCAAAAGAATGTATAAAAAAGTTAATATAGATATTTCTTTGAAAAATATATGTATGTTCCTTTATTTTTAAATGGAATGGAAAACTATTTTATTAAACTACAAACAGTAAACTACATAATATTCTGAGTGTATGAAGGGATCTCTAAAAAAGAAATACATCGAGTGAAATCATAACCGACATCAAAATCAATTAATTTTGATATATATTAAGAGCGCCGTGCCACGCAAGATCGGACGGTTTGGAAATATCTTAAACAAACACCTTACTCTTACCAAACCGTTAAATGGTTTCCTGTAAAACGGCTTCTACGAAAGCTATACTGTCGATGGCTCAAATTCAACTCTAGAAAATTTACAAGATTCTCTCCATGACATTCGATAGCGCAGAGCATATTGCGTTTGGGCGATAATTTTCAATGTTATAGAGGCTAGCTTCGAAGAGCACTGCCTATTCACCAGTGCTTATATACCATCCAGCCCCGGAAACTTATTTACATTGAGACCAGCAATAATCCTTTTAAGTGCTCGAACGCGGAAGTATATCTTAGGCATTGCATAGTACACGGTACTTGTTGCAGATAAAAATTTGTTCTTATGTAATCGTTATATTATTTGAGATATTTAGTTGATCGCTAATTTAAGAATTTTTTATAGTTTTTAATTTTTATTTAATGTGCGAATGGCGGACATGTTGGATTTTTTCTTTGTTAATTTTAATTTTGAAGAGGGTAGAATTAAAGTAGGTAACGTTTACTTTAATGGAAAATACCATATATTATTTTAATGTTTATTTTAGTAATAAAACCATACACATAACCTGTTAATGAATGTCGTTTTAATAATTGGAGGTTTGTTATCCTATTCCAATAAATTTGAGTTGCTGCCGCAACAGTACTCTTTCATGTTTGGGCAATGGTTGATTGCTTTTCGGCAAGAATGTGTTTCCTGAAAACCTTTTAGCAAAATGGTTAGCTTTATTAACCCGTTTAGTGAATATTGGATCACCCTTTATCAGTGTTGGGATAACTGAAATAGCATTATCCCTTGCTGTTTTAACGAACTTCCTCGGGGGACAGAAAGGACTTCGGTAGTGAGACACTGGTCAGGAATAAACTTTTCACGTCTAGGTACTCTGGAGCACTTGATTCTCGCCTGTTTGCGAAGCAGTTCAGTATTAACATTTTTGTTAACACGCCAATTACTGAACGCTTCCTATCGGAATCTGACTGCGTTTCTTCAAGTCTGGTTAAACCAACATTTACATTTTGGCTTAGCCGAAGTGCTCTTAGTAGGGATAAAAGATTTCGTTCACAGCAATATAATATGTCCAACCATTTCCATAGCGGCATTGACGTTATTGTTCCTTAAAATGTTGAAAAAATCGTTAAGCTCAGCCTTGGTATAAAAAGAAAATTCAAATATTCTAAAATTAAAAACAAATCAAAGCTTAAGTCACTTAAGCCAATTATTCTTAAGCCTTTATTCCCTTAGATAACAAACTCACTAAACAGATTTTTTACATTTGTTATCTAATAAGTATATTTAGTACTACAGTAAATTTAACAAAATAATAATAAATAAAAAAAAAGTTATGAATCAAATACAAAAATAATAATATGTTGCTCATAAGCGGATTAATTTCGCCTTTGGTAATTTCAATTCCTTTGGCCGGTTATTTTTTTTTTTTGTTTAGTTCTTATATAGAATACATTAAAGCCGTATGCATGTATAACAATGTCGTTGTACTACAACCATGGTTGGTAACCGAAACGATGCGGTTATCAGAAAAGGTAACGCTATATTATTTATTTCGGTATCGGCATTTTAAGGGATAACGGTATTTCATTTATTTAGCAATTGGAATATAAAGAATAACGGGATTTTAGTGATTCCGATAACGGTATTTTAAGGGCAACGGTAGTCAATTGGAAGGGTTTTTAGCCGATACCGGTATTTTATTACATCGCCTGCCAGCCCTGACTATAACTGATTACCGGCATTATGTTGATTACCACAACATGTACTTGCATACGACGATGTACAATGTGTGGTTTTTGCGCAACATTTGCCCAACAAATTTGACGTACATACAAGTACTTTATATGCATAACTATTCCATGGATTTGGTCAGGCTTAAAGGTACTAAGTAACAACTTACATACTTTTGTTCCTTTATTATTGGGCTTTTTATATAATGCAGTGATTTACATTTAACACGAAATAAATCTGATGTTGCAACCACAGCAACATAACAATCGTTAAAGCAACATACTGGCCAAAGTTAAAGCTCACCAGCAATCTATGCAAATGCTTTTAAATATGTATCGTATATTAGAATTTGTTGCATTATGACAGTATGTTACATAAAGGCCATTTATTTAAAAACCACACATAGAAAACAAATTGTCAGTTTTTTGCATTTTACTACATGCTTCTAATGAAAAGTGTTGCAGGATTCAAATTTCTATTTATTACCAAATTTAAGGTTTTTGATTTCAATAAATTAATTATAGTCCAACTAATGCTTCACATCAGGTTGGTTCTTATTTAACAAAAAGTAAACCTTAATAATATAAAACACTTATTTGGTCACCGGCTTTCACAAGTTGTCGTTATTGTGGTAAGTCTTTAAATTACGTATTGGCAATTATAAGCCAATTAAATACAATTTATATACCACTCCACCGAAGTTGAATAGCGTGTAACTTACGCTATCAGAAAGTGCTTATATTTGGAAACTATCCTTTAAGGCATTATAGAGTCCTGATATTTAGGCCAGATTATTTATTTTAAGTTACTGCTACTTTCATCGCTGAAAAATAGCACAGTCCAATAATAAGACAAATTTGATGCATCTAGGATGTGACTCATAATTTTTAATAAACCTTCGGATGCACACCTAAAATGTGGTCCAAAAATTTTAAGAAAATATTTGCAAGAAAGTTTTTGAAGAAAACTTATTTTTTTATGAACTTTTTGCAAACCATTAAACATATTAACGTTATGTTTTGCAACATTCAAATGCAATGAACTTACATTTGATATATTCCACGTTTTGATAGGTGTGTTACTATTCCCTGTTCTTGTATTTACATTTGAAATTTGTATTTGTTCACGATTTCGCTAATGAATAATACACAATGAAAAGAAGATTCAATATTTTAACTTCCATGTCACACTCAGAATTTAATTTATACACTCAGAATTTTATATATATAGTTTACTGTTTGTAGTTTAATAAAAAAGTTTTCCCTTCCATTTAAAAATAAACACACATTTATTTTTCAAAGAAATATAAATTTTAACTTTTTCACAATAATTTACTATCATTTAGCGATAATTTTCAGTTTCATTAATCTTTTTCATTTGTTTGAAATATAATACAAATTTACCCACTAATCGGAAATTTGTAGTTTGTTTGTGTTACAGTTGTTTCAAATTTAAATTTTGTTTGCTGTCTGTTTCAAAAAAAAAAAAAATATTCAAAAAATTCCAATTTGCTTTTTATTTGAATTGTTTGTTAATATATAAAATAATTTTAAATCAAATTACAAAAACTTCATAAGCACACATACACACACAAACACATTCACAAAAAATGTGTCTATATAGCCATACATAATTTCATTTTGTAGATTAAAATACAAACAAAAATCAAAAACGGAAACAATTTCAAATAAATGATTAAATCATTTATTTTTTAAGGAATTGGTAGATAAAATTTTAACATTTAATTTTACTGATTAATCATTTATTTCTTACTGATGTGTCAGTTTGTTAAACAATATTTAAAAATAAATAACAGAAGCAATTTGAATTAAATGAATAGTAAGTAGACCGCTTTTTAAATTAAATATCATTTCATGTACATACCTAAATCTAAAAAAAGATAACTTTTTTATACCTCAAAAATAAGAAATCTGTTGTTAACTCGATTTTATTACCACATTTTCCGTTAAAAAATTCGAGTTAACAAACATTCAAATATGTGAAATACATTTTTGCTAATCAATACCAATAAAGTTCTATTAAACTGCAAAATCCTAAAAATAAACGATTTTAAAATACGAGGGCGGATCAATAAGTCCGTGACTTTTCGAACTTCCCTCGTAGTTATATAAAATGCACACTGCTCCCATCAAGTACCACCTGTTAATAGACTACTGTCAAATTTTGAGCAAGTTCCGTCACTTTGCATTTAGAAGACTGTTCAAAACATATAAACTCGTGGATTTTTTTAAAAATGGAAATAAATGAATTTCGAGTGCTCATTAAACATTATTTTTTGCGAAAAAAACTGTCAATCAAACCAAGTAAAAGCTTGATAATTACTACAGGGACTCAGCACCATCGATTTCAATGGTAAATAAGTGGTTTACTGACTTTCGTTGTCGTCGCACAAGTACAAATGACGCTGAACGTTCTGGATGGCCAATTGCGGTCAATACACCCGAAAATGTCGAAAAAATCCACGATCGAAGAGTAAAGGTGCGTGAGATTGTTGATGCCATAGGCATTTCATATGGCAGTGTGATATCGATTTTAAATGATCAGTTGGATTTAAGAAAGTTGTCTGCAAGATGAGTGCCGCGTTTGCTCTCAATTTACCATAAACGTAAGCGTGTGACAACTTCAAAGGAATGTTTGGAGTTGTTTAGCCGCAATTCGGATGAGTTTTTGCTTCCATTACAACACTCCGGAGACCAAGCAGCAGTCTAAACAATGGGTTTTTCAGGGTAAACCGCCTCCGAAGAAGGTCAAGGTAAGTTTGTCGGCCAATAAGGTGATGGCAACAGTTTTTTGGGATGCAAGCGGGATAATCCACATTACAATAAACGGCGAATATTATGACAACTTATTGGACCGATTTAACGAGGATTTAAAAAAAACGACACCATATGACCAAGAAAAAAGTTATTTTTAAAAGGAGATTATGTTGAAAAAAAAAACTGTCTATCATTCAAAAAGTCACGGACTTATTGATCCGCACTCGTATTTAGTTTCAAAAAATTATATTATTTAGGGGATTTTATAAGATTTTCATATCAGAAAAATAAATTAAGTTTTACTTTAACTGCAAGAATAGTCCACATTCTTCATCTAATTTAAATAAATTAAAATCATTTTTAAGCTCAAATTCCATACTTTATCATATCACCAATGGCCGATGTTTTAAAGAGCGCTTAATTGAGTAACAATCAAGGGGCAACAATAATTTTTCAATGCAATTTTTTTCTGAAAGTTCAAAAATATCAGAACACAAATTTACAATTTTCTTATCAAAAATTTTCATTTAAAATTATGTGAAAGTAGTTTTTGGAAATCTCCAATTTTTAATTTAATTAAATCAATTTTAATTCAAAATTCATTGTCAAGAAGATTATATATGTAAATTTTATATTTTTTATATTTTTTCAATAAAAACAATAATACATTTTTTAAAAAATATGGGTATTTGTTCAATTCACAATCGTTGCATCTATTGTATCGTGTATTACTTTACAATAGTGTAAAATTGTTGTTGGTAATTTACACTTGAAAATCTGATACAACTTTAGAACTTAATTTCTTGGGAAAAAAGTAATCAGAATATTAATAAAATAATTTTTCATAAGAAAAAGTATGTAAAACATAAGAGCTATTTTGTACGAAAACATTTATTATACAAAATACTGATATAAACATTTATAAATTCTTATCCTTAAAATAAAATTCACAGATACTGCAAGCTGTTTCTTCGATTAAAATTCATAATTCTTAAAACGCTAGATTCCTAGACCTTTCTTTGAATAAAAAAATTCTTGGATTCTGGGGACTTTTGATCATGAAAATACTTAGATTCTAAGGACTCTTTCTTGTAGCCTTTTCTAAAAGAAAAATTCTGAGTCTCTAAGGACTATCTAATACAAAATCACCAAAAAAAGTCTGTAACTGGAAATTTTGCTGTTATTACGGGAAATTTTGCTAATTTGAGCCCAGCAGTATTTTTTGCTAATCTTAGCAAAACATGTTTGCTGACGTGTAGTACAATAAAATTAGTAGAAAAAATTAGCTGCCGCTACTAAATTCTAGTAAACTTTTTGTAAAGTGGAATTTAAAATCTGTTTGCTAAAATCAGCACAAATAATTTACTAAATATTATTAATATTAGTATAAAATTTCAAATTAATTTTTTTTTATCGAGCATCAAAATTTTTTATTTAATTTTTTTTTTCCAAAAATTTTTTATACAAAATTAAAAAAAATCAAAGGCTTAAACATTTTAAAAACAAACGAATTTATGATTTTATTTTAATTTGGTAATTTCTGTTTTGAAAAATATTTTGTAGCCTGTTCCTCTATTTCGAAAGAACACGTTCGTTCGCTTTCTAGTCGAAAGAAAACTGATTTGGGTTCCACTAACTCTATTTCTATGCGAACGATGACTCGAACGACAAGTCGAACGAAGACGTAACTGTTTTCATACAAAATTTGGTTTCTCTATTTCGAACAAGTCGAACGCAAATGTCAAAATCAGTCACTTGCTGTTTTTTTGTCGAGTAAATATATATTTGATATTTTTAAAAACAAAATGAAGTAAAAAAAGCAATGGATAACAAAAAGTAAGTACAAAATAATACAAATATTAATAGATTATTGAGAATTTTAAATTTTAGTTAAAAAAATCAACAATGGACCATCCGAAGACGCTTGTATTTTATATGGAAGAAAGACCTGATTTTGCCAGAAGGACTCTAGTGTTCGGAGCAAACAAATTTTCCGCAGAGGAGGAAAATTTGACCAGAAAACTAAACTCCGTTTCACCCCCTATTACGCTGTTGCTGAGTGGTAAAAGGTATGTGTGTGTTGTTTGCGGCTTACGTTTGCCCAAGAAGCTCATATTTACATTTTTTATTTTACATCTTTTATTTAACAAGGACTTTAGCAGTGACCGCACCGAACAGACAACAGGCAACAGAAAAGCTCTCCAAACAACAATTTCACCCACAACCAATCGATAACAAAAATTTTCACAAATAAACACATTTTCCAAATAAAAATTGATTTGTTTATTGTTTTTTTTTTTTTTATTTCATTTGTCATATACAGCTGATCACTGTTAAACAAAGTTGTTTTTGTCTTTAAGCAGTTTAGTAGTATTTTTGCTACTTTTAAAGAAAATTGTAACAAATGCTCAAAATATAATATCTGGCATCTCTGTGGTTTGTAAATGCGTAAGAAACAAAAATTGACACACGTAAGTCAAGTCGATCGAAGACTTTCGAAATAGAGAAACCCAAATTGATTCGAATTCGAGTAACTTGCTTTTGTTCGACTAGTTTTTCGTTCGAGATCGAGGAACAGGCTATTAGTAAATTTTTTTTTCTTTAAAGGTCAAATTTTAATTGTTTTTAATTTAAAAAAAATTTTGAAGCATTTTTCTTAAAAAACCCATAGATTCAAAGAAGTTTTCTTGAAAAAGTCCTTAATATTAAAATTTTTGTTAGGAAAAACATTTCTTAAGAAATATCCTTAAATTTAAAGAACTTTTTCATTGTTTCGAATCATAATCTAATTTTAGGGACTAAATTTTGTTAAAATTATAATCATTTTATTATCATTATATAATAACTATATTATAAATATATGATGCTCTTGGAATATGATTGCTCCAAGTACTTTTTTTCTGCATTCACTGAATACAACAATACAATACTTAGTACACCTTGCGAACTCCTTAAGTACTTCCAACATGTTTTTATATCTTTTTGATTTAACCTTCAAAATATTTGCGTCATTTATATTTCATAAATCCATAATGTTTTATGTAATAGTGTTTTTGTCATTCTTTAACATTTCCTATGCGACCATGAAGGCCGAGTTATATCACCTGTCTTTAACAAATTTTTAAATTGGAGATCATCATGCACAGTTTTTTAAAAATTAAAACACGTAGAAAGTTACGAAATCAGTAAAAAATTATGATGGCCTTGACATTTATGAAAATATGAAATTATTTTTTAAAAATTGTGTCACAAAACAAATAATTAAAACAAGGTCATTATTGAGTATGAATTCAATACAAAATCTTTAAAACTGTTGAACATAGTTTAAGGTAAATTATAAAAAAACAACAAGTGCTGTTTTAAATTAATGTGCACTTTGCAACCAGGATCTTTTTAAAAACATATAAAGTGTATGTAGGGGTGTGTGTATTATTGATATTTTTAGAGGATTATCTTTTTTACACTTTTTGAAAACGCGGCCTTGGATATTTGGTTTATTGTTAATTTAACTGTTTTTTTAGTATCTATTTTGGGTTTTTATATTTTTATATTTCCACTTCTTTTCAATAGGAATGTGCATTTAAAACATGTTTTTTATGACCGTGAAGTTTCTGCAAATGTATGGTTTTTTATATATTTCATATGTATACAAAACATCTTGGGTAGTTTTTTAGTTTTTGTTTTCATGGTAAATTTTTGCTTCGAAAATTATGATTTATGATGACCCTTTGAAAAATTTGTAGTCACAAACTGTTTTCTTTTCATTATTTTTTTACAGAATTAGTTAGAAGTTGTGCAAAGTATTGAGTTTCTTTTTTAAAATCTTTTTAACTTTGAATTGGGTTTAGTAAAAAAAGGAACATATTTTAGCAGCGTGGTTTACTGTTTTGGAAATGAATTGCTGCTGTTTTGTAAACAAAACTCAGTTTGAAATTTTCTACGCGGTTGTTTAGACGTGGTTTCTTAAAAAACGTGTATTAGTTCATACGGAAAACATACAGTTTTTAAAAACAGATTTTATTAAACTTTAAAAATGTTTTTGTCGAATTATTTAAAGTTTAAAGCATTGACATGGTTTCACATGTATCTAAATAAATAAATAAATTAGAATATATAAATTTTTCCAAAAATTTCAAAATATGAGAAGTGTTTTCTTTGAAATGCTAAATTTTAAATGCAGAATAATATATAAGAATTTGTACTCACAACTAAATAAACATCTCGAAATTCTAAAGCACAATCTGCCATATTTTGTGTTCAAAACACAAAATTTACAAAAATTATTTTGAAATCCACCAGATTTGAGTTAAGTTTCCACTTATTTTCGGTTGTTTTAAAACTAATTTTACGTTAAACCGTTTTTTAGTTAACCGAAAATTTAGATTTGCAGTCAACCACCTTGCAAACAAAAAAAGAAACTAGATTTTTTTTTAAGTCGTATAAATTCTTAGTCCGCTACAAAAGCAAAATTTTCAATATGTGGTGTTTAATTTATAATGCTGTAGGCGTTGGATAAATAAAAAAAATCAATTTAATATTTAACGAAAATCGTTTATTTTACTGAAATAACTTAAAAATAAGTTAATATTTCAAAAAAAAACGTCAAAAAAATTTCTAAAATAAAAATTTTGTAAATAGTCTGCAATGTAAAATTGTTTAATAAAATTTTTTCTGTCTGTACCAAGAAAAAAAATAATAATCAAGACAAAATTTTTTGAGAAAACCATTACCTAAGGCATTATGTTATCATCTCCTAAAAGCTTTTAACATTTGGGGTAAAAAATAACATATTTCGTTTTTAGGTACATTTATGGCTTTTGTGACATTTGAGCTGTACGAAATCCTTTATTCAACGGTCGTTTAAGTTGTAGCGGTTTTAATTTAAAAATTGCAAAAATTCTTTCATTAATCTATTCAAGCCTCAATTGAGATTCTTAGTTTTTGGGTTCTATAAAAATCCATTTTAAGCATCACCGAATATTTGTTTCTTAGTTATGAAAGTATTACAGCAGTAGGACTTAAAACTGCGTAGTAAACATTTGAGAAAATTGGAAAGCTCAAACCTTAATGTGTTGTTACTAAAGTTGCCGATTTAATAAAATAAATAAAATTCCTTTAACAAAAATATAGCATGTGATATCGGGTTTGGAAATATTAAAACCCGATTTTAACTAAAAACATTTTTTCCTTTTTTTTTAAAAAAAAAACATAAAATTCATATAAATATTATACCGGGTTATCCATTTAGACTGGCAATCCTGTCAGCTGTCATCTGAAGTCTTGTTTATTTAATTAAAGACATACTGTGCAAGGAATGGACAAGATTATAAAGAAATTTGAAGATACTGGAAGCGTTACAGACGTGATGAGACCTGCGCATCATCGCAATGTGCCTACTGCTAAAAATGTCGCTTCTGTTAGTGAACGTATGGCGGATAATCCGAATTATTCGACTCTACGGCGTTCTCAGCAATTAAATCTATCTTACGGCTCATTATAGCGTATTTTACATTTGGAGTTGCACACTCATCCATATAAAGTCCAACTATCGCAACAGTTATAGTCATCAGCAGTCACTAGTCACCATTCACAACGCCGTAGATATGTTGATTAGGTGCAAGAGCAACAGACTTTCAACGCAGGTTTTCGAACAACGTCAATTGGCCACCAAGATCATGCGATTTGATGTCGTTGGACTTTTTTGTGGGACTACGTCAAAGACCGTTATCGCCGAGATACTACTCGAAATGTGCGAAAAGTGATCGAAAACTACCTCAAAAAGATCGACTGCTGCAACCAATCTAGAGTTTGTCATGTAAATTACATTATAAAGGGTGTCCCAAGAAGAACGCAATTTTTAAATCTGGCAACATTCGAAGTGTCATTGTTTGACATTTGAACAATTGTTATTGTTTGCTAGTAGAAGGTACGAGGTTAGTAAAAATGGAGCGCTACACGAATGAACAACGCATTCTCATTGTGAAATTGTTTTACCAAAATGGTGAAAGTTTTGCGGCTACAGTTCGCAAATTGCGATCAATTTGGGGTCACAATAATGCTCCAAAAGAGTCAACTGTAAAGAGATTAATGGATAAATTTGCCGAAACTGGGTCTGTTAGTGATGTAAAGACAACAACGCGCCATCGACCAGGACGATCGACCGAGAATGTCGCAGCTGTACGTGATGATGTCGCTCAAACTCCATCCACCTCAATTCGACACCGAGCTCAGCAAATTGGTGTCTCCAAATCCACTTTGCAGAGAATTTTGACGAAAGATTTGCATTTTCATGCATACAAAGTTCAATTGACTCAGGAACTGAAGCCAGCTGACCATGGACAGCGAAGGGAGCTCGTTAATTGGGTATTGGAGAGACAACATGAAAATGCTGATTTTGCCGATAAAATCATCTTCAGTGACGAGGCCTATTTTCTTCTTGATGGCTTCGTCAATAGGCAGAATTGTCGCATTTGGGGTGAGGAAAATCCTCGAGTGATTCACGAGAAGCAAATGCATCCTCAACGTGTCACTGTGTGGTGTGGTTTTTGGGCTGGAGAAATCATTGGACCTTTTTTTATGAAAATGAGGCAGGTCAAGCGCAAACAGTCAATGGTGTTCGGTATCGATAAATGATAACCAGTTTTTTCTTGCCTAGAATTGAAGAAATGAATGTGGAGGGCATGTGGTTCCAACAAGACCGCGCCACATGTCATACAGCCAGAGAAACAATTCAATTGCTGCATCAGTCATTTCCCGGTCGTGTTATTTCGCGTTTTGGAGATCAGAATTGGCCGCCTAGATCGTACGATTTAACACCATTAGATTTTTTCTTTGGGGTTTTTTGAAGTCGATGGTTTACGCGAATAAGCCGACGACGACTCAAGCCTTAAAAGAGGAAGTTGGACGCTGTATTAATGAAATACCGCAGCATTCATGCAAAACGGTCATTGAAAATTTCATTAAAAGATCGCGTGCATGCCAGCAAAGCCGCGGCGGGCATCTGCACCATATATTGTTCCATACATAACCTCATTCTGTCTACTTTACGATATAATAAAGTTTCACGATTTTTTTTTTTAAATATCTGTGTTTTATTTAAAATTTAAAAATTGCGTTCTTCTTGGGACACCCTTTATAATGAAACTAATGTTTCCAATAATTCGACCCTGCCAATTAATCGCTCAGGTCATTTTGCGCAAAATTAAGAAAATTTATTAATCGGTTATTCGGATTGATTAATCGAAAAAATTGGCGATTAATCAATTATTCGTTTAATACAAAAAAAAAATGTATTTCTTTCATCAATTAGAACACAAAGAGCTGCTTTTTGCTGAAATATCAAATTAAGTCTATTGCGGTGGTGTAGGCCAATTCAAAGCATCTTTAGATTTTTTATAGAATCATATCTTATAATTTTTGGTTTTATCAGAGGAATCTGACGACTCTTTAAAAAGAACATGTCAGACGAGTTCAGTGGAAGCAAACCCTTAAAAGCGAAATGTAGAAAGTGTTTTACTGAAGTGGGACATTTTGTCGATAAAGTTGGTTTTAATTTCTTTATATGACACTGTCCGGAATAAAAATAAAATAATGCCTAAATAAACAAGAGCTGCCTTCAAAATAAATCAATAACAAATTCTTAAAAATATGGTATGAATAATTTTTGCAAAATTCACAAACAAAGTTTGACAGAACTTCCACTGTTCGATGACTCTTTCATTACCAGGTTTAAGATTTAGAGTTTGGAAATAAAAATCACGCATATTCCTGACAAATGCTCACCGATAAGAATAAGCGAATTCTTAAATATTTTTAACTAAACAACTAAAGTCTACTGAAGTTCCAACTTCATTATAATTTGTTGATAAATTAAATTAGAAACAAAATTCCATGTTATTTTTTAGTTTTTATAAATGTTTTCATAGAATTTTAAATAAAACTGTTTTTTTTTTTATAAAATACAGCTTTCGAATTTAAAGCAATTTTATATTATTATTTTAAAACATAAGTAACGTCATAGTGCTTGTTAGGAATATACCTAGTGACGTGTTTCATTGCTGAGTAGAAAAATATGTATTTTAATAGGTTTTGTGTAAAACATCTGCTTAGAGGCTCCAGCTTTTCCAAAACTTTGCGTTCTGATGAGGTCTTTTGTCAGCTCGAAATACATGTATACGCAGGTTAAAAGCTCTATTTCAATTTTTGTACATGAAAATATAATATTATATTATTTATTTTTTAAAGAAATTGAAAACAAAAATGAAAATTATCATAGCATTATGTGTGTTTTATTTAATCTGACTCTTGAAACCGAAAAATGGATAACCTAGTATCAAAAATTATTTAGGCCTGCTAACATAACTCAATTTTAACATTTTTTAAATAAAATTGCTTATAACATCAATATTTAACCACAGTATTTCTTCTAACTAATGTTTAAAATAAACCATAGAAATATCTATGGTTAAGGGACTTAACCATAGTGTATTTAAAAAATGTTATATTCAATAAAAAACAATACTGTAAATAGTAAATTGTTTTCATGAAGTTGGACCTTCAATACAAATTTCGTGCATATTTCGTTAATTTCGGTAATAGCGTTATGATGTAGGCTTTTTAATTTTTCCAGAACTGTTAAAAAAATCCAAATATATGCCAATTTGTTTATAATTCATTTGTGTTTTATATGGCACTTTAAATGTGGAAAAATATATTCCAGAAATAATTAAACCTTAACAAGAATTCGTCAACCTTATATATATTGTGATTTTTGTTCGCGATTTTCAAAAAACACCATTAATTTTTTCCAGGGGTAGCTTATGTACTGAATCAATTAGGAAGACGTCACTACCCAAAAACTCAGTATGGTTCTGGGAATAGCTGGACAGTAACAGGCAAGTATTATGTCGTGTGCTCTTCTTCCAGACATAACGAGCACAGGTGTTGTGACTCGTAATCAGGCCAGTAAGGCTACGGTAATCACCTCTTTTTAAACTAATTAGGTATCGTGCCACATACCCATTTAGTACCATCTGACCACCTTTCAATAAAAAAAGTATTCATATAACGGGTTTTTCAATAAAAGCGCTACAAAAGTTTTTTTAAATAAAACAAAAACGGTTTTGGATATCAATGAAATTCTTTATTTCTGTAAAAGTACGTTCGATGCCATTATGTATGGAACTTAATTTCTTTTGCATGGCCAGCACGGGCACGCTTGCAGAAGTCCAGACACTGAACTCCATTTTCGACGGTTTTCAAGCATAAATCGGCCGATACTGCTGCAATTTCACGTTCGATATTCGTACGAAGTTCATCAATCGTCGCTGGCGTGTTGGCATAGACCATAGACTTGACGTAGCCCCACAGGAAATAGTCTAACGGCGTCAAATTGCACGACCGAGGCCAATCGACTGGACGATTTCGTGAGATAACACGTTCTCCAAACTTGGTTTCCAATAAATTGATTGTGACATTCGCTGTGTGGCACCGTCCTATTAGAACCACATGTCCTCCAAGTCCATATCATCCAATTGGGGCCAAAAATATTCGGTTATCATTGAACGGTAGCGATTCCCATTCACAGTAACGTGCCGGTCTTGATCATTACGAAAGAAGTACGGCCCAATGATGCCGCCGGCCCATAAACAGCACCAAACCGTAATTTTTTCGATATGCAATGACTTGTGGATTGCTGTCTGACCAATAACGCATATTTTGTTTATTGACGAAGCCATTCAGCCAGAAATAAGCCTCATCGCTGAAGATGATTTTTTGATAAAAATACGAATCATTTTCAAGTTGTTGCTTAGCCCAATTCTCGAACATACGACGCTTCTGGTGGTCAAGCGGCTTCAGTTCTTGCGTTAATTTTATCTTGTAAGGATGTAGGCCAAGATATTTTCGCAAAATTCGCCACAACGACGTCACAGAGATGCCCAACGTTTGAGAACGACGAGACACATTTGGGCTTTCTTCAACTGAAGCCTCAGGGGGCAGCAATATTCTCGACACTACGGGCACTTCTTTGTCTCACTGGCACGGGAAAATTTTGTACTGTGCTTTGTATTCAAATTTTTCCACTAGACGCCTCTGACTCCGAATTTCGGTAGTAAATTTTAATAATTTCCACTCGTTGTTGGCTCGTATATCTTTTCATCATGAAATGGCAAACCTTACTGAAGAGAAATGTCAAAAGAGCGGCAAGAAATATGGCGCCGTTTGCTGTCCCTGTCGCTCTACTTTGTAGCGTCCCTGTTGAAAAACTCTTTAGTATGAGCTAATCCAACGTACTAACCATGACACGTAGATAAAAAGCTGCGGTTCCGGAACGGTTTAAACTAGATTTAGAGTATCGTATAATGTGAACGCAGTTTAAGAAATTTTCTTTTCTACCTTTTTTATAGAAAAGCAATGATATTTTATTGTTGTGATTTTCCTACAGTAAATATTATGAGAAGCTGCCCAGGGACCTGTACTGAGGAATGGCGTTGCCTCAGGAAGGCACAAACTTTCTGTTGCTGCTTTTTCGAGAACGATATTATTTCAAAGTGACATAATGGTTCAGTTCAATTAATTTTTTCCGTAAAGCTGTTAGCAAAATTATTTAATGATATTACAATATTTTTAAACAAACAACTTAAGATTTTATTTTCAAATTTAAAAGCTATAGTGAAAAAATGTTTTCTTCTCAGAGATCATTTGAAATACAATTATATATAAAACAAACATAAAACTCCCATTACTGTCAAGAATAAGTGTTAAAGATCAAAGCAGTTTATTGACTATTTCAATGTTTTCCTAACGATCACGCAAATGTGTTTTATGTGTTTTGTTTATTTACTACATTGTTTTTATTCTTTTGTTTAGTATGTTTAAATATGTTTTGTTTAGTATTTTATATAAGTTTTTTTAAAATTTTGTTTTTTATTCCTCTGGAATTGTTTATATGAATTTTTGTGGTGTTTCCAGATCACGTTTTGCTTCAGCGAGCGAAAATTACAAAATACATGCAACTCAAAAACAAAATACGTGCAGTCACTCATTCGACTAGCGGCGAACGTCTTATGTAAACACAACCTTAAAGTAGGATTATATTCACCCAAATCAAAGATAAACAATATCATAAAGCATCGGCAGTAAAATCCGATCATACGAGTACATTGCGCGTACACTCAGTGTACTGAGATAATAATATTCATAATATTAATGAATTTTCGCATAAACTGGAACACGTTCATTGAAGTTTTTCAAAAATTAATACATGTTTGCATAAATATTTAATAAAAAACCGTTTTATTTATTAAAAGTTTAATTCACTCTGTGGAGGTTTTATTATCGAGTGCTGGCACAAATTTAGTCCACATCTTTAATTTATAATATTAAATACTGTGAAAAAATATATTATATATATTTTTAAAATTATTAAAAATTCCTGTAAAATTAACACGTAAATTAAATTAATAATAAATTTATTAGCCAAAATAAAACCTTATACAAAAATTCTTTAATGATTAAATAATTACTATATTAATAAATTTAATAATTTTTAAAATTATATGTAAACATTATGAAGCTTTTCATACTTTTTTTTAGAAATTATTCGTTCACTTTGTGAATAAAATTTTCTTTATATTACTGAAAAATTTCATTTATTTTTTTCTAATAATATATAAAATTATATATTTTACCTAAACTAGATTCCATACAACATAGATCTAATTTGATGCAATATGATCTGCCATTCTTTTTGATCAAATTTGATCTTATTAAATTTCCAATCATACTGCTGGATTTAATTTGATCTGCAATTTTTCGGATCAATTTAGATCTTACTAAATCCCCAAATAAATTGTTGAGTCTAATTTGATCTGCCATTTTTCGGATCAAATAAGATCAGCTAGATACAGAATATCAAATTGAGTATGATTAAATATTGTGCCATATAAATTTTTTAACTCGGTTCTACATAAAAATTGTGCATTTTTTAACATTTAACCTTTGCTCAGTTTTATTAGCTTTTAGCTGCCTCTAAATATTAACTTTCTCAGTTATTTATTTTTTGCATAAGCTTCTAATAAACATTCACATTTTCATTTCACTTTCCCGGGCTCAAAATCATTTATTTCGACCTTAACAGAAATGATGATAATTAATCGGAACTAAGACACTTTGCTAAACTTACTTAATAATCTAGGTGAGAGCGCAATTATAATTATTAAGAGCTTACTATATTATACTTTTGCTAGCTTAAGCAAATGTGCGAATACATGTAATCAAATGTGTATGACTATATTGTACTTAACACTTACTTAAGGAATCATGTGTTTTTAGAAAAACTGTTTATGAAAAAAAATAACAAAAGGGGTGGGTTTTGTATTTGTTTTTCGATTGAGATGCAAGCACTGTTGCATTTTTTAGTACTTTTTTATTTATGTTTTCATTTGTTACTTTAAATTATTTAAAATTAATATAGATTTACTTGTTAATTGTAAAATATTTATAAATTAAATACATTAAATAATATTTTTCGAAAAGATACATATATTTTAGAAAAATAAGAAAAAAAACAGTTTTTTCAAAAGTACAAGTATTTGCAACTAAGTGTAGTAAGTATTAAAGTTAAAAAAATAAAATTGTAGCCACCCAAAAGTCTTCAATAAGTTGGTTAAGCATTTGACAGACTTCTCGTTAATTTTTGACAGTAGCTTAAGTTAGCCCTTAAGTCTCAAGCCCAGTTTAGAGTTATATAAGGTTTTCTCACATCATATAAATTATGCAGTATTCTAAAGATAATTCTTTTTATGATCTAAAAAAAACTAATAAATTTCAATTAAGAATCCCGAGAATACATAGATCTCATTCAATCGTATTTTGTATTCAACTGAATGATTAAATTAACGAGTGCAAAATCGTAACCAGAAGGGAAAAATGGAGGGTTGTTAAAAACTTTACGACCTTGGTGAACGAAACATTCTAGTTTCTTCAAGGGTAGCATAAAAACCATCAATTTGAGCAGTTGCACGTCAAATGTTTATTTTTACAAATCAAAATAATTTGAGTTGATTGTTTACGTTTGTTATGTGGATGATAATGACGAGTATTCTCGTAAAAATGTCGTAAAAACGAAATTGTTATGAATTGTTGAAGAAATTTAATAAACATAAAATTTGTGTTTTTTGTTTGTTTTACGACTATTTAGACACCTTACTTAGCCACTCGATGATTTTTTGTTTCGTTAGTTTTTAGTTTAGGGTGGTTGACTGATTTATTAAATTTGTTTTTGTTGTAGATTTTTTATGTTTATTTAATGGTTGTTTTATGTATTGTATTTGTTGTTTAAATTAGTGGTTTGAGTTACTGTAGAATAATTATAGTAAATGTCGGCAATTTTATTGAAATAAAAATGCAAGTGTGTTTAAAATGTCGTAAAAACTATTAAACGGTCGTAAAATGAATTGGTTTTATAGACTCTCGAGCCAACTACAACAAATGTATTTATTTACATTATCAGGTTTATTGTTTACTTGTCGAAGGAAGGGGTGTATTATTGTTTTTGTTGTTAAAAACCTGTTTATAATTTAAACAATAAAACATGTTTTCTTACTAAAAACAATGATGTATATCAGTTTTTTTTGATAGCCACATCAAAAATACGTAAATCTTTTGTTTTTGAAGAAGAAATGAAGACACATATCGTTAGCTAAAACTCAAACCGCTTTAAATAGCAAAAACACTGCCTACACAACCAATACTTTTTACTTCAGCCGTCCACTATTTTTTTTTTAATAAAAAGAATAAAATAGTGAAGTTTTATAGTTGATCCTTTTAATACTTATATGTATCAAAATGTATTTTTTAGTCTGGTTCGAGATCATAGAAAATTTTTTCAAATGAAAAAATTTGCCTCAATTTTTATTTAGTAATCATGGAGAATACACAGACAATTTGAACACATGTTTTTAATGTTAGCTAATTACGGATTTGGACATACGGAAATAAAGGAGAATTTAAAAAACACAAAAAATAGTAAGTAAATCAATTTCAATAAAAAAAATCAACTATATGTTACCATAAAAGCTTTTCCCTTTGATTTGTGAGTTAAATAGAGATATTTACAATTATCACTTTCAAGGCACGAAGAATGTTGATGAAGGTCGTAGCTGACCAGAAAATGCATTCCATTCGGCTGTGTCTAAATAGCTTTTTCTGTGTATTCTTCATGATTACTAAATAAAAAATAAGAATTTTTTTTTCATTTCATTTGAAAAAATTTTCTATGATCTCGAACCAGATTAAAAAACACATTTTCATTCAGAAAACAAAAAAAATTAACATATTAAATTTTTTTTTTTTTCATTGATCACAGTAAATTTTAAAGTTTGTTAAATTGTTCTCTACTTTTTTATTAATTTTTGGACCTACAATTTGTTATTGGGAAAGTTCATTTAAAATTTTTTCACTTTAAACTTAAATCATTCGATTAAAGGAATTGCTACACTTAAAAAAGTTTGTAAGTTAAAATAACTGAAAATATCATTTAAAAGAAATGATATTTCATTTAAAAACCGGTCTACTTAATTTTCATTTAAATTAAATGCCATTTGTTATTTATTTTTAAATGTTGATTAATCAACTGACACATCCGTAAGAAACAACTCATATAATCAGTTAAAATAAATGTCAAAATTTTACCCACCAACCCTTAAAAAATAAATATTTTTTTCATTTATTTGAAATTATTTCCGTTTTTGTATTTTTTGTTTTTTTTTAATATACTCGTACAATACAAAATGTATGTATGCATATGAAGCTATAAACACTTTTTGTGTGAATGTATTTGTATATGTATGTGTGTTTATGATGTTCTTGTAAATTGTATTGAAAAATTTTGTATATATACAACCAATTTAAATAAAAAAACAAATTGAAATTTTTAGAATATTTTTTTTTTGAAACAGACAGCAAACAAAATTTAAATTTGTAATAACTGTTACGTACACAAATAAACCACAAGTTTCCGTTTTGTGGGTAAATTTTTATTAAATTTCAAACAAATGAAAAAAATAAATGAAACTGAAAAAAATCGGTAAATGATAGTAAATTATTTCGAATAAATGTATAAAAAAGTTAATATAGATGTTTCTTTAAAAAATAAATGTATCTTCCTTTATTTTTAAATGTAACGGAAAACTTTTTTATTAAACTACAAACAGTTAACTACATAATATTCTAAGTGTATGATAAAATAGTTGTAGTGTGTACCGAGTAAGTTCTCTAGTTTTGGGTACCCGATACCAAAAAGCTAGTTCTTAACATTTTCAGGATTGAATTTCGACGTACAAGTATATTTTTACAAATTAAATAATCTGAACTTAATTTTCTTTGGTATATTATGCCTTGATTAGCAATAAAAAATATTTCTATTATTTATGTGGCTGCCCCGGCTCATCCTGTAAGTTTAATTTTCCGCGAATGGCTCGGACGATATTAGCCTTAATGGCGGAGGTCGTTTCTGGATTATTCGCATACACAGAGCAAAGAATCACATAATTTTAAGTAATTAAAAATATTTGTTAAAATTCAAATAAGATTTATAGAAGTTTTTTGTTTAAAATGTTTGTAAATTGTTATTGTTCAAAAAAAAAACTTGTTAAAAATTAGCAGATTGTCATTTTATTTATGACAGCATTGCATTTTATTTTTTATAATTATTCGCCTTTTTTCGCAATTAGAATATTTATCCTAAACATAATTATTATTTCGAGCTGATAACCTTGGCAGCTAGTGCTCCTTAAACCTTTTAGTTTTAGAATTTATTCATAGGATTTAACCAACACTTAAAAAAGTTTGTAAGTTAAAATTACTGAAAATATCATTTAAAAGAAATGATATTTCATTTGAAAACCGGTCTACTTAATTTTCATTTAAATTAAATGCCATTTGTTATTTATTTTTAAATGTTGATTAATCAACTGACACATCCGTAAGAAAAAATGATAAAATCAGTTAAAATAAAAGTCAAAATTTTACCTACCAATCCTTAAAAAATAAATGTTTTTATCATTTATTTTAAATTGTTTTCCTTTTTGTATTTTTTGTTTTTTTTAATATTAGTGAACTCGCGAAAACGTGAACACTCGAAAAGGTAAACGTTTTAGAAACGTGAACAAATTTATTTTTACACAGACCGTTCTAAAATGTGAACAAAATGTGGAAGCTCTAAAATGTGAACACTTTTTATGCAAAAAGGTTATAGTGTTAGTGGTTTGGCAAGAAAATGTGATGATAAATCATTTAAAAGAAAAATTGGGAATTAACAAATCGTGTAAATATTACTCCTTATGGTACCTGAACTTCCGAAAAAGGTAAAAACTCTTTATAAATGGTTCCTTAGCATGCGAAACAAAAAAATTGCCAGTTAACGGAAAAAGAAAAAGTTTTTGAAATGACCTAACAAATACAAGAGAGTGTTCGTGGTTTAATTACCAGCCTCAAATTTAAATAAACCCAAAGGAAGCTGTAAAAGCTCTCGATAAAGTTTTAATATGGGCTGAAAATGAGATGGTCGTCCAAAAAAGATGACCGATTTTTTCCTATAACATTTGTTTTACCTTATAAATAAAAAAATGTTCCAATTAGTTTTTGTTAATTTTTTGTGATATTTACCATAATTTTTTTGTTTATCACATGCAAAGTGAACTGAATATATTGCATATATATTTTTTGTTATTAAAAATTATTAAAATATTTGTTTTGTAATACGTGTTTAACATTTTTTTTATTAAAATATCATTTCTGATGCTGTTGTTTTTTTCATATTTTGGCATTCGATAACGTGAACAAACTCGAAAACTTGAACTGCCTTGGTAAAAATTAGTTCACGTTATCGCGAGTTCACTGTACTCGTACAATACAAAATGTATGTATGCATAGCTATAGACACTTTTTGTGTGAATGTGTTTGTGCATGTAAGTGTGTTTATGAATTTCTTGAAATTTGTATTGAAAAAAATTTTGTCTATACACTCAGAATATTATGTAGTTAACTGTTTGTAGTTTAATAAAACAGTTTTCCGTTTCATTTAAAAATAAAGGAACATACATTTATTCTTCAAAGAAATATCTATATTAACTTTTTTATACATTTATTCGAAATAATTTACTAAAATTTACCCACAAAACGGTAACTTGTGGTAACAGTTATTACAAATATAAATTTTGTTTACTGTCTGCTTCAAAAAAAAATATTAAAAAAATTTCAATTTGTACTAAGACATCTTTGATGCTAGTATGTCGTAACTAACATATGTAGCTATTTGTGTGTTAAAGCTATGTATATATTTTTTAACAGAAATAAATCAATTTTGTTAATACAATACTTTTTAGTTACTTCTACTGTAAAATTAATATTATGGTAGCGGGGGCCCTTTGCGTTTCAGGTAACGATATGCAAGAAACAAAATATTATTTCCAAATTCAGCCTGCTAAAATGAGTAACATATAATTTTATACAGTCTTGTAAAGCCGATTTGTCCAACCTTATTTATATAACACACTGATTTTAATTTTTTAAATTTTATTAAACTGTTAGTCCCATTTCACACAGAGCAACATTTGTCGCGCAACTCTTGAGTTTGAGAGAGGGGAAAGAAGAGCGGTTTGAGAGAGGGGAAAGAAGAGCGGGGTTGGTACGGAGTTGCTTGTTCTCCGCAACACGTTTTGTTTTTTCATTCTTCGTTTTTTTTCATTCATTTAAAACCAAATGTAGAGGAAAGTTGCTGAAAACAGTTTGTCTGTGTGAAATAAAAGGCAACTTTAAAAGAGAATTGACAAGAATCGTCGCGACAAAAGTTGCTCTGTGTGAAACAGGACTTACAAAACAGAAGGGCCTAATGTAGAACAAAAACTATATGGAATAAAATTTCACAAAAATATTCCTTGTACGCGGAGAACACGTAAAAAATAATATCTTTTGTTTTTAAAAGAAGAAAAATAACAGATAAAAAAGGGGTTAAATGAAAAAAAAAAAAAAAACGTCTACACTTAAAAAAGTTTGTAAGTTAAAATAACTGAAAATATCATTTAAAAGAAATGATATTTCATTTAAAAACCGGTCAACTTAATTTTCATTTAAATTAAATGCCATTTGTTATTTATTTTTAAATGTTGATTAATCAACTGACACATCCGTAAGAAACAAATGATATAATCAGTTAAAATAAATGTCAAAGTTTTACCTACCAATCATTAAAAAATAAATGTTTTTTTCATTTATTTGAAATTATTTCCGTTTTTGTATTTTTTGTTTTTAAATATACTCGTACAATACAAAATGTATGTATGAAGCTATAAATACTTTTTGTATGAATGTCTTTCTATATGTATGTGTGTTTATGAAGTTCTTGTAAATTGTATTGAAAAATTTTGTATATATACAACCAATTTAAATAAAAAAACAAATTGAAATTTTTTGAATATTTTTTTTTGAAACAGACAGCAAACAAAATTTAAATTTGTAATAACTGTTACGGACACAAATAAACCACAAGTTTCCGTTTTGTGGGTCAATTTTTATTAAATTTCAAACAAATGAAAAAAATAAATGAAACTGAAAAAAATCGGTAAATGATAGTAAATTATTTCGAATAAATGTATAAAAAAGTTAATATAGATATTTCTTTGAAAAATAAATGTATGTTCCTTTATTTTTAAATGAAACGGAAATCTTTTTTATTAAACTACAAACAGTTAACTACATAATATTCTGAGTGTACAAACCATAAAGGAGACAAGATAAAAGGTCATACCAACCACACAGTAAATAAATTCTGTGTAAAGAAATTAAAACTTAAAATAAAAATCTTAACAAAAAGAATTTCTTTTAACAACATGGAATTTCTACCTATCTTAAACAGTTGTATGCACACGCACATATCATGAACAGTACTGGTTCTTCACAACATGGCCTACGTAAAATTATACACACGCATAATCTTCACATGCATATGTTTTTCGTTAGTTACTGTTGTTGTTTTTGCCGTTGCTATTAGCTCATTGACCGCAGACATTATTCTTTTAAATGATCATGGCTTAAGCCAACAACAACGACGAGAACGGTCATGTTTGTCATTCTATTTTAAGAGATTTATGACTATTTCAACCATGTTGTTTTTAGTATGTACGTTAGGTTTCCATAACCGTTTTTATTTAGGGACGTATGGGGTTATTTGGAAACCGCTTTGATCTGGCTTTAAAAAAGAACCTATGAATAAATTTTACAATTCCTTTTAAGGATCTGTTTTAATAGACTAAATTTCTGCCTTAAAAGAAACTTTTTTCATTTGATTAAAATTTTTGTTCGCTTTTTTAAATATTTCATTTTAGAAAATTGGGATAAAGTGGGAAATGCTCATTTTACCTAAAACCCAAAAATAAATTGCTAGTGAACTTACACAGTAAAAAGTATCACACAGTTTTAAGTAATAAATTATATTTGTTAAAATGCAAATTCGATTTCTAATAATTTTTTGTATAATTTGTTTGTAAATTCTTATTGAACGTATAAAAATTCTTTAAAAATAAAAATTAAAGTTACAAAAAAATAACAAACGTTTTTTTGTATTTACAATTTATATTGCTTGTGCCTTTATAAAAAAATTTACATTTGTATTTACAAAACCATAATATGAATGATGTTAAATATACAATTATAATTTTGTAAATTTGTTCAGGGTATTTAAAATACTCAGTTTTCTAGTCTAGTTTTGAAATTGCTCGAAAGACTCGAGTAATTTAAACATTTATTTCTTAAAAACTGTACAGTTTTCATAGGCTTTAAGTTAAACATTTTTAAGCTAGTTTAGCAAAATCAGTTTATATGGTATAATGTAAAACAAAAAAAAAATACAAAAATAACAATTATAATCTGTGGACTTTGGACCTAAAAAACACATGTAACGTTGTATGAAACTGTTACAAAAAAACTTAAAAACGTATTACAATTAATATCTGGTTTTGTGACATGTCCGAAAGTTTTGGCGGCTCTTCCTTCAAGTTTTTATTAGAAAATTCGCCAATTCTTATCCAGGCTGTAGAAAATATAATTAATGTAATAACATTGTAACATTGTCGGTGTTTGACATTTGTGGAAAGCTATCAGAGGCAAAATTCAACTCTGAAACATGATTTCTACGACCTTGGGGAATTAGACATCTACGTGATGAGGCCCTTTGACGAATTTCGATGTATTCTTTCCTACAAGGGCAACGTGGATCATCGGCTTTGTGATTGAAGTTTTTCAGTTTTTTCTTAAAACAATTGTGGCATTTGTAAATAACATGACCTTCTACATCAGTTTTGTTTAACGGACAAATAGAGTAATCATGATCTTTCTTTCTTTTCTTTGACACTTGTTGGAGTAATATTATGAGTGTTTAAATTCATCTAGAATCGTTTATGAATCGAGTTGTGGAAGTCCAAATAATACTTGTTTAAACTTTTTATTGTCTTTAGCTTCATGAGTGTAAAATTTAAACTTAGAACATTTAAGAAGTTTTATAGCTTCGTGATAAAGAGACATGGTTCCCGAAATTATTTTAGTTCCGACAGACATTCTTTTATATTTATATTATTTACCAATTAATCCCACCGTTTTTTTAAAAAAGAAAATGTTTAAGTCAGTGATCTATAATACAAATTTAAAATTACCTATATATATGTAGACAAAATTGCCCAAAAATGACAATAGTAATTTTAAAATAAATCCGTTATTAAAAAAACACAATAAAAAATTTAAAAAATTACAAATACACTCAAAATATTATGTAGTTTATTGTTTGTAGTTTAATAAAAAAGTTTTCCGTTCCATTTAAAAATAAAGTACATACATTTATTTTTCGAAGAAATATATATTTTAACTTTTTTATACATTTGTTCGAAATAATTTACTATCATTTACTGATTTTTTTCAGTTTCATTTATTTGTGGTTTATTTGTATCCGTTACGGTTGTTTCAAATTTAAATTTTGTTTGCTGTCTGTTTCAAAAAAAAATATTCAAAAAATTCCAATTTGCTTATATACAAAATTATTTAAATTCAAATTTCATAAGCATACATACATACAGAAACACATTCACACAAAAAGTGTCTTTAGCCATGCATACATACATTTTGTAGATAAAAAAAAAACAAAAAATACAAAAACAATTTCAAATAAATTATAAAATCATTTATTTTTTAAGGAATTGGTAGGTACAATTTTAACATTTATTTTTACTTATTATATCATTTGTTTCTTAAGGATGTGTCAGTTGTTTAAAAATTATTTTAAAATAAATAACAAAAACCTTTTAATTTAAATAAACAGTAAATGAACAGTGTATCACGGCTCAAAGTATTTTACTATTTTTTTTTTGAAACCGAAGACGTGTTTTTTAAATATATGCGAATAAATAATGGTTTGCATGTTTCTGCAAAGAAGCCGGAAACAATTATCTAAAAATATAAGATCTAAGCTTTCATATGAAATACGATTTGTAAAAATAATTAATTAAAATGTAAGATCAGTTTAGACCTGAGGTATTTATCGAACTTTGAGTCGCTAAAAGTATCCCACTTTTAGCAGCGTCGGTGCAGCGTAAATTTAAGAAACATAACAGCACAGCATCAAAGTAATATGGAATATCCATGTTCCAATTTTCAGTGGTATCCATCGAATGACTCTTTCGTTTAAAAGCATTTCATATCTTTTAATTTCGATTGATATTTTTTGAATTTCAAATGGTGTTTTTTTTAATTTCAAATAATATTTTTTAAATTTAAAATTCTACTTTTTGATTTTCAATTGGTAATTTTTTAAAAGCAAATTCTGGACTACTGAAATGATCTTAAAGCGGAGAAAAGCTTTACAACACAAAAATATTCAAAACGTACTTAAAAAATTCAATTCTGTATATCGTGAAGAGGCAGACCCAGACAAAATTGTTGACAATTTTATGTCGAAAAAGCGTCGTATTTATTTTTAAGTTCAATATTAAAATTATACAATAGGTATCAGTCAATGTGATAAATATGTTTTAAATCAAATAGGTCGAAAATTTTAGGTTTTGAAATTACCAACTTTTTAAGAATAATGGGTTCTTAAACATTAAATAAATTAACGCTTACAAATAGTTTAAGCATGGTAGAATTTTAGCATAATGTTAAATGAAGACAACTAAAATTTTTCTTTAAATCAGTGTTTCAACTTAAAAGGCGAGCTTATTGCAAATAACGTCAGGCTGAATATTTATTGAATCGCTACCACTTGTAGATAACCCCTTGACTTTCTCATCTGATACATTTATCTTATTTATTAGAACTTTATAACATAAATTAATAATTTTATTTTGTAAATATTATACCTCCCATTATGACGTTGACGCAATATGATATTTAAGTGGAACCCACGTAAAAGTTCTCCACTATATTTTCATAATAACAATGGACAATACAAACATTGTATTCAACCCAAAATCTTATTAGTGTTAAAAAAATATAAACAAAAAAGATCAAGTAATATAAATGATCAAAAAAATATTCCACCGTTTGTTTAAACTTCTTATATTATTTGTTTAGTTTGCGGCAAAATACAATTTAAAACAAGTAAAAAAAGACTTAAGTTCGGCTGAGCCGCATCTTTGAATACCCTCCACCAATATCCAAAAAAATGTTCTACTGTTTGATACAAATAATGTAAAAAACTTTAGAAGTAAAATTATGGAGGTAAACAATATTTTTTTAAGGTGAAAACACTTTTTGTGGTAAAAAAATTTTAGTAGTACAATTTTTCGAGGCGAAAAATTTTGAAGTGAATATAAAATATTATTTAATATTTCACAAAATATTTTACTTGCCTGTCACTTCACCCAGAAAACAGTATCAGTTGTGTCCACCGAATTTGTTGCCAATCGAATTCTCGCGGTTACGACAACTGTCTTCATATTATATATATATATATATATATTAGGGCGGGTCGAATTGTAGGGAGTGAAAAAATTCACCAATTTCCCTATGATTTCCGTATTCTATGGGTTATTCCATGAAAATTTGCCGAAGGAACCATACCTCTATCGTTAAAATCGAGTCCCCTACTTTTTGTTGGTAGATTTTTTCCCAAATTGACGTTCGTATGAAATATTACCTACACGTTAACATCCATAACTCAAAAACTATCGATCGGGTTTAATCGTTGCGCGTTGGAAAGGTGAGCTCATTTTGATAAATTTACAAAAAAAAATCTCCAACATTGGTCCAACGGTTCAAAAGTTACGGGCATTTTTGTCCAAATTTTGGAGCCTTTTTCCATTTTTTTCATGATTTTGTCCAAGAATATTACTTTCATGGCCATTTTTTTGGCTCAATCCATTATTTAATTCAATTTACAATTCAAAACGAAGAGTTTAAGCCCAAATTTATCGAATTCGGTTGATTAATTCATGCGATATTGCTAAAACAAAATAACACATAAAACCAACTTTTTGATTTTTTTTTCCCTTTTTATTTTTGCTCTCTTTTTTGGGTTTGCATACGATTTATAAAGAATAATTCTTCGCTGACGTCATTTTGACAACAACAAATACACAGCAATTCTAATTGGACGAAACAATCAGCTGTAGTTGGCGGGGTGGGGATTCCAGTGTATGCTAGTTTTGTGAAGTGAAGTGTTACTTGAAATAACTAACAAATAATCAAACTATTTTGAAATTTAGAAAAGATTTAAAGGTAAGTGTAAAAACATTGCTAACTATTATAGTTAATAGTTATATTATTATTCTATGAAAAACATATATAATTCTTTTAGTGACGGTTTACAAAATGGATTCAGAGCCTGGTTCATCGCAAAATCCAACAGATACCCAAAGCAGTAGTTTGCAACATTTGGTCTCTCATGATGTTTTTTCTTTTGGCGTGGGCTGTGAATTACCTGATATTAATCTGTCAACTAAACGAGATATATTGAAGTACTATTTTTTCTTGGCCGAACGTTCAAAAGCCCAAAGCAAAATGTTTTCGTATAAAAGATTTACTCCCCAAGTAGCAGACAGATTGTTAGAAATTTGGAATCAACTTAATATTGAACTTATACTCAAAGGTAGCATCATTAGAAAATTGAATAATTTGCTTGACGCATATAGTAATGCAGATAAACAACGAGTAAAACGCGTAACAGAATTCAAAAAATTCGTAGAATCAACAAACCAATTATTCAACATTGGAAAATGTAAATGCAACTTGAAAGAAAACGACTGCTCATGTGGATCTATCCCAGAAAACTTAAAAGATTTCATGCGCGATCAATATAATGACAGAATACAAACGATACCGGAACACGATAGTGGAAGTGAAGAGACGATACCAACGACTATACCAACAATCCCAGTGAGCAACGATCCTACATACGAACCACATTATGACGAAATGGAAGTTGATGTGAGAGGAGGTTCAGAATTAGTTCTACCACCACAAACATACACTCCCAGATACAATACTAAAAACTATGCAATGATGTGTGACAGATTTGGTGTGCATGATAGAATGGGATCAGCATTGGCAACAGCTCTGATGGAAGACCTGGGCGTAAAAGATGCTCATGGCAATCTTGTCATCATGGATAAAAGTAAACTTCGTAGAGAAAGAGAAAAATGGAGACAAGACGCACTTCGTAAGCGGTATGATGGCTCGAATTTGATATCATTTTCATTTGACGGCAGGAAAAATGATGCTCTAACTGTAGAAAAAATTGATGAGAAGTTGCATCCAAGGATGGTTAAAGAACCTCATCTAGTTGTTTTGAGGGAACCAAATTCTCAATTGATAGGCTACACAAAACTAGAAAGTGAAACTGCGGCAAGCAAAGTCAACAAATTGATCGAATTCTTCCAAGAAAAACAATTGTCTCTCGATTCATTAATTGCCATATGCGCTGATGGTGAACCAACAAATACTGGCGTACACGGTGGAATTTTGCGACTATTCGAAAAACAGTTAAAGAGACCACTGCACTGGTTTGTGTGTCTTCTGCACTTTAACGAGCTTCCGTTTAGACATTTGTTTGACACTTTAGACAAATCAACCACCACTGGACCACGATCAACTACCGGAAAGTTGAGCTCAAAAATTGGTGATTGTGAAAATCTTCCGGTATGTAATTTTTATAGCTAATTCTTTACCATTTTTTATTCTATTTTTTAGCTTTTATGTTTTCTTTTCAGGTGGTAACCGATTTTGAGGAAATCGCTTTGGAAAATATGCCTCCTGGTGATTTAAATCCAGAAGAATTATCTACTGATTCGAGGTACTTGATGTTAATGGCCAATGCAATTTCTAATGGTGTGGTTCCTGCGGATTTATCTCACATAAAACCAGGGCCAATTGCACATTCTCGTTGGCTGACCAAAGCCAATAGATTATTACGGTTGTATGTGACAACTAATAATCCAACTGAAAATTTAAAAATTCTGGCTAACTATATAATAAAAGTATACAAGCCAATGTATTTCAATGTTAAGTATTATAGCTCTGCCGCATACGGTAGTACATTACTTTTTAAATTTATTACTTGGACACGATTTTTACCACGGAATTTACTTGGAGTTGTAAATACAGTAATTCAAGATAATCCATATTTTGCACACTCAGAAAATATCTTGCTATCTATGTTGTTTGATGATAGAATGGAAAAACGAAACATTGCTATAAAGAAGATTTTACATTACCGAAGAGATATTGTCGACCCAACGGAACTTAGAGTTTATAAAAAATCTCTTATAAACTTTAATTGTACGGAATATACAAATATGATTGATTTAAATGACGATACCATTTTATTCGAACCACCGTTTACGCAAAGTTATTCGTATGAACATTTGGAGGGATATTTAAATTACGAAGTGCCACCGTTCGATGATCCACAAATTCCTTTACACATTCAAGGAACGGAAAGACATGTCCAATTGCTGGCTGCCACTGCTAAACGAGTTGCAGGAAAGAATGTAGAAGGCGCTATGGCGACGACATTAGAGAGCCGTACGAAAACACCCAGACTTGAAAGCAAACAAGACTTTCAGAAAAAATAATGTTTTTTTTCACATTTTGTCTATTACTACACTCAAATTGAATATTTTTTTTTGATAATAGGTTGATAGATACTTTATTATCTCTTAATTTGAATTTTTGTAGAAAAAAAAATAAAAAGGGAAAAAAATCAAAAAGTTGGTTTTATGTGTTATTTTGTTTTAGCAATATCGCATGAATTAATCAACCGAATTCGATAAATTTGGGCTTAAACTCTTCGTTTTGAATTGTAAATTGAATTAAATAATAGATTGAGCCAAAAAAAATGGCCATGAAAGTAATATTCTTGGACAAAATCATGAAAAAAATGGAAAAAGGCTCCAAAATTTGGACAAAAATGCCCGTAACTTTTGAACCGTTGGACCAATGTTGGAGATTTTTTTTGCAAATTTATCAAAATGAGCTCACCTTTCCAACTGGCGATTAAACCCAATCGATAGTTTTTGAGTTATGGATGTTAACGTGTAGGTAATATTTCATACGAACGTCAATTTGAGAAAAAATCTGCCAACAAAAAGTAGGGGACTCGATTTTAACGATAGAGGTATGGTTCCTTCGGCAAATTTTCATGGAATAACCCATAGAATACGGAAATCATAGGGAAATTGGTGAATTTTTTCACTCCCTACAAATCGACCCGCCCTAATATATATATATTTTAAAAAATTCACCCTACAGAAGATATTTTAACATATCAAACTGGTAATGATTATTATAAAAACTATTGTAAAGCACTCCTTTGATCTGACATACTGATATCCTCAATCGAAATTCGGTTAATGTAACAGAATTTCGGTGGAAACAAAATATTTCAATGGTATCAGGAAAACATTTGGTTGGAACAACTAAATATTTCGGTTGCTGCAACGAAAAAATCAGTTGGCAAGAAATTTGGTTATACGCGAATTATTCCCCGGTTGTCTGGTTCAGCACGAAACATTAACAAATACTTCAAATAACCCACTTGTGTTATAAAGACTGATTAAATGTATTTAATTAAAAAAGGCACTAAAGCATTTAGCGACCTCGAATATTTAAAAAACGAAGTGGCTAAGTGTATTATTTTTTATGATCAAAAACACACAAAAAAAACGCTCAAAAATTTTTAATTTTTACGTGGTCAAAAAAAAATGTTTTGTTATATATTTTTTAATTTATTTTTATTTTTTATTTTGACACTTCATGCTAAGGTTAACTACCCATAGTAAAAATATATTGATATATTAAAAAATATTGATAAATTGTTATTTTCAAATAAATTATATTTAACTCGAATATAATCAAAATTGTTATATTTGAAAGTTTTTATTTTTGCTGCTCTTGTCTTGTTAACATATAGAAAAAACTGCTAAGCCGGTTTCTCCACAGGACCCATTTGAACTGGTTTCTTAGTAACTTTAGCTAAACCTGTTACAGACTGTCTTCTATTAGTGTATATCGAGGGTATACTGCATGCATTGTTTCTCGAAAAACTATTACTTTTCAGGAGTGACAAAAAATGTTTTTAATATTATTTATTTATTTTTGAAATTTAGAATTCCTCATTACTTTTTTAGTATAAAAAAATCACAAGTTTATTACAAAACGTTTTTGTCTCTCCTGAAAAGTGCTAGTTTCTGCAGTAAACCGCGATATATTTATGAATAACTAAATCTTAAATTCATTAATGTGATAAAGAATTAAATAAGTATTTCAAAATATTTTTAGGGTTTTATGAAATGTTGAATCAATACTGTATAGGAAGAAATCATGTTAACACGATTTCAATTACATTTTTCTTACTTTTTATGACTTTATATGTCAAAATGTGAATACCATTTATATTTAAGTTTAGGATGTTAATCCTTAACTCTTTTATTTTGGTTTTTGTTAGCAGATTGTCATATTGTGTATTATTCATTCTTTCATATAAAATTCAATTCATTGATATGGTTCTTTTCACTTGACAAACGGGTTCCAATACATTATTATTTTTTTTTTCTGACATTTAAATGCAACTCATGTGTTTATGTTTTCATTTAGTTCAATTTAATTATTGAAATTAAGCAATTCAACGTAATTTAACAACACTTTTAATTCATAAATATTATTATGTATGTATGGATGTTAGTTTTCATTTCCATTGACATTGTATGTAGTTTTGTACACCAACTTACTACTTAAACGTCAATGACTTTTTCTGTTGGTTTTTATACGCTCTACCATATGTATAGGATGATGGTATATATCAGTTTGTCATTCCGTTTGTAACATGTCAAAATACAGGTCTAAGAACCCATAAGGTATATATATTCGTGATCCTTTTGCCATTTTAAGTTGATTTAGCGTTGTCTAATTGTCTGTCTGCTAAAATGGCTATCACGGGGCTGCTCATTGTTACTTGGATTAATGTTCATCCCTCCAAGTAGTTCGATATTGAAAATAAGCAAAATCGGTCAAGCCGTTAAAAAGTTATGAGTGAAAATGTGAAGGTACCTCTAAATTTTCCATACAAATATGAATGTATTTTAGTACAATTTCATTGTAGCGATTGGGAATTAAAATGTTTTCTCTTGTTTTTTTTTTTTTCACCTAAAAAAAATTTTTTCCAAACACAAAATTTGTTTTTAAACCCAAAAAAGTTTTCACATCAAAAAAATTTTTTTTACCTGCATAATTCATAGAGGAAGAATAGTATAGAGGATGCAACGCCGTCAGCAGCCAAATAAAATTTTATACAGAATACAAAGGTTCGGAAACTTTGAGAAAACAGGGGAAAATTGAGCAAATTTCCCTGATTTCTGCAAAAATTTGAGTAAATTTCCCTGTTTTTAAACCTTTTTTCCAAATCCAATTGGGAAAGCTGCTAAAAACTAATTGGATTTGCAAAGAAATTCAATTGGAATCGCAAAAAATCCAATTTAAAAAGATGCTGAACCTTTGAAATCTGCACATACAAAACTAAGAGAACGTTTTTTACGACGTGAGAGACATCGTCATGGTGTGCATAATTTCACTTCTAATATTTTTTGCATTATTTTTATAAAAGAAATGAGAAACTTTTTTTTAAGACATTTGTGAAGGGTATTCAAATATTCAGCACAGGAAAATTTAAGCCTTTTTTTATTTGTTATTTTTAATGTTGTATGTCGACCGACTTAAGGCCGTATTACACTAGCATACACTCAGAATATTATGTAGTTGACTGTTTGTAATTTAATAAAAAAATTTCCGTTCAATTTAACAATGAACGTACATACATTTGTTTTTCAAAGAAATATCTATATTAACTTTTTTATACATTCATTCGAAATAATTTACTATCATTTAACGATTTTTTTAAGTTTCATTTATTGTTTTCATTTGTTTGAAATTTAATAAAAACTTACCCACAAAACATAAATTTGCAGTTTATTTGTGTCTGTAACAGTTATTACAAATTTAAATTTTGTTTGCTGTCCGTTTCAAAAAAAATATTCAAAAAATTTCAATTTGTTTTTATTTAATTTGGTTGTATATATACAAAATTATTTTAATTCAAATCACAAGAACTTCATAAATACACATACATACACAAACACATTGTCACATACACAAACACAGTGTCTATAGCTATTCAAACATACATTTTGTAGGAAAAAAAAAACAAAAAATACAAAAAGGGAAACAATTTCAAATAAATGATAAAAACATTAATTTTTCAAGGAATTGGTAGGTAAAATTTTGACATTTATTTTAACTGATTATCTCAGTTGTTTCTTACGGATCAGTTGATTAATCAATATTTAAAAATAACTAACAAAATGCATTTAATTTAAATGAAAATTAAGTAGACCGGTTTTTAAATGAAATATATTTTTTTGTAAATGACATATTCTGTTATTTTAACTTACAAACTATTTTAAGTGTATAATTACAAATTATATCCTAGTCCCCAAACGGAGCACTAGCGAGGAAGGCTATCGGCTCGTTGTAGCGTAAACAGAGCCTCTGGTGGAAACCGAACCCACGACCGCCACACTGATAAGCTATCAAGCTAGCCTACCGAGGTGATCAATTTATATTTATTAATCATGGAGAATAAATAGAAAAAGTTATTAAATACTAGCCGATCAGAAATATTATGTTTATTCTGTTGAATTTAATTTCAATTGTAAGTCTCGCATACACATTCCTTAATCGCAAATGGCTCTTTTGCCAAAGTGTATGAAAATATTCATATATTTTTGCCGAGGCTGTGCGTTTATTATTTTGCGCATACAAGGGCTAACATTTCGTAAAGTGAGTTTAATTTCCTGATCAAAAGCCTAGTTTTAACTTAAGTGTTATTACCAATTTCAATGATTTCTTTTTTGTTTGCCATCACTTTTTGCAATCATTTCAATATTATGGTATTTTTTATGTTAATATTTAAAACGTGATTATATACTCAACAAAAGGACTAAGTAATATTAAGTAATAATATTAATATTAAGGACTAAGATATTAAGCAGGTTGTAGATGATGAATTTACAAAAACATAATGGATTACCTGCAAGGTGTACATTAGGGTATCCCGAATTTTATTAACCTATGCGACGGCAGACCACTCAAATGCCTTAAATGTATTGTAAATATAAGAGTAGGTACTTAATCTGACTACCTACGACTGAAGTTAGCCAAAATGGATTTTTTTTTTATTTATTTTCGTAAAATGGGTTCAAACGTTTAAAAATCTTGGACACATTTAATAACAAATTAAAAATAGAGCATCTGTGAACTTATTTTGTAATTTTTTGATAATCGGTTTATTTCTTGAGTATTACTTAGTCACTTTTTCATAATTAAGGAAAATGTATAAATATCTAACAAAGAAAAACTTGCATATTTTAACTAATTAATTTGGTTGTGGACCAAAATATCGATTTTAATTTTATCTTTTCTAATAATTAGCGGCGTTTGTGAAAAAACTGAAAAAAGTGAACAAAATTCAGATACCCTAGTGTACATCCGGTATTTTGTTTTAAGTTTATAGATGGATATTAACTAATTTGATACCCAGTAAAAAATTCAAATCAGGTTGCATAACACCTTATTCTACATTAGCATAAGTTCTAACTTATTAGCAATAGGTTCTATTTCTGCAATTTGATGAATGAAAAATTATTGGCTCCTGGACAGTGTAACCTTAAATTTGGACAACATTTGTTTATCCCACAGCACAATATGAATAATAAAGAAGTTAGTAAAAAATCACACGGTTAAGTACACACAAAGTAATGCGACTGTGGGCTGAACCAATAAATTTGTTTATTTTACAAAATTTATTCTGGTTTATGTTTTTAAATGAAATTTTTTGATATTGAATATTTTATTTTAATTAAAAAAATAATTTTTTAAATGTTTGCTTTTCCGGGATTTAAACTCGGAAATTCTCTACCCACCACACCACAAACACTTATAAATTTTGATGGCTAATTTTGAATTTAAACGATTTTATAGGAAAACAAATATTAGTATAAAATTTGTTTATCAATACCAATCATTAGTTACGTCTATTATCAATGCAATCCACAATTCGACAATTCTATTGAAACCCTAATTAAATGATATATTTGATCAGAATAAGCGTACTTGTAGTTACCACTTTTGAATATCGACAATTTTTTAATAAATTTGATAGATTGTACCAAATTACTAATATATTCACTAAATAAATGGTTGCTTCCACCGCACACAAATACTGAACGAATTTTATTTTTTAAGATGATTGGAAATACCAATAATTGAATAATAGCATTGATTTTTAGTTTCTTTTCCCTTTTTTTAATTCCCAATATAACATTTTTGCTTTATTAATGGATTTTAGGTTATTCCAAATAGAATTAAATCCTCACAAATAAATGTTAATGGTTTAGATCGAATTGCAACCAATCTTTTCTCTGGGTGTATCATATAATACAATATAAATATAATGCACTTTCCTTACGTTTTCTTCGGACACTACCTCATTTGGACGATCACCTTTTTACCATTGAATATGATGGCGAAGATTCACCTAATGTTTATCAATCGACTCTTTGGCTTAGACAGTATTTTTCCCACCAAAAACAATGTTCAATCAAAAAAAAAAACGTAAATTTTTGCAATCCATTTTTTCCTGATTTTCACTAATCAATGAAAATTTTACACAACAGTTGGCCCAACTGAATAAACAGAAAATATTGTCACTTGTGACGCCATCTATATGTAAGTATAAAGTTCACTTACAATAATACAATCAAAAATTCGGTTGGATCAACTGAAACCAGGCGCGGATCTGAAGGAGGATGAGTGTGATATATTTACCCTTGTTAGTGTAAAAACTAAAAATTATCCTCCCCCTAAAGGCAAGGGCTGCAACCTTCACTGACTGAAACCCTAATTTAATAGAATAGTTGTATCAGGTCAACTGTATTTTGAATATCGGCAAATTTTTAATAAATTTGATAGATTGTTCCAATTTTTTAGTATATTAATGGTTGATTCTACTGTACACAATTATTAAAGGAATTTTATTTTTAAAGTTGATTAGAAATCTATTCGGGAAGAATTCGTTAAAACCAGAAATATGCCACGAACATCAAAATGAAATTAAAAAGTGAATAAAATAGGTAAATTCTAAAAAACCTCATATTTTCAAAAATAACTAGTACCTACCCTGTAGGAAGACTGGGGTCAAGTACCTCCAAGTCCCAACTTTTGTCGATTATTTTGGGTGACTTTTTGGTGAAATAGTCAACAACGTGTCTAGATTTTTTACATTCCCTTTTTTAGTAACTTTGTCAGTAGACGTTTTACTGCACTTTTTACATTCCTTTCTTTGCAGCTGTCATATTGTTTCATTTTGTTGAAAATACATGTACATAGCTGCGTGCAAAATTAAAGTTTTTAATAAAAATATAAAGAAAAGTGAATTTCAAAGGAAAATGTATATATATAATTTGAACAAAATATGTAATGAGCAAAAGCAATTACAGAAGACTTGTGAAAAAACAATCAATTTTGTATAAAAATAACGAGGCAACAATTTTTAGTATAAGTTGTAACTCTGGACATTTTTTAAAGCCCGATGAAGATTTTTCAAAGCCTATTGAAGATTTTGTACATTCTTTTAAAAATTTGTCTACTCCAAACTTAAATTTGTGTGAAAAACTAATTTACTTTAATTAAATTTATAAAAAATTTTGTTAACTAAATATCTATTTTTCCGAAATAAACGCACCTGTTTAAACTTATTTGCCTTCCTATTGTGGAAATCTGGTGAAAAGTGCCAAAAGTTTAGACTAGAATTACTAAAATGTACTATTGAATCTCTAGTTCCAATGTCTACACCTAGTCAATAGTTGTGTAAATTCACAATAACAAGCACATGTTAAATGTCTACAGCAGAGAGCGTTGTCTGGGGCATAAATAGTCCGTAGTACTGCTGACAAAGTCAATAGTGAATCAGTACAGTTTCACAATCGACATTTCCTTCAGGGTATGAATATCAAATAATTGTAAACACACACAGAAAAATATTAGAATTAAAATATTATTAATTAAATTTCGGAATGCTTAATTACGCATCTTATTCGTCAGATTTAGCTTCTTCCGATTATTTTCTATTTCCAAACTTAAAAAATGGCTCGGTGGTAATTGATTAGCGTTTGATGGTGTTGAAGCGAGTTCAACAAATTATCTTTTTTATTTGGATTTCATTATTTTTTTTATTATATTATTATTTTTTATCATTTTTTTATTACTATCTTTTTTTACTTCTCTTTGGGAGCCAAAGGCCTACTGTGCCAGAGTGTTCTTTTCTTACGGTTCTTTTTTTTATTCCTTTTCAATCCATATGTATATATATATTCTTGGGTGTCCCAAGAAGAACGCAATTTTTAAATGACTGATGCAGCAATTGAATTGTTTCTCTGGCTGTATGACATGTGGCGCCGTCTTGTTGGAACCACATGCCCTCCACATTCATTTCTTCAATTCTAGGCAAAAAAAAAACTGGTTATCATTTCACGATACCGAACACCATTGACTGTTTGCGCTTGACCTGCCTCATTTTCATAAAAGAAAGGTCCAATGATTCCTCCAGCCCAAAAACCACACCACACAGTGACACGTTGAGGATGCATTTGCTTCTCGTGAATCACTCGAGGATTTTAATCACCCCAAATGCGACAATTCTGCCTATTGACGAAGCCATCAAGATGAAAATGGGCCTCGTCACTGAAGATGATTTTATCGGCAAAATCAGCATTTTCATGTTGTCTCTCCAATACCCAATTAACGAACTCCCTTCGCTGTCCATGGTCAGCTGGCTTCAGTTCCTGAGTTAATTGAACTTTGTATGCATGAAGATGCAAATCTTTCGTCAAAATTCGCTGCAAAGTGGATTTGGAGACACCAATTTGCTGAGCTCGGTGTCGAATTGAGGTGGATGGAGTTTGAGCGACATCATCACGTACAGCTGCGACATTCTCGGTCGATCGTCCTGGTCGATGGCGCGTTGTTGTCTTTACATCACTAACAGACCCAGTTTCGGCAAATTTATCCATTAATCTCTTTACAGTTGACTCTTTTGGAGCATTATTGTGACCCCAAATTGATCGCAATTTGCGAACTGTAGCCGCAAAACTTTCACCATTTTGGTAAAACAATTTCACAATGAGAATGCGTTGTTCATTCGTGTAGCGCTCCATTTTTACTAACCTCGTACCTTCTACTAGCAAACAATAACAATTGTTCAAATGTCAAACAATGACACTTCGAATGTTGTTGTAAGGGACCCTGAACTTTAATGTCTCTCACTCAACCTTAAGTTTAGTCTCTTTGGGTTCTTTAATTTTTTCTTTTCTAAAAAAACCCTTGTATTCTAACAGTCATCTGCACAAGCAGCAAGAAGCTGCAGCCATTTTGTAGAATTTTTATAAGCAAGAAGCTTGAAAATACCTAATAAATTTTGTTAACTATTTTTACAAAGAAAAACTTGAGTTTGCTTTCTTTGGAAAATAGCCCCACGCGCTGAAGAAGAAGTGCAGCGCACAGATGGCTTTTTTAAGAATTTAGATAGTTCTAACTATAAGCAGGGTATCGAAGCTACCGAATATCGATAGGAAATGTGTAACAAGCTAAAAGGAAATTACTTTGAAAAATAAAAAAATTTCTAAAATTTGTTGTGTATTCTTTGTTAGGTCGGCTAACTTTGGGCCCGCCTTGTACCTTTTTGCTTTGTAATTTCTATTAAGAAGATAGGCAACTTTATTGAAAATAAAAACACTTAGAACACTAAGCGAAAGATGCAACCAACATTATCAACCCTTGTTCAACGTCTGCCTTAAAATACCGGCGAGCAAAATGAATGTGGTGTCTTATATATACATACACCCAAATAACACCATTGTTTGCTTTTAAAAATTCGCGGATCATTAAAGAAAAAATTATGGTAAATAAAAAAACGCCATTAAATTAAAGCCAAAAAGATATCCATACACTAATTTTATTAATCCTTAAATTTTTTAAATCTGTTGTTAGGCAATTTGTGGTCTATTAGTACACCACTCTCTTTTCGCTTGGTCTTAGTGGAAAATTTTGTGAAATTCGCATCAATCCATATATAAGTCCTTTTTCCTTCAAATTGACAGTTTTTCTTGATATTATTGCCAAAAATAGCCATTAGTGTTTTATCTGCTATGTATTCCAAATTTATAGTGAATTATTTCATCGATTTTCCTAAATGTTCATATATGTATAAAACCATATTTTTTACTCTTATTTGCTTTTTTCTGCTTTTTTGGATTTTACAATTTTTATCTTTAAAGTAGCTTTTTCTTAAGATTTTTGAGCATTAAATTGCTTTTTTCACATTTTTTGCGTCAGTGTTTTTCTAATAAAAAAAAAAAAATTTGTGTTAGTTTTATTCTTTAAAAAAAAAATTAAAAAAATGTGTTTTCCCTAACTTTTTACGTTTGATTGTTTTTTGTTTTTTTCCCAATATATTTTTGCTTTAAATACATTGAATTTTGCTTTTTTCTGTCTTCTCTGGTTGTGATCTATACATAAACATATATGTACAAATACATTTGATTATTTTTACATTATCAATGAGTTAGCCAGCTCCAGTTAAGACATATTTAAAATTTTAGGTTTCTAGCTAAAGCGGTTTGGTCAGGCTGGTAAGGGTCACCCCCTTCGCCGTTCTGCCTATCCCCAATGGAATTTCCTAATATCTAATCAGGGTGGATGTCTGCTCCGGAGGGGGGACCTATGTTAAGGGGAAAACTTTTCCATATTTACCCCTACCCTAAGGAGTTTTCGAAAATACAGTCTGAGCTGATGTCTACGTCGGAGGAGAGTACCTACACAGAAAAATGAAAATTCCTAGCTCCAGCGATTTCGGCAGACCGTCAAGGTGAAAAATTTTTCACTCTGTCTCAACTGATGTCTACACCAGGAAAGAAACTTTCATATCAAATTTCAACATTCTACTTCCACGGTGAGTGAGTTAGTGAGTGATTGCGTAAATGAGTGAGTGAGTGAGTGATTGAGTGAATGAGTGAGTGAGTGAGTCAGTCAGAAACGTTATTCCTTTATTTATATATACAGATTTTCTTGTCTTCTCCCGATTTGTAAAAATGACACATATCTTGAAAACTAATAGATATAAATGAAGGTTATCTTTTTCCAAAAATGGACATTGGTGGTCCTTGAGCTCTCGAAATTTTCAAAAAAAAATTACAATGCCCCATTTTTCGAGAACTAAGCTAGAAAGAGCAAAACGAGCAAAATTTTCGCTCCTAGAATTATCCATACACGTATTAAATGTAGAACGGATCCCGAGACCCTATAATTTGAAAAAATTTTAAGCCTCTGTATAATTACAAATAAAATTGTAGTTTTACTTATTTTTTTATTAAATTAATTTATGTTATATATATAAAAAATGCGCTGAAATTAACAGATCCGATTTAATGACAAAAAAAGGAATACATTTTGTTAAAGTAAAAATTTTTTTTGTTGAGCCAACGAACATATTTTATTTTGGGTGTAACACACTTAACCATTTTTCTCAATCTCATTTCTGTATAATAACAAATAAAATTATATTTTTACTAATTTTTTTATTAAATTAATTTATGTTATATATATAAAAAATGCGCTGAAAGTAACAGATCCGATTTAATGACAAAAAAGGAATACATTTTGTTAAAGTAAAATTTTTTTTTTTGTTGAGCCAACGTATATATTATTTTGGGTGTAACACACTTAACCATTTTTCTCTTAGAATTTTCATGCAAACTTCTCGAAATATTAATGAAATTTCATCTATATACTTACAAAAACAACAAACACTAGCGGCAAGTAGCCACTGAACGGCAACACATCATGAATTTAATTATCTGAACCCATATTTACCTGTTTAAAAACACTTTAAATAATTAAACTGTCCAAACAAATGGGAGTAATAATGAGAAATGATTTAAAAGAAAAACCCAACAAGGATGTTACTAAATGAAGTTTTATGTTGTGGCATTAAAGTAATCTAATGAAGAGAGAAGAAGAAAGTGAGAGGAATAACTTGCTTCATACACACATTGTTATTTACTTGCAGCAGGTAAGCGTTCCCTATTGACTGAATCTGTCTGATGAATGATTGATGTTTGTTGGATCTTGTACCATTCACGAAAACATACATGTAGATATTTATATTAGGGTGGCCATTATATTATCTACACTAAAAATAATATGTATACTGACTCAACAGAACCTTATGCAATTTAAAGTCACAAAAATTGTTCCACCACAAAAATTGTTTTCACATGCAATAAACTATTTCAACTATGTTCAACACCTTTTCACCATAATTTCACTTTTAATTTACAATGTAAATGGAAATGTTAATGTACAATGTAATGCATGGTTTTCACTATGTCATTTTTAATGTCAATTTGTCCAAATTATTAGCAATTGTATGAAAACGGGTTGTCATCTGGTGTCATCTGAGTTTGCAGTCAGTTATGCACACGAACTGCCGTCTAAAATGACAGGCAAGTGAAAACGTAAAATTTCAATTTGTCAACAGATATGGCAGCATTTTTTATCTAAAATAAAATTGACAACAAGTTGTCAATTTTTTTTATTTGACGATCGCAAAGCTGTTATTTTTTTCTTTTTTTGCTGGAAAAATTAATTGCAATGGAAATCTTTTAAATAAAGAAAGAAATGGTAATGTAATAACACAAAGCGCCACACTAGCTATAGCCATTTGTTTCTTTTTTATAATTTTTAAATTTGTTCCACTTTTTATTGAACACAAATTAATATTTTCTAATCAGCTGTTCGCTCGTCTCATCATATTTGACCTTTGTAATGAAAACGGCGTGCCAGTCAACTGACACCAAAATTTGTCCTAAGTCTTTGACACGCTCTGCTTTATCGACTTATTGTCAGTTTTTAAGATGTAATGAAAACGCATATGACACAAAATGACGAGCGCGTATTTTCTCAAAGTATTGCCGATAGCCACTTGATCTTATTCTGATCTTTGTATCATTTGTGTGCAGTATCACCATTTGCATACTCTCCCAGAAACAACGGACATACCAAGTAAAATAGAGAAAATAATACACAAAGGGTTTCACCAGCCTATTTGCTCGCTTAAGTACTTTTGTTCGCGATGTCCCAAATTCAAGGGTAGTAATTACCCTCTCGCATACAAAAAAGTAAGAATAATCAGTTACCAGTATGGTAACTCATAGTGAAGAAATAAATAATAAAGTGAGTAGTTGCTATTAATAAAACAATAATAGACCTTACTAACGTAAAATGTTCGTACTTAAAGAAATCGATAAGAATTATTTGTATATATTTAAATTTAAAAAAATATCTTAGAAATACCTGTTTTTTGCATTCAAAAATTTAATTTCATAATGCAATGCTATTTCTTTTAGAATTCCTTTAAAAGATTAAAATTAAAAAAACCTTTTTTAACAGCAGATAATTTTCTATTATGTTGTAAAGTTTTTTAAAACAAATTAATAAATCTAATATTAAAAAAAAAAAAAAACAATTACCAGTAAATCAAATTTTGCACGTATGTACATATAAGTACTTCTTTCGCCCATTATTAGTAGGTCATTATTTTATTCTTTAAAATAATGCAAAAAGTAACGACCTATCATTACACGGCAATCTACACAGTAATAACCTGTTTTATGTGTAGATATCCATGTGTAGATATCCATTTACTTTTCGCCCAATAGTCTTTAAACTTAATATTTTATTAGTTCATGCCGATCGAAACTTTAAAGTTCATAAATAAATGTCAGCCTGACAAATATGCATACATATGCAAGGAAAATAAAGTAACGACGCAATGGACGAAATTACCTTTAAACGCAATAATTACTCTATAATTATGATAAATACAAGAAAATTTATTTTTAATTATTTAAATAGTGTTGTAATTTTTTAGCATGTATGTGCACGCTAAAGTTAGATTAATGTAGTGCATTCTTTAATTAAAATTGTTTTTTTTAATAATGCTGAAATAATCATCGCCATCGTTTTCCATAATTCTTGTTGATAATTTTTATATAATTTACATAAATTTTCATTCAGTTGAATGCATCGTCTCGTCACCGCCCCGATTTTCCGTTTGAAGATATCAAAGTACGTTTAACAGACTTCATGTTGTTTAACAATCTATAAATGTGTCCACCATTTAAACACAACATATAAATTTTTCTCTTTGTAAATACATATTTTTATTTGCATCTAAAAATAAGATATTTTCTATAAACAACATTGTCACATTCTGTAGCTTAATAACAACGCCAACAACTGTCGCAACAGCAATAAGATGGCCACAATCAGTAATGTTTATTTTATTTAATTTTTAGCAATGCATGCGTTGTAGAATTATAGTAACTGCTGTCTCCCGTTTATCATTGTAAATGTACCATAATTTCATAAGATTTATTAAAATGCAAACAAGTCAGCTTTTCTTATTTTGAATTAAAATTTAAGTTAATGTCCCAGCAAATCTTTTGTAATGGGTGCTATATACTCACGCGTTATCTTGTAATGATAACGCGTAAAGCTATGAGTTACCGCTCATTAATTATGTACCGCATGATTTATAAACTTAAAGTAATAAATTAAATATTTTTCAAAATCTATTTTTATATACCTTACTTAGTGATTTTTTTTTGAAAGATATATGGTAATCTCTTTATCTAAAGGAATAATATAACGGATTGTCTTACCCACTCACGCACTCGCCCTTTGGGGGCGGGTAAAAAAAGTGCAAAAACTCCCCTTTCACGGCATGCCCGAACCCCTTTAATATTGCTTGAAACCTGAAATTTGAAATATGTTTTCCTTAAAGTATGTACTAACTCATTAATAAGGTACATTTTAGAATATTTGCCAGGGATGTGGTAAAAATCGGCTTGCCCAAACCGCTGGACCTAGGAAGTGAAATTTGGTATGCTGGTTCCTTTTCCAGTGTAGACAACAGCTAAGACGAGATTTTTGCAAAATCCAATGGGAAGGGTCAAAAAAGCGAAAAATTCTCCTACTTTACGGGCTGCCAAAACCGCTGGAGCAGGGAAGTTAAAATTTAGTACATAGATTCCTCTTCCGGCGTAGACATTATCTAAAACTGGACTTTTGAAATTCCTACGGGGTAGTGTAAAAAGGCAAAGTTACCTCCTTAATCATTGATAAGGTATATTTTAAAATTTTGTCCAAGAACATAAAAATGGTGGTCAAAAAGGATCCACCATATAGGCCTGTCCAAACCACTGGACATAGGAAGATTCAATTCGGTATGCAGGTTCCTTCTAAACAATAGCTAAGACGGGATTTTTAAGAAATTAAACGCTGGATCTGGGAAGATGAAATTTGAATCATAGATTCCTCCTCCAGAGTAGATATCCAGTAAGGTTGGAATTTTGTAAATTCCTATGGGAGGGGCAAAAATGGGGAAAAGTCTTCCCATTAACGACCTGCCCACACGAATTAGCTAGAAACATTAAATTTAAAATATGCGTTACATGGAGTATGAAATACATTTTACGATTTTGGCGAGGGAAGTGGTAAAAATGGGGGATCAAAGGCCGAAACCGCTGGACCTAGGAAGTTGAAATTTCGTAGGGTAAAAAAAATTCATCTACAGCCTGCCAAAACCGCAGGAGCTGGGTAGTTGAAATTTGTTACATATGATCCTCCTTCGGCGTAGAAATCCTCCTAGGTGGGATTTTTTTAAATTCCTACGGGATGAGCGAAAAGGAGAAAAGTCTACTCCGGTGTAGACATTATCTAGGACAAGAGTTTTAAAAAAGCCTCCCTTTTAAGGGCTTGCCCTAACCGTTGGAGCTATAAAGTTAAAATTTTGAAGGTTCCACCTCCGGCGTTAACAGCAGCTGAATGGATTTTTGAACACTTAGAAATGCCTCCCTCTGATACCAAAACCCCTTTGGCTAGAAACATGAAATTTGAAGTACGTGTTTGCTAAATTTAGATCATACTCTAACTGGTGAGACGGAATTTTTTGGCATCTACACAGGAAGGAACATAAAGGGGAATATGTCACTTGACGGCCTGCAAAAACCCATTTGGTTTGAAGCCTAAAATTTGATGTACCTATTTCTTGGAGTATGGGCTAACTACTGATTTTTTTAAATTTCTACGTGTAAGGCTAAAAGTTTCCACATTAACGTCCTCCCCGAACCCCGTTTGCCCAGAAATCTGAAATTTAAAATATGCGTTACCTAAAGTATGCTCTAAATCATTGATATGGTACATTTGGGAGTTTTGGCCAAGCACGAGTTAAAAATGGAAGTGAAGACCTAAATATGCCACTGAAACTATAAAGTTGAAATTTTGCATGTAGATTGCTCCTTCGGTTTAGGCACAGTAATGACGGAATTTCGTAAAAGTCTAGGAGGAGGGGCAAAAACGAGGAAATTCTCCCCTTGATGGCCTACCAAAACCGTTGGAGCTGGGAAATTGAAATTTTGTATGAAGTTTCCTCCTCCGACTTAAAATCAGATATGATTGAATTTTTGATTAATATTTCGGGTAAGGGCGAAATACTCCACCTTGACGGCTTGCCAAAACGCTGGAACTAGAGTGTCTAAATTTGGTATATGGTCTCTTTTCCCGGCGAAGACATCGGCTCAGGCAACTTTTTCGTAAATCTCAATGGGGAGGGGTAAAGATTTAGTTATATACCTGAATTTTTAAATATGTGCTTCCTGGAGTATGGGCTAACTCATTGATGAGGTATATTTAAGAATTTTCGCTATAAACGTGCTCAAAATGGGTTCAAATATCGAAAAGTCTACCCCTTTCCAGCCTGCGCAAACCGCTGGAACTAGAAAGTTGAAATTTAGTATGCAGGTTCCTTCTCCAAAATCTAACAAGGAGGGGCAAAAAAGTAGAAAATTCTCCCCCTTGGCGACTTGAAAACTAAATTTTCCATGTAGGTTCCACTTACGGCGTTGACATCTGCTCAGACGTGATTTTTGGTAGAGTTATAAAAACGGAAAATGTTTCCCCCTTGACGCGGAGGCTGCTAATATTGCATATATGGACAAAGCCATTCAAATAAAAAGTCGATATCTGCTAATATATACGATATATGGCAATAAATGATAATATATTGCATATATTGGTCCATATTTTGATTCGTATATGCCATATATGTTCATATATTGTATAAATATATGAGTAATAAGTTTTCTTTTTATCAGATATGGCCATTGGCCATATAAAGGGTGGTTAAATTTTAAGAGCGAATGTTGATTTTGAATAAAACATGAATTATTTAGGAAATTATTGTCATTTCTTTTTATTATGATAATATGGTATGTTTAAATTATGTACGGAACAAAATATCGGCCAAATGGACGCCGCGACCTCGGCGGCACACCTCAATCCGATGGTCCAAATTTTCGATGACGCTGATGCATAATTGAGGTTCTATGCCGTTAATGTGCCGAATTATCTCATCCTTGAGCTCTTGAATTGTTGCTGGCTTATCGACGTATACCTTTTCTTTCAAATAACCCCAAAGAAAGAAGTCCAACGGTGTCAAATCACATGATATTGGCGGCCAATTGACATCGCCACCACGTGAGATAACACGCCCATTGAATTTGTCGCGCAAAAGAGCCATTGTTTCGTTAGCTGAGTGGCAAGTGGCACCGTCCTCTTAATACTACATATCGTTCAGGGTCATATCCTCAATTCCTGGTCGCAATAAGTTCGTTATCATCTCTCGAATTCGAACACAATTCACCGCAAAACGAACTGGGCGAGCATGCACAGGTGTTTTCACAGACCCGGTTTGCTGAAATTTGCCCACAATTCTCCCGGTTGTGGACACATTCGGTCGATTATGCTGACCCAGAAAAATCACGAAGTGCACGAAATGCACTTTGATTTGAACGCCCATTTTCATAATAAGCCTGAATGACTTTAAAGCGTTGCTCGATTGTGTATCTTTCAATGGTTCAAATTGAGTTAGTCTGAAATCTCAAATGAAATGCAGAAAAAAACTTGACGTTTAGGTGTGGTTCACATTCAACATCGGCCCTTAGAATTTAACCACCCTTTTCATATGAAGACCGAATAAAGATTCAGTTCGAATTCTTAAGCCAAAATTGGTGTGAACATGACACTTTTAATGATTGTGACCAGATGTATTTCCTAGGATTGAGATCTTTAATATAAAATTCAAAGTGTTCCTTATTGAAGAAATATTGAATATTTGAGTCCATAAACTGTCGGTTTATTTGTTTAACAAAAATGTAATTTTTTCTAACCTCAATTCAAAATATTTCCTGATTATCTATCGGTAGCAGCAAATATTATTCTGTTTTGAATTACTTGTCAAAAAATTAAATAAAAAATAAAAAATAACCACATAAATTGAAAAGTTGAAAAAAAGGAAACGAATTTGATAAAAAAAACAACAACAATAATGGACAACAATCGTGGTCTTCAAATTATAGTAAGTGTGTGGTAAAAGCAATGTGTGTGCAGTTTTTCCTTTAGTAAATCCTTGGATTGTGAAAGCTCTTGTATTATGAAGACTTTTTCCAAATGAAAACTTCTTTGATTCTGAAATCTTTTTCCTTTTTCTTTCAGGGAACCATTTTCTATAGTAAAAACTTCTGTGTTTGACAAAAAAGTGATTAGAGTCAGTTTTCAACAGAGAAAGTCCTCAGAGTCAGGAAGTTTTCTTATAGGAAATACCTAAGTCTTAGGGTTTTCTATAGGAAAAAGTCGTTCCAAATTTTTTTTTTTAAATACTCATATAATTGTTTATCATATATTAATTGCTTTTCTACAGAAAAAATCCTTAGAATTTTAGAGATTTTCAACAGTTAAAATCTCTCAGAATCTTAAATAGGCTGTATGGATTTCTGTAACTTTTGCAATAAAAAAACCTCAAAAATCCTAAGGATTTCGAGAACATCTGCATAAAATTCTCATGCTTTTTATAACTTTTTGCTATATCAAAAATTAAAGATTTTATGGAATTTTTCCTTACATCAATTCGTTAGTGAAATTTTGAAATTGTTTTCAACGTTTCCTACGTTTCAAAAATAAGACAAAATATTCAGGAAATCTAAAAAAAGATCGATTTGAAATCGATCGATTTTCAAATAGTGTATAATTTTAATGTTTTCGTATCAAAAAATTAATGCAGTACTGGTTTTATTCCCTTCTATTAGTGGCCAATTCCGTATAACGAACAAAAAAATCCTGATATATTTATACACTCAGAATATTATGTAGTTAACTGTTTGTAGTTTAATAAAAAAGTGTTCCGTTCCATTTAAAAATAAAGGAACATACATTTATTTTTCAAAGAAACATCTATATTAACTTTTTTATACATTTATTCGAAATAATTTACTATCATTTACCGATTTTTTTCAGTTTCATTTATTTTTTTCATTTGTTTGAAATTTAATAAAAATTTACCCACAAAACGGAAACTTGTGGTTTATTTGTGTCCGTAACAGTTATTAAAAATTTAAATTTTGTTTGTTGTCTGTTTCAAAAAAAAATATTCAAAAAATTTCAATTTGTTTTTTTATATAAATTGGTTGTATATATACAAAATTTTTCAATACAATTTACAATTCATAAACACACATACATAAACAAATACATTCACACAAAAAGTGTTTATAGCTTCATATGCATACATACATTTTGTATTGTACGAGTATATAAAAAAAAAAACAAAAAATACAAAAACGGAAATAATTTCAAATAAATGAAAAAAACATTTATTTTTTAAGGATTGGTGGGTAAAATTTTGACATTTATTTTAACTGATTATATCAGTTGTTTCTTACGGATGTGTCAGTTGATTAATCAACATTTAAAAATATATAACAAATGGCATTTAATTTGAATGAAAATTAAGTAGACCGGTTTTTAAATGAAATATCATTTCTTTTAAATGATATTTTCAGTTATTTTAACTTACAAACTTTTTTAAGTGTAGTAATTCAATAAAAATATTAGGTTTTGTCTAAATTAAAAAAAAAACTTATTTTTTGTTGGATTGAACAAAATTTTGTAATAATTTCTCGCTCAAAGTTATACTTTATATAAACACGCAGAGAAAAAACATGGCTGCAACATGATCACTGCTACTATATTAAGCTTGCTGCAATCAGGTATGGTTGTCACAACCATATTATTGGCTTTTTAACCATCAACATGGTCGCTACCATCATTATTATAGTAAATATTTTACTATTTTATGATTGATACCTTCTATTTTGTAACATGATTGGCTGTAACCATACTATAGTAACAAAAATTCTGATTATGAAAAAAATATGATAATTATTCAACCATAAAATGCTGGCAACAATCAATAAATAATTATGCATAAAATATAACATGATTCTGATATTTACGGTCATAATATTGTCTTGTTTTCATAAAAACCAAAATTTGATCAGTTCAGTCAGTTTATTTTTACCACAAAATGTATTAAAAAATAATCATATATTGTTTACTAAAACTGGACGAATGTGGGTAGGAAATACTTTTTATGTGGCATTAAAACATTCCATCAATTCCATAAAGATCCCGATAATTTTTTTTTAACTTTAGAAGATTTTTTTAATGGTTTTCTTATACATATAATATTATTTACACTAATCAATTCATTTTCAAAAAGATTCCATATAAAGATTTTATATTTTTTAATTCGTTTTTATAAAAACGATAAGAAATATTTTTTAAAAAAATATATTTATTAATACATTTTTTGTAAAAAGTTCTAATTATATTAATAAATTATTTTTTATAAGAAAAAGTCTGTAGAAACCAAAATTGTTTTTGTAGAAATAGGCAACGCTAGAGGGTAGAATTCTCGGTTGTCAAGCAGAGTTTCCGGGTTTGATTCCCATTATGATCACAATATATTTAATAACGTTTAAAATATTTGTAATACTTTTTTTATGAAAACCTATTTTTAGACACATTAATTTTCCCATCCTCGTAACAGGTCCATACATTACCTTGGGGCTCATCGCCTGTAAAATTGGTGAAATAAGGTGTAAAGAATTATACTTTACACATAATTTCGTAATCTGTGGATTTGCTGGGATACACATTCATATGTACGTTTACGCCCACACTAGTTTTATACACGTAATGTGCTTTACGGGTATTGAGATATTTGACTCGTTTCTATAGCTAATTTTTCTTAAAAGTTTCAAAAGTATTTCTACCAGTATTGCCACAAAGAGAAATCAAAATTACACATGATGGATGTCAAAATTACTAAAAAATTTTTTAAATTGTTTATAAATTTTTTGCACTAATTTTAAAACTATATGCCACACAACCACACAAAATTTCCAATGCACATTAAAAATTTCACAGTCACAGGACTGTCTTTCTACTTAAGGAGTAAGCCTGATTTAGAGCTTTCAAAATAAAAAAAAATCAAGCTCTACATATACAATTTGTCCAACATTTCTACAATTTTTTAACCGCTAAAAAAAATAAGATTTGTCGAGGCTATCAAAATAGGTATTTATCTGTGAGATGGTTTCATCGTTGGATTTAAATCTCTTTCCCCCGAGCCATTTCATCAGCTTTGGAAATAAGAAATAGTCACTAAATCCTAAGAACAGGGTGGATGAGGGAGCAATTCGTAACCTAATTTATGGATTTTTGTCATGGAAAATGCACTTGCCACACAATTGCGTTTGCGGCTCTGAATGCTATGAAAATAATTTGATTATGGGACCATATTACAGCGACAAAGAATATATATATATATATATATATATATATATATATATATATATATATACATGTCATACAGCCAGAGAAACAATTCAATTGCTGCATCAGTCATTTAAAAATTGCGTTCTTCTTGGGACACCCTTTATATAAAGAGGTCAGGGTGATTCTATGATAAGAAGTTTTAGGATCAAAAGGCTTAGTTAAAGAGCAAGTCCCCAGATTTTGAGGGGTCTCTTTTAGAAAAGGCCTCAGGTTTTGACAAAAATGTCCTCATATCTTGTGGGATTTTCTTAAGCAAAAAGTCCTCAAAATCTTAGGGAGCTTTTGTAGGAAAAATTCTGAGAATTTTTCTACTGAAATAATCCCTAAAACCTTAGGGGTTTTTAAAATAAAAAAAATCTAATGTCAAAGGAAAACGATTCTCAGAATCTGGGAGTTTTTCATAAAAAAAATAGTAACAATCTGAGAGTTTGCTTTAGTAAAAGTCCTCAGAATGCAAAGGTTTTTTTTTATAAAAAATAATCGCCCGAATCGGGTGGTACACTTAAAAAAGTTTGTAAGTTAAAATAACTGAAAATATCATTTAAAAGAAATGATATTTCATTTAAAAACCGGTCTACTTAATTTTCATTTAAATTAAATGACATTTGTTATTTATTTTTAAATGTTGATTAATCAACTGACACGTAAGAAATAACTGATACAATCAATTAAAATAAATGTCAAAATTTTACCTACCAATCCTTAAAAAATAAATGTTTTTTCATTTATTTGAAATTATTTCCGTTTTTGTATTTTTTGTTTTTTTATTATACTCGTACAATACAAAATGTATGTATGCATATGAAGCTATAAACACTTTTTGTGTGAATGTATTTGTATATGTATGTGTGTTTATGAAGTTCTTGTAAATTGTATGGAAAAATTTTGTATTATAATTTTGTATAAATTGGTTGTATATATAACCAATTTAAATAAAAAAACAAATTGAAATTTTTTGAATATTTTTTTTGAAACAGACAGCAAACAAAATTTAAATTTTTAATAACTGTTACGGACACAAATAAACCACAAGTTTCCGTTTTGTGGGTAAATTTTTATTAAATTTCAAACAAATGAAAAAAATAAATGAAACTGAAAAAAATCGGTAAATGATTGTAAATTATTTCGAATAAATGTATAAAAAAGTTAATATAGATGTTTCTTTGAAAAATAAATGTATCTTCCTTTATTTTTAAATGGAACGGAAAACTTTTTTTTTTAAACTACAAACAGTTAACTACATAATATTCTGAGTGTATTTCCATTGGAAATAGTCCACAGAATCGTAGGATTTTCTCTATGATATAGTTCAGAATCTCACGTGTTTTCTGTAGGAAAAGGTTTTCAGAATTGGAGGGGTTTTTTGGCGAAAAAATCATCAGAATCTTAGGCATTTTCTATCGGGAAAAAACCTCAGAATCCGAAGATTTTTTTAATAGGAAAAAGTCATTATTATGCTATGGTATTTCTATGGATTTTTCTGTAGGAAAAATCATCATAATCTGAAGATTTTCCTGCAAGAAAAGTCTTCGGGATCGGGAGGTTTTTATAAAATTTAGATTCTAAAAGTTTCTCTGTAGGACATTTTTATAGAAAAAAATTCTTAGTCTGGGAAGTTTTCTATAGGAAATGGTTCTCCAAATCTAATAGATTTTGTTTTTTCTTTAATAATTTTATTTTTTTATTTAAATTTTCATATATTTGTTTATTTTTTAATATTTAAGCCCTCATTTTGCAAAACACAACGCCTCACTTCACATATTTTTTTTTTAAATCGATTTTGTAAATCACTTGAATAAAGTAGGTTACGTAATTTGAAATTTTATACATACAAATCAGAATTTCATAAATCACTGCGCTGAAAAATTAATCACTTGAGATGTCAAAATCATCACACATGAATTGTTTAAGCGTTGGCTAGAATTTTTTTTCAAACTATTTAAAAAAACACACAATTTGTAATTCGACATCAATTTTGTACCGTAATTGACGTTTGGTAACAAAAATACCCTGGTTAGTTTCTACATCATCCAGGGAAGAAAAAGTATCAAAAAGTAACTAGTACATTTTTTTTTTTTTTGAAATTGATTGATTTTTCAAACATATATTCCATATATGCATAAATGCAGGCAACACTGAAATCATTTTAATTTGACAATTACAGTGATAACTGAATATCTGGGTACCAAATTCATTCGAAGGAATCACCTTTTTTAGATTGTACTAGGATACACCCAGAAAACAGTATCAGTTGTGGCCACCGAATTTGTTGTCAATCGAATTCTGGCGGTTACGACAACTGTTTTCATATTAAATTATATTTTTTGTTGTGAAAACCAATATTCAGTTTTAAAATTTAATATTTTTATTCCAACGAAATATTACGTTTCACAAAATTTAATTTTAAAAAAATTTTATTTTTAGCTTTTTCCGGTATTGAACCTGGACACTCAGATTCATAGTTCACACTTTTGCTTAATGCACCAAAACTGATTTTAATTTTCTTTGATATATTTGCCATCTAAGCTTTTGAATATTTAATTTTAATTAAAAAATATTTTTTTAAATGTTTCCCTTTTCCGGGATTTGAACTCAAAAATTCGGAGTACTAGGCTAGCTATCTACCTACTAGCCTACAAACACTTATAAATTTCGATTACTAATTTTGAATTTGAATAATTTTTTAGGAAAATAAATATAGCAGAAAATTAATTTACAAACACCATTGTTAGTGGCTTCTTTAAACAGTACAATCCACAATTCGGTTGATCAGGATAGCCGTATTTGTAGTTACCACTTTCGAATATCGACAATTTTTTAATAAATTTAATAGAATGTACAAAATTTCTTATATATTCGCTAAATAAATGATTGCTTCCACAAATACTAAACGAATTTTACTTTTTAAGATGATTGGAAATACCAATATTTGAATAAAAGGATTGAGTTTTAGTTTCTTTTTCCTTTTTTTAATCCCCAATACAACATTTGTTAATTAATGGATTTGAGGTTATTCTAAATAAAATTAAATCCTCACAAATAAATGTTAATGAGTTTGATCGAATTGCAACTAATCTTTTCTCTGGGTGTAGGTAAGTCTCGGTAGGTACAACAGAATTATGTGACTACTAAAATTCGATTGGCAACAAATTCGGTTGTCACAACGAAACATGTACAAATATAATGCTATAAAGATTATATTTTAGATTGAGATTTCTGGAAAATATGATGAGGTTTGATATAAACTTACATCATGTGTTAAAATTTTGCAAATCCAATTATTATTTACATTAAATACAAAATTGTTCTAAATTTATGTAAACTAACTAATTTTTTGTCCTTAGTTTACACAGGAAAAGCAGATTCATTGTGACAACCGAATTTCTTGCCAACCAAATGGTTTGGTTGAAACCACCGACATATTTGTTTGTGGCGACCGAAATTCGGTTAATTCAACAGAATTTGAGTTGAAGTTATATATTTCAATCGGATCAGGAATACATTGGGTTGCCGCAACCAATCTCTTCAGGAATTCACAATGAATCTATTTTCTCTGTGTAGGTTAAAAAAAATTAGTTAGTACATTTACCGAAAAACTTATGTTGATTTCTACAAGACGATATTTTTTATCTATAATGAGGTTAAACCCTAGCATATTTACCAAAACAAAGAAAATTAACCATTTTTAGGTAAGCTGATAAATTTATTTCGATCCAGCAAAACATATCGTCAGGACCCGAAGTTTTAGAGAATCTAGATCCTCCAAAAAAGGAAAGAGATTTTACTAACAGGCAGAATAGACAAAACAATCCTTCCTTTTTTATATATTAACTAATTTGATTTGCTAAAATTTATCTCAGCTAAATTCAGGACACCGCGCTTCATAGGTTCAGTGAAAATTCAGCAGGCGTTAATAGGTATTATCTAAAACTCACCACAGTTTTCAACTATTAGTGTGGACTTGTAGTGATCTTTTATTTATTAAATTTTTTTTACGTTTAATAAATTTTAAATTATGTCAATATATAGATAATAAAATTCGCTTGAAATTTTCCTGAACACTAAATTTTAGTTTTATATCTAATCACACATTATCTGAATATAAATTAGTTCAACGAGACAACATTTCATTTAGAAACATTTTTTAGTTTCATTCAGGTAATAAAATAAATTTAGTTTGTTTTTAAACAACAACAAAAAAATATATATCTGAATAAGTTTTTAAATGAATTGGATTTAAAACATATAAAGCAAATCGTTGTCATAAAATTTTATTATAAATTTATCAAAATAATGTGAAACAATGTAATTTTTTTTCATTGGTTGTTTGTTGTTTAAAATTTAATAAATAACAGATTTATTTTTAAATATTTGTGCTGTTGTTGTTTTTAATGTTGTCGCTTTTTTCTGTGATTGTTAAATAAATTTTTATTAATCATTAATTTTAATTTAAAAGCTGTTTAATTGTTTTTTCAACAATGTCTTATTTAAAATTCAATAAAAGTGCCAACCGTAAAGCAATACATTCATATATAAAGTAAAATACACCGAAAAAAATCAATCGAATAAACATATAATTTAACGGAAATAAGTAAAAAAACTTTTTGAAGAACATGCTTGTTTAAAATTTATCCATGGTATATTGCTTCGATTGCACGTGAAATAATTTTGAAAATGATTTTTCAGTATTCAAACATACATTAAATTTACCATAAATTTTTCCCTTAAGCATAGTGAATGGTTTTTTCGTGGAAAAATTTCAATCGAACTCTTAAATTGTAATTAAAAATTTATTAATTGTTCTCTTTTATAACAAAGACACAATCACAATAAACTCAGAATGTCACTTATTGACTAAAAAAAATAATAGTCTTGTATTTTCGTGAAAGCAAATTGTACTAAATTTTCACGTAAAAGACAACTATCATAAAAAATCTTTTTTTTATATGGAGAAAAACAGTTAATTTAAAGCCGAGCAACTTACTATAGTTTAAACTCAATTAAAATATTAGTACATACCAGTTTGCCACTATTTAAATATCTAACACGTTTAACAGACATTTTCGTAAATTTCAAGCTACTAATTTATTATAATTTTTAATTTACACGTCAAGTATGTTAAGCAATTGTAAACACGCGCAATTAGAGGAAACAATTCCAGAACTTTTTCAAAAATAAAAATTAGTCAACATTTATATAAATTAAGCTTACATTGAAATATGTGCCACAAATTTCCAGTTTCTTGTGAAAAATTTTTAAATTTTTGTTTTTTTTTTTTAAATTTGAAATATTTTTTAAACAATATTGCTAAATTTAAACGCTGAGAGGCAATGGAAGAATTCCTTATTTTTTTATTGTACTTATGTTTCTTGTATTCAGCGTATCAGGACACCCTTATGTAACATGCGAGTATATGTATAAGAAAATTATTATATAAAACATTCATTATTTTTTTATAATTTTTTTGTGAAATTTTATATGGTTTTGAATAATTTTTGACCTACAGTCATTTATTTTACTGGTGGCAACACTGATGCATACATACATAGAAATATACTTTTTAAATTTTTGTATCAGTCATTCAAAAAAAAAAAAAAAACAAACCATAAAATCGTACTTACAGTATGAATTGAAATTTTCAGTGATATGTTGAATTTTATGTTTATCAAAATATCTTGTTTAATTACAAAATTATTGCAATACAAGTTACAACAAATTATTGACACATACATATAAAAGTAGAAAATAAAAATATGGACCTATGTGTCTTTTATGCAAAACATGTTGTTTTGGGAAAACATGAACAAAACGGCGTTTTAGTTCAAAACATTTTAAGAGGAAATTTAAAGTCAACGATTTTTTACTGTTTTTTACCACTTTTATTTACGTTTTCACGAAATTACACTAAGTAACAACAATTTACAAACAGTATTAACAATATAAATGAAGCAAATCAGTTTCATGTAAATATTGTGTGGAATTTGTTTTTACGCAAATTTAGTAAACAATACGTGAAAAATAATTTTTTAGACATGTTGTGATTTTTAATAAAATAAAATTCTCCTTCACAATTAAAAGTACGATTTCAGGCTAAAGTTCGAGGGAAATTCTTACACTGCAAAAACTGTTTACTATGCTCTAAATAAAAAGTCAGACATAAATAAAAAGACACATATACAAGTTATCCTTTATTTAGAAATAAAAATCAAATTTGTTGGGTTTTTTTTTTCAGTGTTTGTGAAAAAATGTGCGCACAGTGAAGTTTGTGTGGTTGTTATTACAAACTTTATATAAATTAATCCATTTATTAATTTATTTATACTACATAATTAAAATTTATTTTAAAATTAATATGTTGAAAAATATAACAGAAATTTTAATAAATTAATAAAAATTCATATAAAATGCAGAAAATTGTATGAATATCTATACCAATTTGTGCCAATTTAAGAACTGCAACAATTCAAAACACAGTGGGTAAGCTGACAATTTTTAACGAATATAAAATTTTCAAAATTAGCTAACAAGGAAGGTGTTCCGATGAGTTCTCCCCAACCTTAATTAAGGTCAGATATCTATACACTCTAATTAATTTCTGTTGAATTTAAACCAATTTATAGTAGGAAACTGTGCTCCTACTATAAATTGGGTAAATTTACTCTGTGTGGTAAACGAAAAAAATACACACATTATGAGTAATATTATGCACACATAATGTGTAAATTTACATTGAAATTGCGTAAAAATTTAGAGAAATTTTTAAATTAATTTGTAAATTTACTAGAACTGCACAAAAAACCCTTTTCAATAAAAACAATAAATTTATTTTAATTACAATACACAAAACATTTAGCAATTTTTAAATGTTTTTTTGCAGCTTTCTACAGGGCATATTGTAATGTGCTATATGATTTGTCCACTTCTTCCAACTTTATAGATATAAAAATTTGATGCAATATTTCAGTTTTTTGGCGGATGTTTAATGTTTTTGATTCTTGACCCAATAATTTAGTATACATATATCGCAGTTTGTTAAATAATTGACAATTTTAAAAAATAATTATTTGTTTTTAGATTTTTTTTTAATTCATATATAATTCATAAATGTCAAAATAATTGTTACCATTCCAGGTTTGTTTATTTACAAAATTTGTGTAGTAAATTTTCGAAAATTTTTTAGAGTGTAGAGTAGAGCAGAATAAATCTCAATCTCAAGAGTGGGGAAAAGTATTATTTGGTTTCTATGAGTAACATAAATTTGTATAAAATTGATGAAGTTTTGACACCTTCCTCGATTAAAAAAGATAGACATTATTATATGTTAATTTGAATCCAAACCAACAATATTAATTATAAACACACCTTTTCACAAAAAAGTTTGGCATGCTTAAACATGTTTATATATCACATTTAAAATTAGAAGAAATAAAGTTAAAAAAGGGGTTATTTTTGAACTCACTTTTTAAGTCCAAAGCGTGAGATTGGGTCGCTAAAAAATTTGTGTCCCTTATTTTTTTCTCCTCTATCACTATTATTATATTAAGATCGGAGGGAGCCCATCGGGATATCATTATTGGGAGTTAATTCCAGATAAATTCCTCATACCCGATTTTTATAAATCGTTTATTTTTATTTTAAATATATTGCCAAAATCATCAAGTTTTTATAATATTTTGTTTTATTTGTTCATTAAAGAAATTAAAAGTTATAGGATAAAAGTTACTGTTAACTGTATCTTAACATTACCGCACCAACGGAAAACAATAAAGGAAGATTACAATATTTTTGTAATATTTTAATATATTGTTAACAGTATATATATATATATATATATATATATATATATATATTCATTGCCCATACTTTGAAGACATCTGTATATACAGCCAAAAAAAGTCCCTATTATATGCGCTGTGTCCAGTAAAATGTCTTCAGAGTAAACACTAGAATAATGAAAAGTTTAAGGACAGTCCCCAAAGTAACAAAATGTCTTCATAGTAACTTGTGGAACGAAAACCCGTCCCCGCATTATGTGCTGTGCACATATATATATATATATATATATATATATATATATATATATGTGCATAGCGCATGTTGCGGGGACGGGTTTTCGTTCCACAAGTTACTATGAAGACATTTTGTTACTTTGGGGACTGTCCTTAAACTTTTCGTTATTCTAGTGTTTACTCTGAAGACATTTTACTGGACACAGCGCATTTTATAGGGACATTTTTGGCTGTATATACAGATGTCTTCAAAGTATGGGTAATGCATATATATATATATATATATATATATATATATATATATATATATATATATTTATATAACTTTTTTCATTAATACGTTTTTATCCATGTTTTCAGATAAACTATTCTGGATTTAAATGCGCTAAGGTCAAATTACATTACTTTTTCAATAAATACATTTTATAACTAATAAAAATTAACAAAAAACTAATTAAAAATATTTATTAAAGTTGACTATATTTCAGAGCAAAAGTTTTGTCAGTGTAAGGAGTAGTTTTAAACAGGTAACCGATATTAATACTTTCAAAACGTTTTATTTTAGTTTTTCCTCAATAAAAAAAATCCTTTGTGTACAAGTAAATTTATTTTTCTAAAGAGATATTTTTGTTTTCATCAATAGGTTTGTTTTTTTCGAATTTCATATAAATATTCCATACAAGTATAAGTAGATATAGACTTGATAAGCAGTTAAAGATATAGCTACTTAAAAATTAAGAATGTATAAAAATGTTGCCAAGCCTAAGAAATTATTGGCTTTTCTCTTTTAAATGTAAACAAAAATATTTGTCATAAAAGTATTTGAAATTTTTGTATTTTTAATTTGATAAAATATTAAAAACAACAAAAGCTAAAAAATGAATTATGTGTTTGTAGTAAAGGTAGAGCAGGGCAAATATATATCAGAATATTATGTAGTTAACTGTTTGTAGTTTAATAAAAAAAGTTTTCCGTTCCATTTAAAAATAAAGGAATATACATTTATTTTGCAAAGAAACATCTATATTAACTTTTTTATACATTTATTCGAAATAATTTACTATCATTTTCCGATTTTTACAGTTTCATTTATTTTTTTCATTTGTTTGAAATTTAATCAAAATTTACCCACAAAACGGAAACTTGTGGTTTATTTTTGTCCGTAAAAGTTATTACAAATTTAAATTTTGTTTGCTGTCTGTTTCAAAAAAAAAAATATTCAAAAAATTTCAATATTTTTTTATTTAAATTGGTTGTATATATACAAAATTTTTCAATACAATTTACAAGAACTTCATAAACACACATACATATACAAATACATTCACACAAAAATGTTTATAGGTTCATATGCATACATACATTTTGTATTGTACCAGTATATTAAAAAAAAATAAAAAATACAAAAACGGAAATAATTTCAAATAAATGAAAAAAACGTTTATTTTTTAAGGATTGGTGGGTAAAATTTTGACATTTATTTTAATTGATTATATGAGTTGTTTCTTACGGATGTGTCAGTTGATTAATCAACATTTAAAAATAAATAACAAATGACATTTAATTTAAATGAAAATTAAGTAGACCGGGTTTTAAATGAAATATCATTTCTTTTTAATGATATTTTCAGTTATTTTAACTTACAAACTTTTTTAAGTGTATAATTCCTCTATTTCTCGTTCCGGCGAAGTCCATATACGAAAACAGCTTTCGTAGAAAGGCGGCCCCAAATGTTAAAATTATATTTGTTTACAAAAAATAAAGAAAAGCCAGGTAAGTAGGGATAGTCGTTTTCTTTACAAATAGTAATATATACATAATTAAAAAAAAACAAACCTAATTTATTAATTTTTTATTTTCTGTTTGAAAACATAATATCAACACTGATTATTATCAACAAAGTACAAAATTATTTTTATCAAAAAATCAGAATATTTCTAAATTTTGTAAAAAATCCTAAAACAACATCCGTACGAAGGCACTTTAGTATCCAATGAACTATACATTTTGGATACTAAATGAAAATTTAAAATTGGGCGAAAGTAACTTCTTAATATGAAAATTGGAACAATTTAATTTTTTCGGTATATACAAAAATAACAATTTTAGCAAGAAACTAAAATATTATGAATGCCACGAATTGCCGAATTTCAAAAACCATATTATTTGCAGAAAAGAGCACAGTCCCTAGATTATGAATTTTTGAAAACAACAATTTTAAAATAATGGCCAAATGCGTAAAATTTGGAAAATAATTTAAATTTTCTTTGCTAACGTTTTTTTTTTTTGCAAAAAATATGAATATTTAAAAAACTTAATGCCAATAAAAATTTAATAATACATCAGGCTTAGAAATTTTAAACATAAGAAAATATTTAAAACGCAAAAACCACAAAAATTTACAAGACAAAAATATGTGGAATTTAATAAATATAGTATATATAAAAAAACAAGTACAGAACAGTTGTGTATTTGCAAAAAGTCCATCCATATTCAATTTAAGTCAACGTTATCAACATAATTTCTTTTGCGAACCCAGTGTTTACATTTACAAAAGTCTATTTCCAGAAAAATTATATCTGCAAAAGCTGTCCACTAAATACTCTTATTTGTGTACATACATATTCGACCGAAATGAGCAAAACTTTTGTAAATATAATCACTTTTGGCTGAATTTGCTCCAATATACATGCAACAAAATTATACTAAAATGATGTACATATTATTAAATATAGATCGAATTGGTTAACTTTCTAAGCAAAACTAAACGTTTTCTTATAGATATCAAAAAATCACCAAAATTGTATGATGTCAAAAGCAATGTTGCACTCGATTATTCAAATCAAAATCACATCACAAGAAAAATAAAATATTTAATTTGTATAAATAATTTAACATATAGAACACAAGATGAAAAAATATAGTTTTAAAACGTTTTAATTTTCTAATAATTTTTTTGTATTTGATATTTATACCTTAAATTTTAATGATATTTAGTTTTGATAAAAACAAAAAATAAAACGTTTTCGGGTTCCTGGTTTTAATTAATTTACTACGCTTTTAAAAAAAAAACTCCATCAGAGGGCGGGCAAAAAATGTTCTAAGATTAATAATCTCATGCAATTACATAGTTGCTGTATTTGAAGCGATTCATCTTTCACCACCTCTTTCCAAAGAAAGCAACATATTAATTAATAGGAAGAATTTCCTGAGAGTTGTTGTAAAATGTTATTATAGACGCCCAAACCAAAAAAAAAACTTAAATGTACATTCAATTATTATATGAACTTTATTCCAAAAAATTCAAGTTTTATTTAACATAAAAGTTTTAACTACCTGCCCCATAACTTTTATGTATTTACCAGACACGTTACACCTTTTTTCAGACCGGTTTTATTTTCACCAGTCATGGGGTAGGCACTTTTGGATCGTTTCTATTTCACCAGTCACGGGGTAGGTACGGAACATGTGCTCGAACTTTAACTCAGGCCTGTTTACGTCGAGTTTGTACAACCCGGGAGCACTAATGAAAAAAAAAATTTTAAAAAATTTAAATAAAAAAGATAGAAAACTTCAAATTTTTAACAAAACTTTAGGGAATATTTTAAATATTATTTATTTTAAATGCAGTAGTGCAATATAGTAGTTCTATAATTATCACATTTTTTTCATAAACATAATTTTTGTTATAAAAAAGAATGTGGCAATCATGAAATAATGATATATGTATTACAATAATGATGGTCGCTATATTAATAGTTTGAACCTATTTATAAACCAATAAATTGATTACAACAACCGTACCCGAATTCAACAAGCATAATAAAGTAGCAGTGATCATGTTTTAGAGCCTTAATATAAATAAATATTTGTTGTCGTAAACCTTGGAACTTTATGCTGTTCCAAATATCTTTGCGAATCTACAAATTTGTAACAGCATGGCATCGATTTAATAATAAAATATTTTGGTTCGTACTTTGTAGTGTTTCCAATAATTCGAACACTGCCGGTTAATCGGTTAGGGAATTGTTTTTAATATTGAAAAAATTAATGATTAATCGGTAATTTGGGTCAATTAATCGGAAAAATTGGCGATAAAACGGTTAACCGTTTAGTGTAAAATTAATGTAAATATTTAAATAAGAACACGAATATCAAGTTAAGTCCAATGAATTGTTTTATAAAATTTTTGCTCAGCATTATTCAAAGCATCCTGAGACTTTTTAAATAATCATGCCTTAGAATCTTGGATGTTTTTAGGAAAACTTTATAAATAAACATAAAGTCGACTTAAGAAAATTTTCCAAGATTTTTGTAGTCAATAAAAATTTGGACCCTCATATTCCTGAGGAGGAACCTACTCACTTAGTAAATTACAACGATATTTCTTTCTTTCGCGTGTAAAACATATCTAAGCAATTTAAAATCTTCATGACGGATACCCCCTGATGACATATATTTCGATTACCTACATCAACAAAAAACAAAAATTTTGCTGATTTAAAAAAAAAATATAATATTACTGATTCTAAAAAATCGGTCATTATGAATCTTCCCAAAATGTATTCGCCTTATTTCAAAATATAATTTTTTTAAATTTGTTAAAAAATCTCCAATGTTCTTCACTGTGCAACATTCCGACAACTGCCCACAAATTTTGTTGACTTTTTAAAGACAATTTTTTTTTTAATTTCTTGACAAGTTCTTAAATCATTTTGGTTTTTTTAAAAACAAGAAATTGTTTTTAAAGAAATTTATAAAAAATGCACCGGAATTTTGTATATTTAAAACAATACAAAGCTAGTGACCTTTAATACCACAAATTTTTTTAATACTGACTGACTGTATCTATTAATAGTTCCGTTCGTTTACTTGATTTGTACAAATTTTTACTAGTCGTCCGTTTGAGAGTTTTACTGGATAAATTTTTGTCAGCAAGAAAAAACATTTGATTAAAAAACATATGATTGGTTTTTGTAAATAGAAATAAAAATGCTTTAAAACTAATAAATATAGTAAGATAAGAAAACTTTCTAAATTGTTTCGGCTTAATATTGAACATAAATCATCATATTTTTCCATATTGTTTTTGCATTTCGTATTACAATCAGCTATTTAACAAACTTGAAAGTTATTGCAAATTTTCCATTCGCGTACTTTTTAGAAAATTTTTCTTTTTCAGAGTAAATCTGTCTCTCTGTGAGTTTGTTACTGAGGAATTCTTACTGGACTTGACTGAGAAAAGTAAATGAATGGATCTATTGTCGCGTTAAAAAAGTTACAACAACAAATCCATCTGTAGTTTGCGTTATCATCATTGTCAGTCAGGTCATTGTATTTTTTAAGTTTTTTTTACTTTAGTTGCTTAATTGCTTTTTTGTCTTTTATCAAGTCATTAGTTCACTGCCAAGGTCTTCATATGTATCTTTTTTTTTCTTTGTCGAGTTTAATGAAAAAATATCTGTTTATTGCTTTATTCACCTTTTTTAAGATAGTAAACGATATTCTTTTCAGCTGCTTCAATACAAAATTTTTAATTAATATTTCTACTATTGGTATCTTATTTAAATTTTCATGACCTTTAAAATTATAGGAAAACAGTTGTGGTAGTTTTGAATTCATTTTTATTAAATATTCCCTGCAAAAAGAAGAACATCCACTTTTTAAGTGTGTAATTTTTCTCTACCCTCAAAATATGTGGCATGACAGCGCTTTTTAATTCTAAAATGTTCCCACAACTGCCGATAAAGGTTTGAAGAAGACAAAGAATGGAGACCCTCTGATGACAAGCACATGTTAAATTCATTAATGGAAACACTGCTCCAAAAAATATTTTAGTCGGTTCTGGGAGGATAATAAGAGAAATTCGTGTATAAGAAGATATTAATAAAATTTATAAAGTGAGGTCAAAAATTAGTCGGTTTTTTTTTATAAAAACATGTCATAAATTTATGAAATTTATATTGCTTTGTGAATATTTTTTTTAAATAATATAACGACTAAAGATAACAATAATTTTAATACCAAATATATGGGGCGAAAAAGTAGGCAATATTTTCTTTTCATCCCATATATTTGAAATTTTTAAATATTTTTAGGTGAAAAAAGCTATTCGGAAAAAGTTGGCTAAAATCCATCTGGTGGCAAATTTCTAAAAATAACCAGGACACCTCCACCATTAAAATAGGCATTATTATATTTAGATTTAAATTTAAACCATCCTATATAACTTTGGAAATGAGTATACATATTTTATATATCAAAAACACGTCTTCAAATATATGTTATGTATACGTTTTCTTCCTCTTCAATAAAATTGAAGGTAACTCGGCGAACAAAAATCGTGTTATATCCAAGCAATAAATGAATTGCCACACGCAGAGAAAAATTTTGTCAGTTTCCAACTGAAATTAGGTTGCTACTACTAAAATCGATTGGTATAACTAAATAAACTTTTCAATTCAGTTGTCAATTTATTTTTCTGTGTGGACCAAAAAATCGCAAAAAACGCAGCACTTATATTTTTTGCTGGTAAAAATGTTTTGTCTCATAAAGAGAGGATCCTCTACTAGGAGATAACTATATTCCTTTATACTTAATTTAAGAATGCGCGGTTCAAAATTTAACGGTATCATTAATGGTAGTGCACGCTTTTGATAGGTTTAAAAATATGATAAATACAAATTACAAATTATATCTTAATACCCTAACCGAGCACTAGCAACGAAGGCTCTTCGCTCGTTGTAGCGAAAACAGATCAGAGCCTCTGGTGGGGATCGAACCCACGACCCCCGCACTGATAAGCTAGCACGATACCAACTAGCCTACCGGTGCTATTAATATTTATTTAATATTTTTTTTCAACAAAATATCGAGATTTTTCTTAAAAAATGGTTCAGCCACTTTTAGCTTTATTTTTAAAAATTTCTAGTTATTTTTCCACCCAAATTTAACAATTTTTGATAACCAAGTTCTGCCAACATTGCTTATTAACAACACGTTAAGGTAAAGTTTGTTTTGCTCTATTATATGTTAGCCTTATCTCTAAGACTAAGACCAACATCACTGCCCGATCTAAAAAAGACCACTTATTACAATATTTTACACCAAAAAAATCTAAGTACATAATAGGTTCTCATAAATAAATTGAATAAAATAATAAAAAATAAAATCGTTATAAAAAATTTGTATTTAGTTTAATGCAAATTCCTTGGAAATTCGGTAGTCAGACAAAGTCAAAAAACTTTTTGGTGACTCAGGGTGGTAAAATCAAAAAGATTATTTTTATAAAAAGCAAATAATTATAATCAAAAATATGCATAACTTTTTAAGAAAAAAAAAACAAACATAAGCCAGTATTTGGAAAATAAGCTAAAGCAAGCAAAACTTAGCGAACTAAGTTTAAAAAATCACTAGCAAATATTGCTTAAAATTCTTATATTCTTGATATCAGTACCGGTATTCAAAAAAATATCTAATTTATATTCATGATATATTGTATAAAAAATAATTCAATGTAAAAACTCAATACTTTTATTATATAAGGTAATTTTGCATATCCGCTACATAAAAAACACCCACGTAAACACTGTATTTAAAAAAAATAAAAAATAGGAATTTACCAGGGTATGCAACAGGAAAAAGTATCACAAAATCATAAGCTATTTAAAATATTTGTTTAAATTCAAATTCGATTTTTAAAAATTTTTTGGTTTTGGAAAAATTAAAATTAATAAATGTACTTTCAAACTGAAACCCAAAAAAAAGTTTTCCATATAAAGTATTAGACAATAAAAGCACCAAAGTTGAAAAATTAAAAAAAAAAAAACTAAAATTTTGAATATTAAATGAATAGTATTAGTAGGATTTTAGATCATATAATCATATTCTTTTTATAAATTTTTTTATTGAAATTGTGGAATTTTATAATATACTAATAAAAATTTTCATGTTTCTTTTTAATAAAATAATTTATAAAAAGAATATGATTATATGATCTAAAATCCTACTAATACTATTCATTTACAAAATAACAGATCAACAATTCATAAAACTCCATTAATTTTGAATATTTTCAATAATATATTTACACACAGAGAAACAGAATTATTGTGTCAACCGGATTTCTTGCCAACCGAATAGTTTGGTAGGAACCACCGACATTTTTGTTTGTGGTGATCGAAATTCGGTTAATACAACAGAATTTCGGTTAAAACCATATAATTCAATCGGATAAGGAATTATTTTGGTTGCGACAACAGAATAATTCAGTTGTAGCAACTAAATTATTCAGCTGGCAATAAATTCGGTTGTCACAATGAATCTCTTTTCTTTGTGCTTGGATTTTTTAATAGTATGTATATTTATATAAAGCTTAACTACTAATCTTTCGGTGTCAAATCTCATGACCTTGAAGGCGAATTTAAAGTCGTTTCAATACTGATAAAGTTAAAAATTTTTAAGTCTGTGAAGTTTAAAAAAAATGCTTTTGTCCAAATGTCCAAATTATGAACATTAAAAATGAATTAACTTAACCAGATCTACAACTTAAAAGCATATTTTCACTGTAACACCGTGCTATTTCTTAAAAATAATATCCCTGCTTCGAATGAAATATTTCGTTGAAATATCTATAACTTTATAAATTAGTTAACGTTTTTATTTTAACATATGCTACGATATCCTAAGCTTAATTTGTGATATAAATATTTAAAATTATTCACAATATTTAGGAAAACCAAATTACTGCCGCACAGTGTTGCGTCTTCATATAACGATTGGCCAAAAATAGAAGAAGCTATTGCAGTGGGATACGATTTGCACATTTATTGAAATAGATAAAAGATATAAAATTTGGTAAATATTCCCTTCAAGAATTCGTGTCCTTCCCTTATATCCTTAAATTAGCAGATGCTAAAAAGAAAATAAAGCGCATAGCTTATTTAATTTTTGTACACGCAAAACTAATAATGTACTCAGTGTTCAATTTTTTTTTCCAAATTGAAGCTTAACCGAAAATGTCCTTTAAAAAAAAACGTTAAAAAATATTATAATTTCTTTATTAAATTTTGTAAATGAAATTCTAATAGCATGTTTAATGTCTCTACAAAATTTTATTTTATTCGAAGCAAGAATACGCTTAACTTAAAATCGTCCTTTTATAAATATTTTTTTTTTTGAAAAATTTAGAACTTTAAATTGTAAAAAATTACACAAAAATTAAATTTTAATACGAAAATTTTTGTTTCGAAAGATCAATACATGTCATTAACATTTGAAAATGATTTCGGGTATATGCCCACCGCCGCTGTTTTTGACGAAGCCCATTTTGGACCTTTAATTTTGGGCCACTTTTTTGAGCATTACTAGCCGATGTCACGAATAACACGAATAATGTTGGCTTTCAAGTCATCAATTGCTGCTGGTTTATCAGGAAACTATCGAGAGGTGTCAAACCTCACGACCTTGGAGGCGAATTGACAGTTCATTTCAATAAGTCGATGGTTGCGGTCACCGTATGGCACGTAGCGCCATCCTCTTGATACTACATCTCGCCCGGATCAATGTCATAAACATTTTTAAACAAAAAATCTTTGTGGTAACGATCTCCATTGTCTGTAACGTGAGCTGCGGCTTCAGTTTTGATGAAATAAGGTTTAATGATGCCACCAGCGTGAAAACCGCACCAAAATTTGCATTTTTCTGGCTCAATTACATCTATGTTTTAAAATCTTATGCACAGATGCAGGCATGTAATACCAAGGATAATGCTTAAAATATTAAGTGGCTGTATTTGTATTTGCTAAAAGTTTTTATATTTATTTCTACTTCACTTTAAATAAAACAAAATAAAAGAAAAATGATTTATTGTGTAAATATCCACTGCCGGTTTTTTTTTGTTTTTTGATGATAATTCAACATTTGAAAAAATTTTGTAGCTGTATAGCCATCGTTAGTGGTTCTATATTCACTTTTAACTTTGCCTACTATAAGATCCATTTCCTTTTTAAAATCTTGTTTAATTCTTATTTCATTTTGAGCAACACGTTCTTTTTCAACTTGAGAAGTAATTTTCCATTTTTTTTACTGAAAGCTTATATTATATATGGAGAATATTTAGCTCATTCTTGTTTAGTTTCCCTATCAAAAGCTAAAAAAAAAATATATATGTAGGATTTGCTCCGCATAAAAAACATAAACAACTAGTACAATTATGGGCTAAAACATTAACAACTGCTCTATCTACCATTGTTAATTTATTTGCGAAATGCACATTTAAATTTTTTTGATAATAAAATGTATTTCGGATAAAATTTTCTTCTCTGCGGTTCTAACTAAGTCGGCATTTTCTTTCATAAACATAAATTTAATTGAACGGGAAAATCTATGTGAAAAGAGTCTTCCATTTTCCATAAAACCTTCTCTAAACTCAGAGAAAAGATTGGTTGCAATTCGATCAAAACCATTAACATTTATTTGTAAGGATTTTTTTTTTTGTTTTCAATAATCTGTAATTCATTGTTATATCAAACATATGGTATTGTAAATTTAAAAGAGAAAAAAGGAACCAAAAAATTATACAATTATCCAATTAGTGGTATTTCCAAACAACTTTATGAATAAAACTCCTTTAGAAATTGCGTACAGAAATTTAGTACAATCTATCAAATTTATTAAAAAATTGTCTATATCCGAAAGTGGAATCTACAAATACGGTTATCTTGATAAAATATACCATTAAATTGGGGTTTCAGATGAACCAACTAAATTGTGGATTGTATTGATTATAGAAACTAAATATTGGCATTTGTAAACAAATTTTCTGCTATATTTATTTTCCCAAAAAGTTATTTATATTCGAAATTAGCCAACAAAATTTATAAGTGTTTGTGGGCTAGTGGGTAGAGAGCTAGCATAGTACTCCTAATTTCTGAGTACAAATTACGGTAAAGGCAAACATTTAAAAATATATTTTTTTAATTAAAATAAAATATTCAAATGTTTAAATGTTTTAAATGTTAATATAGCAAAGAAAATTAAATTGTGGTGCAGTAAGTAAGAGTGTGAATTATGAATCTGAATGCTAAGGTTCGATACCACAAAAATCTCAAAATAAAATTATTCTTAAAATATAATTTTGTGGAACGTAATAATATTTATGTGGAATATAAATATAAAATGAGACAACTGAATATTGGTTTTTACAAATAAAAATATGGTTTAATATCAAGATAGCTGTCGTAACCGCCAGAATTCGATTGGCAACAAATTTGGTGGCCACAACTGATACTATTTTCTGGGTGTATATTATAAAAATCGTTCAGATTTGATTTTCCGATTTTTGTTAATAAATGCTGTAGCCAGAACTACCATCAAATCCACATTTACATTTCAAAATTATATCACTTTTAATGCAAATTTTTAATCTTATAAGCTATTGACGGTTTCGTTTAAAATATTTTGCAATAGAATTTTTGCAGAAATATATGTTATATACATTTCATCAGGTAATAACTTCTTTTTGTTAAAAATTTCGTAATATGAATTGTAAATTGAATTAATTGGGGCGCTCATTACGTTATATGTCATATACGATAGGTCTATATCGATACATAGAGCCAACAATTTCTTAACCGAATTACTTTTCTGACAATCAGATTTAGATTTTATTCAGTTGCTTTTTTAAATAGATCTACTTGAAGGATTCTGATAGGGTTCGCCTTCTTATGCTTTAACTTGGGTCCTATTATAAAAAAACAAATTTATTTAGTAAGATTAAAAAGTTCATTAAGAAAAATTCTTAATAAATCTAAATCATCATCTTCATCCCTTAATGTAAAACTTGTATCAAGCCAAAGGCCCTAAATTGTCTTCAAACCTTGATTTTTTGTAGCTATGTTTAGACCAATTAAACTTATATTTATGAAACAACTGGCGAATTTTTTAAGCATCTGGGTTCATAATTCGTTTTTCAAAATAATTTTCCGCAACATATTTTAATTTATTAAATACAGCTTTTCATTTGAGCTCACAAACATTTTTTCTAATAATAAAAAACTTACTGGAAAAAAATCACGGTAAAAAATTTAGATTTTGAAATTCAAAGTTATATATTTTTTAAACTAAAAGAGCTACAAAGTCTAAAACCAGCAAAATCGGTTCAAATTTTTAAAAGTTGTACGACTATAAAGATTTTGTATACCCTAGATATTCAACTTTGACACCCTGTAACACACAATACTCATTTTCTAAAAGTCGAAATCTTTGTCTTCAGTTCTTGTCAAAATTTTTTTAAGATTGAATCAGTACTTTAGAGGATCCATAATTATTAAAATTTGTTTGAGTTTGGAACCACGGCGCTTACTCAGCCAATGAGACATCATAATTATATGAAAAAAAGAAGTGTATACCAAAAACTATTATTACGTTAATATCATTTTCTTAGGATACACTACATCAAAAAAAAATATTTTCGAGAATATTGAAGGTGAATAAAACACATAAAAACAAACAAAAAAAAAATTATTTTATACAAGAAAGTTTCGAAAATTGTTCAGCAATTAGAAATTTGTATTTCTTTAATTGAATAAATTTTCAATAAAATATTTGTTTGGTTGTTTTGTATATTCATTTAAATAAAAAGTAATCCATTGAATTAAAAAGTTATCAATATTGTCTATACTACTCTGTATTTACGGTCGACTTTTTACTTTTATATGTTAGGTTGCATTTTAAAATATGAATATGTTTCCCTAAAATAAAACATGCATGAAATTCACGTTCATTTAATAGATTTATTTATACTTTTGTGCAAACACATGTCCCAGAATTAATTGTGACTCTTTTTTTTGAGTTATAAAAACAATAGTTTTTGGTTAATTTTTAAATCATTTTCTAAATACTTTAATGCATTTTTCTCTTTCGTAAACAGTATCAATATAAAATATATGATTCTTTTTAAAAATTAATTTAAAAATTACTTTATTAATTTTCTACTAATGTCTTTATATTAGAGATTAAAAGAATATTAAGATATAATATACCAAAATTAGAATATTTCACTAAATAAAAAATGAATTAAGTGAGAATTTATAAAAATCAATTTAAAATACAAATTATTAAAACACAAACATATCATCAGTTTAATATTGATTTGACCCACCGAAAACGTATTTATGAATGTCTAATTAAAAAAAAAATATATAAAAAAAAACACTTAAAAAGCGTTCACCATAAATATAACTTAATCCCGAATCTGGGAGTATATTAAATATTTTGTATTGAGATATACAACATACTGAATATTAGCATTAAAATTAGCTAAATTAAAATTCTCAGATCTTTCAAACTGTTTCTTAGATAAAAATTCATACATTCATAAAAAACCTTATTCTTAGCCATTTCTTTGAATAAAAAATTCTGAAGACATTTCATCATGAAATATATTTAGAATCTAAGGAACTTTTCTAGCAGAAATTTTCTTAGACTCTAAGGACTTTTTCTAAATAAAAAATTCTGAGACTCTTGGAACTATCTAAAAAATCTTAAAAATATCATTAGAATTAAATCTTCTTTGAAGTATTTTTCTTTAAAAAGATGCAATGAAGTTTTCTTGAAAAAGTCCTTAATATCAAATTTGTTCTTTAGGAAAAATATTTCGTAGTTTTTCATAGCTTTGAATTATAATATAACTGTATGAACCATACCATTGTAAAATTATGGTTATTTTAATCATAATTTGAAAACTATATTATAATACGGCTATGGTTGGCACAATTATAACCCCAAAAATATATTTAAACGAAAACATCAGAGAAAATTTGTTCAACTGAATTGAAACACACTCGTTAAACAGACTTTTGTACTAATTTTTTTTAAGTGAAGAAAGGACCGTTACAAATTTTAGCATAAGCAAATTTGATATAAGCGAAAATTCCTGTAGTATAAACTATAGTTTATTTACTTTTTTCGGGACCGCAAAGTGTGGCTTACATCAACATTTCGTTTACTAAAAACTCTCGAAAATGCATAGGCATATTTTATACCATTCATGTCATGATTATGTTATGTCAGTCGAAGCAACAACAACTTAACACAATTTTTACATATGTGAAACAAAGCTATTATGTATGCGCCGTTGGGTGCGCCATCAAAAATCTTTTTTGAACCAAACATAAAAAAGCTACTTTTTAAAACCTTAAAATGAGACTGAATTTCTTTAACAAAATGGATTCCACTAAATTTTGTTTCACTGTCCTCCTGAGACATTTCTACTAACTTCACGACCCCTATTTATGAACATATCCATATTTTGTAAATGTTCTAAAAAGTGGAGAAGGTTATGAAAAAGATAAATATGGCATAAATATTTAACTACCCCTATCTGCAATGCTGCCACGAAGCCATTTTAAAACATATTCAAATTTCAACGCACTCCTCTGAAAAACTATTTTCTGTAAGTCTAAAATAAGATCTCTACAATTTTTTGTCACTTATGAAACATACATGCCACTTTAATAAGCCATTGTCAAAGAAAGTTAAAGTTGACCACTTGTGACATATTATAGAATTAACCTCTATGAGAATTCAAATATATGCCTATCTGTCAAATATCGAACATACACAACTTTTTACATTAACAAATAAATGATAAAATGCATATTACCTCTAGACAGCCTATTATTACTTAAACTACTAGCAGCCATAATAACAACAACCATAACGATAACAACAAAAGTTATAACAAACTAGTAGTAAAAATCATTTAAAAACAAATAAAGAATATTTTTATAGCATTTTTATAGTTGTTGCAACAATCTAATAACAATACAAATAATTATAACAATAATATTAAACACTCGTTCAGCATTCAATCTCAAATGACACTCATAAGCAACAGAGTCATTTCACAAAATGAACAACATTTTACCGCCGCTGAAATTGAAAAATATCTAACAACAACTACATGTATACATAAATAGAATTAAAAGCAAAAAGACAAATTTAACGACGGCACTTGAGAAAACGAGGTATAAAAACCATTAGAATCACAATAAAATAAACATAAAATCATAATAAAACAGTGCTACTGCATTAAGCCACGCCCTCTAGTTAAACAACGTTAAGGTGTGTGTAAGCATGGACAAGAAAAATATTCAACAAGCGATGAGAACACACTCCCAACCACACGCAATATATGGGAGGCAGTCATTAAATGAAAAAAATAAAAAAACATCACCACTTTCTTTCCTTGCTTGTTCGTTTATAAACCAATGTGAATGAGTGTGCATTATACGGAAGCCATAACTGTTAACAAAAATTACCAATAACTCAAATAAACTGATGTCGTGCTCACTCAACAAAAGCATATTCATTTTGCACATACATTGCACAATTAATGTGGAACCATTAAAACTACAATACCAAAAGAGTGTTTTAATGGCGTAGTGCTGTTATATTGAAAGAGACAGCACTATGACTGAGCCATTCTGTTGAGTGTATGTTAAAAGAGCAGCCATTAAAAAGGGCACTATTGAGTGAGAGTACACTAAAGACCTTGTTAGCGGAAAAGAGAAAGGTGTGGCTACAGTATGCTTTTCGTTCATATAGGGTTGTATTTTTTGTTAAATGTACATCGTATAGACACGCGTCATCCATAAAATTGTGTACTTTAGAGTGTGGGAAGTTCAATAAAAATTGAGTATAATCGATTTAACTGCTGTGATTACGGCCGTGAGAAAATTTTTAATGCTCTACACTTGGCTTGTATATTTTCTTTTTATGTTTTGTTTACATTCGTTTTATTGCGCAAGTGTTTTTATTTTTGTTTGCTGCTCATTTTAAAGCCTCTGCTAAAAAAATCATTGGATGTTGAATAAAAATTATGATATTTGTAAGGCGCTTACTATAATCATATTGGCAATGGATTAAGGGTTGCCGTTTATTATATTAGAGCAATAGAGAACTTTATTTTAATTGAGGAAATTAGTGCAGTAAATATATCTAAACTTCCAGTATCCGTTATTTAAAGTTTTCATTGTTATGAACTTAACCAGAAGCGATTTTTGAAGTAGTGCTACAAGGAGAAAATAGACGGTATAAGCTATAATTTGAAATAAAGATTTATTATTATTTAAGTTTAATTACGTTTTAAGAGGATCATGTATACTTCTAAATCGAATAAACTTGAACTTAATAAAAACTACTCTAGATAGGTAGATAATCTTAATAGCTTTCATTTGATATCCGATTTGTATATTTTTCTTTAGAACAAATATGAAAACTCCGCAAAACAGAATCATACTCAAAAGGAGTTTTCTTGTTATATAATTTGTTGATTTCCAGACCTAATATCTATTTTTTAGCTTCATTGGATTGATTGGAGCATCGTTGGTAAGCCGGTTGTGTTTCACGCTTTATCGATATTAAAATTGGAGGAGTTAAATGTGGTTGTGATAACCAACTGCTTGATTCTATTGCAGCCACCGATGATGATGCAATTTTTCAACCAAATCCGCTTGGCTCTATGGGACATAAAAGTCGAAATTGTAGTATTTGCTTTAAACCTTCAGTAAAAACATTGTTTAAGGGAATAGACATGTGATACATTCTAGATCTGCCTGTTTTTCAAAGTTGTTGCAGGGAATTAGCTGTGATAATGGTAATTTTTGAAATATACCTCAAATGCACAGCTATTGGTAATGATGATAAGATAATTTTTTAGAATATTTTTTAGAAAAAGATTTATATTGAATTATCTACTAATGAAAAATTAATTTTTATTTCAATTTATTGGTTTTATTGCACTAACGCTAATTTGAAAACAATATTTTTTTCTTCATGTAAGTATAATTCACTTCTATAGAAAAATTAACCTCAGTCGTCAAATTGCGTGATGATATTGTAGAAATCTGAACTACATAATAATAAATCTACATATCAATAACCAAAAACTACTCGATTTAGATAGATTTTTGTACACATATTCAAAGTATTTCGATTTATGCCCCAAACAAGCCCAGATGCTAGGCTATGAGGGAGGGCTGTCAGGGGTGAGGGAGATATATATATTTCGAAAAAAAATTTTGCCGAAAGTATTAAATTTTTTTTATATATCTTCGGCTTTTACAGTCGGATCTTAAACTAAGATATATCGATGTTTTTGACCCGAAGACCACCAATATGGCTCTACGAGTTATCATGGAATGGAATTTAATGGAACAAGTTCTAAGATAGGTGCGATTGCGAAACGAATCTAAAAATATGATGCGTAGTTTTATTTTAGATTTCAACAAAATAATGGTATTCGGTTGGCCTTTATCTTCTACACCCTACACAATTTACATTACAATGCAAAAGGCTTTTAAAATAGTAAACAAGAAGACTTTAGCTTCAAGGGACGTTTATATGACACGACATAGGCTAATTGAATGGTCCTGATTATTTTAAAACTCTAAATAACATTGCTGTATCCAGAATTTATAATCCCATTTTTAAGAAATTGTTTTATTGTGGCAATTCTAAATTAATCTTGTAGTTTGTATATTGAAAGAGAATATTTCATGTTTAAAACAGTAGCTAAATACCAACATGTTGAAATATTAAAATTTTGAGTACATTTAATAGTTGTTATGTTAGAGTCCATTCAAAATATACACACATAATGTCATCATAAAAGTTGACGTTGATAGTATTGTTAAGAGGTCGGTATTTCAATGGGTTTTATAGTCTGGTTTGGCTCAATAATAATTTCAATTAAATAACACTTCATTTGATATTGTTTTTAATTGTTCAGAATACATTTTATATGCGGAGCTATAATATGTGTTACAGATGAGCGAATGTAAAATTACAAAATACATGCAATCCAAAAACAAAATACATATCGTCACTCATTCGTCTTACAACAACCGTCTTGTTTTCCGCAGAGAAATTTATAATACTCTCTTCCAAAAAACTCAACTCTCTTTATCAACCACTCTTTGAAATCATAAGTAAATTCGCTGAGAGTACCTAAAAGTTCCATGCATATATAATTTTTTTTGTATTTATAAACATTTTTATTCCACACCTATTTGAATGGCAGAATGCGACATAAAATGGTAAAATGCGCCGTAAAAACGTAGATTTAAGCAAGTGGAAACGAGATCGTTAACTACGCGCATAAAAATAAAAATCATCATTTTAGCAGCAGTGATTGAAAAATATAAAAAAACAACTCAGCTAACATAGCGGAATCCCCTATAGAATATAAACAAACGACAACAACTTTCTTACTTCCGTAGCTAAGTTGTATTTTTAAATTTTTCTACCAGAGTTGGTAAATGAAACTTACATGTACTTCGAAGAATGTAATTTTTCATTTACACGGTACTAAAATTTTGAAATTTTTGTGATTATGATATTAGGTAGATTTTCAGCCAGTATTATAGTAAGGATTTTTACACAAATTTTACTCAACTAAGAAACTTTAAAATATTTCTAACTTAAGTAAAATTTTAGTAAAAATTGCTACTAAGTGCTGACTATAGTGAGAACTAATAATTAAGCAGTGTTGACAAATGTATTCTGATGGATAAGTAAATATCAGGGACTGAAAACCTGAAAAAATGGGTTCAGGTTCGGGTTCGGGATGATCGAAATAAAAATTTCAGGTTCGGTTCGGTTCAGATTTCGGGTTCAACATTTAAAAAAAGTATAAATGTTTTATTAATAGAAAATTTATTTTATTTTCAAACAAATTTTCATTTAATTTTATAATTAATATATTTTTTAAGTTTTCTGCTTTTAAATTTGTTCTTTGATTAGAAAATCGTTCCTTCTTCTGAAGACCAATATTTTGATATCTCATAAATTTCTCTTTTTTTTCGATTTGCAAATTTTTGAAAATTTCAATTGTTTGTAAAATATGTTTTTTAGCATTTTTAATATCTTCGGGACCTAGCATTAACTTAAATCTGATATCTAGATATAATGCTGCAATCAAAAGTGGATTATTAATAAAGTGGTTTCCTCTTTTTATAATATTAAAATATAATTCTTATAAAAATGTTTTTGTTTTGTCATCGTTGGTTAGCTCTAATTTATAACAGCCAGGCTCTATAAAAATCACCTAAAGTCATCTGTTCTTCTTGTAGTTTCAGCATTCATTTTTTAACAGCTGCAAGACGAATTCTTTACAAATATTCCAAATATTATCATTTATTATTAATGCAGCATCCAGGAATTCCGAACAAAAACTTCTGTATTCCAATAAGGCTTGAACCATGTCATAACTGGAATTCCATCTTTGACAGTGGAATTCCATCTTTGACAGTCTAGTAATGCTTTTTTCAAGTTAAGCTTTTTAGCTAAAGAAGAAGGAATAGATATAGTGTCAAGCACTGCAAACTGGAATGCAAGAAACGTAATGTTTTTTTTTTTTTTATTTATTTATCTATCAAACATTTCTCACGCCATGAACAGCAAGAATATTTTTTTATCTTTTTGAACCCGAACCTGGTTAAATTTTTGAGTTCAGCGGGTTCGGGTTCAAACTTTTTATAAACAGCGAACCTGAACCCGTTTGGGTTCGGTTTCAGTCCCTGGTAAATACATATGACTGGTGTAGACTCATTTATCTCAGCAGAAGCTCCCGCAAATATTTGGTTTGTATTTCGTCTTCGATCTAATAAGGTCAATGTAAACAGTAAGAAGTAGGATGGAAGAAGTACTTACAATTTCCTATACCCAAAACTGGCATTTACTATAAAGTGAAATTAAACTTAAATGCCCTTAAACTGTTACTCTTTTTTCCTTCTTCCTAAAAAACTTCTCATATAAATTTTCTTTTCCCAAGAACTTGTTGTAGGAAATTCTTCCTACTAATTAATGTGGTGCTTTCTTCGGTAATGGAATAGAGGAGTGTGACCATTAACACTGTAATTGAGCGAGATGATATATCTTAGAACAGTTGTTGCGCGCCCTGTGTAACAATCCAACGGTCTGTGTAACAATCTAACGCTCTAACCATTACACCACAACAAATAAATAAAAAATCGGTTAACAGGGTTTCGGTTTTGAATACTCTATTTATAAGGCAACATCTAATTTCTTAAGTTAATCTCAATTGTTCACATTATTTTAAATTAGTTAAAATGTTCCACATTAGTACTTTCATATCAAAGCTGTTTTCTCTGTTGTCTACTCAATATAGAACGTAAGAAATTTTGTTTTTTTACTATTCTAAACACAGAGAAAAAGATTGTTATTTGGTTTGAGTTTTTTCTGCAAGATTTTTTTTACTAAAGTTTTGAAAGTGGTTTGAGTTTAATGTTGATTTTTATGTTTTATTTTTACATTTAAAGTAATTTAAATTTTTTTGTTGAATTTTATTTTAAAATTAAACTTTTACTCAGTTTATATTTTGTTGTTGCCGGGGGTTTTTTTGTTTGTTCTGGTTTAACTCTCATACTTGTTAGCCTGTCGTTTGTTTGTTTGTTTTCTATATTTTTTTCAATATCTTTAATATTCTTTTCATTTTCATTTTATAGTTTTTATGCGGGTTTTTATGGGTTTTATGGCTTTTAGTGCGTGCCAGAAACTTTTTTAATTGAATCGTACGTTGTTCTTATTGCTCCGTTTCATTTGGTTACTTCTTGGTCTTGCTCTTCTTGTATTTTTTTTTTCACTTGTATTATTGTAGGGAGTACTTAGTTGAATGTTTGTTGTAGTTGTTATTGTTATCGTTATTTGGTACAATTTTAATTTTTTATTCTATTTAAATGATACTCGTATTGACTTGCAGTTACCGTCGGTTAAAGTAACATGGGATGTAAATTTTATTTTATTTAAGTTTATGCCTTCATATATGTATGTATATAATGTCTTTGCATTGAAAATTGGGCTTCAAATATTTGCTTAAAATTGAATGAAAGCAAAATTGAGGTTATGTTACTTAATTATAGCAATATATATTTTTTTCATTCAATATTGTTTTTAACTGAATATTATTGCCATTTGTTTGCATTAAAATACTGTATGGATGTTTTTTTATTTTTTTCAGATTTTTTTCGGATGCAGTTTCACTATAACGATTATATCTCGGCCCAATAACATTCAATTTAAATTTTTTGAATCGTAAAAAATAAATCTAAATTTGCCAAAAAACAGAAAACGTATAAAAAATATTTATTTTACAGCTCCATATTAAAAAAAATCCATGGAATTTTTCTTAATTATGAACCAGAACCAGAATAGGTCAATTCTGCTTAAACTTGGATTGAGTGTTTCTGATCACTAAGTTAATCAAAACAAAAACTTTAATGCATATTTTAAGTTCTTAAGATGAGCTCGAAAAAGTTAAATAAGCCATTAAACTTAGTAATAATTTGCCAATGTACTAATTTAAGAACTTTTTCATAAATTCTGGTTGTATATATGAACAGTTGATATAAAAAATACTGGTAAAGTTTGTGTACTGGTTTATTATGAAGTGCCCTTCAAAATATATGTAGATATACTTACTATTTATGAAAAAGTACTTAAAAAATTTGCCAATGTACAAAATCATAATATTTAGGAACTAGTACATAAATATATATAATACTAGGAATTTTATGTACCTTTTCTTAAATGTTAGGAAATAATTCATTATATTATAAATAAATTTTATGTACATATTCATATATGCTAGGAACTTCTCCATAACATAAATAAAAATGCTGTGTGTATTGTTTTTCTAAAGTTGTATTATTATTTTTTAAAGTATTACTTTTTAATTAACAAAAAAAAAATAAATAAAATTCATTGTTAAAATTAGATAAAAAAAATATAAATAACGGATTGTTAATTTTTAATACCAGTTTTGTTTCGTGTAGTCAGAAACTATAAAAAATTATGAAAAATTCTGACATAGAACGATACTGGATTTAATAATCGAAAATTCGTAATTTTATTTAATTTACAAACACTTTTTTTGATAAAAAACACTATTTTTTTTTGTTTTTTTTTTATTATAACAAAAATAATACAGCATCATCGTTTCTATAACAAAACTAACGGCATATTTTTATTAAGCCTGTATTCAATGTTGCCATTTTGCTGCTTTTTGTGCTTAACTTATTAAATTTGAATACGTTGTGGGTAAGCGGAAAAATAACAACGTATTGAAATAGCATCTAACATATTAACAATTAATAACGTGTCACAGAAAAAATATTAATATTCAAAAAATCAAAAATATGTCAAGTTACCCACGGTTCTTTACTTTTTTTTCAGACTTGTTTTAAAAAATATTATATTTTTATTTAATTAAAAAATTGTGTAACTAACTAAATTACTTTTGAAGTTGCATTTTACTGAAGTACTTCGGCATACGAAATGCAAAAACTAACGAATTGCAATTTAAGTGATATACTTGCAAATGGTTTAAACTTCAAAATGCTATTTTACAACCATAGCAAGTTAGCACTTAAACTCACAGTCCCTTCAATAATTCTAAAAAGTCGCGAAGATAAATATTTTTTGAAATATGAAACTATATATTTTAATAGACGTTTGTAAAAGTGCAAATAGTGAAATTCTAAAGTTTTATAATTTCTAAACTTTATTAATCTTAATATCTTTAGCCATATTTGAGGAAAAATTATATTTGTTCTTTTTTACGAGTTTGTATTTTTTAAATTCAAAAGTTGACAACACCGTGAAATTACTTTAGAAATTCTGTTCTTACATTTTATGTTATTTGAATTATTATGAACTACTTCTTAATATTTATGGAAAACGTAACCTGTAAAATATGAAGTATTTCATACAATTTTGTAATTATGAACCCGTTCTTAAAACGTAAGAACAGGTTTTTATTATGTATGTACGTCGTCATAATATAAAATAGGGAATTGTAGAAACTTTTTTAAATTATGAAATTTTCATAATATTTAAGAATTTGAACACATTAAATATGATTTTTTTTATGGACATAATTCATAATAACTATGATCGAATTTATAAAAAAAAAAACACTGGGAAGTTAGGAACACTTCATAAATAGTAAGTAAGCTTCATATATAATATGAACGTTAAAAATTATGAACAATTTTCATAAAAATTATGAATTTTATTTTTTTGTGTGCTGTTAGAGATCAAAACTAGAGAGTTGGTTTCATCTTATTGTAAATATAACAGATATAATTAAATATATTCTGTTGCAATTAGATCCTGTTGGAAAAAATTTATACGAAATTGATATCATTTTATTGAAAATAATTCTTAATTTTTATATATTTTTGTAGCAATGGGATTTAAGCACCAAAATAAGCCTGAATAAAGCTTGGTTATGTTATATAAAGGGAAAAGTAAAAACATTTGGAAAAAACATATCTAATTCTTAGGGTGTAAAAACGGGCTTCAAATTTATTCGAGAATTTTTAAATACTATCCAAGGTAATAATCTTTAAAATACCTTTAATGCCATATTTGAAGCCCTTCATCTTTCACCACCTTTCATCTTTTCCCTATCCCCTTTCTAACTAAAGCAACAAATTAATTAGTAGGAAGTTCTTTCTACTAATTAATTTTTTGCTTCTCATTCAAAAAAACAAAAACAAGGTGAATAAAGTTATACAAATTTACACAATTTTTGTAGACACAGACAAATCTTAGATTTAGTTTAAGGTTTGTTGAAAATGAGTAGTCGTAATTTCAGATATTCTTCACGCCCGACTCTTGTCTTAAAACAGGACATATAATTAATCCGAAAGTCATGCTGAGGTTAGAATTTTTACTGAGGATCGGATTACTTAGTTGCCTCAGCATTTTTTCCGGGCTTGACTTCAGTCAGATTTCATAAAAAACCTTTGGCTTACTTAAGCATCAAATACATACAAGTTTTTATTAGTTTAATAATTGTAAAATTTCGAAGTTCTCATGGATAAATAAAATATCTTTGGAATTCCAAATTAATTTAATCTGATAAATTTTTCTGATCAGCCACATATATGTATGAGGACATAGATTTTTTTTGAAGAGAAGCAACAAAATTAACAAAAAATAAACTAAAAATAAATTTCTCTGTCAGGGAAATAATTTTTTGGTCCGCTACAAAACAAAGAGATCGAAAATCGGTATACTCGTTGCGGTACAGTGGCACCCGATTTTCAACATGTTTTCAGAAAAAGACATTTAAAGTAAAGTTTACTACAATAAACGGAAATAAAAATTAACTTAATTAGTTTCAGATTATAATAAATAAATACAAAATCGTGACATAAAGACAATCTGATGATAATATTTGATCGTATTTGAAAATGTTTTAATTATCAGCCATTGTCCTGGAATGTTGCATTAATCAAAATAATTAATCTAAAACAAAAAAAAAATAACATAGTTTGTAGGGGATGA